>JAGIKU010001699.1:0-199263 GCA_020086695.1 Penicillium sumatraense | reverse complement strand
CTGGCGGATTTGAACCGCCGCCTCCGAAGAGAATTGATTTCTAGTCAATCGCCTTAGACCACTCGGCCAAACTGCCTATTTGATGGATTTCCAAGCAGAGTTTTGTCTACATCAATCTATCCCTATCTCCAACGTACTCGTATTGATAGTTAGTAGTTCACCCAATACTCCGTACACCCTTCTCAGTCTCAATTCACCTAGATCGGACATACGCATGCCAGGGGAAGAATAAGAATTAAATTTGAAATTGATAACTTTCACCTACCCCTTTACCCTGTAAGGCCTGCTATGAGGTATCACGTCCAGCCCTGTGGGCTGGCTCTATTATTGATTTTATCTAGGGAGATCCCCACTACGATGCAGTAGTTACTACTAGTAAGTTATAGTGCCAGTATTCTGAAATAAAAATAGTATTTTCAAAATTCCAATTTCGAATGAATTTTTGGATATTTGTTAGTTTATTACAGAGTAGAGTAGATTACTTTGTACAAGGTGTGTCTGGTATGGTATACTATACAGATGTTAGAATTCGGAGTATTTCATATTATATAGTACTTAATGTTTTTTAAGGTGAGTTTATGTTACAAGGGGCTGAAGTCTTGTTGAAATAATACCGTTGTTTCAATCATGAAATAAAAATAGACCCTACTGAGACATACATAGCTTTTTCTAGAAGATCTGTATCAGAGTGTTTTCTAGAATGGCTATGTTGGAAGTCGTATTTGAAGATACTAGCTTCATGCTGGAGTTATAGCTTAATTTTAGTAACATGATTCAAATGAGTGTACAATATACGAGGATCACGTTTTGGCTCAGATCTATTGGTATTACTTCAAAGACACGACAGAGTATATTTCTGGTCTTGAAGCTGATCACTTTAAACCGTCTAGACGCCTAGTCCATCTATGGATGGTTACATGATACAGGCGACTACTAACTAATGAGCATTGTATACTCATTTACAGCATACAAATTCCAACGTACTTAAGTAAATACTACAGTACCTATTTCATGGTACACAATGGGTCCCGAGAGCAAAAAGATACATATCTAAAAATAGTTTCTCTTGAAGTATTCCTTAACAAACAGGCATTCATATACTTCAAATCGGTAACTCGTATATAGTTAGGCCAATCGAACACAATTCGGTCGCAGAGTACCAGAAATTGCTGGTTGAACAAATTGAGAATCATATATTCAATTTCCATAGCACTAATATCAGACGAGCTAACCTTTCCATAACTACAATATCGCTGATTACTCTCGAAAAGGCCAAACAATCGATCCCCGCAGATCGCTGACGTAGCAACGTGGGGTCAAGCTTGCACCTTCTCATCCCCTCACTCTCAATCTCAATCATTTAATCTTCAATTATTTCAATCAATCACTTACTCACTTACTCAATCACTCAATCACTCAATCACTCAATTAATTACTTATTTACTCATTAAGTAACTTTCCAAAATGACAACATCATACCCCCGCCCAGACTTCACCCGCAAATCCCTCACCTGGTCCTCCCTCAACGGACCCTGGAACTTCACCTTCGACGATACAGACTCAGGCCTTGACCAGAAATGGCAATCTAAATCTCTGCCCGAACCCTCACGCTCAATTAATGTCCCCTATGCATTTCAAACTCCAGCTTCGGGTATCCATCTCCGTGAAGCGCATGAGGTTCTTTGGTATGAGAGGACTATTCGTGATATTCGGACCGATGAGGCGAAAGCGCGGGGTGATAGATTACTTTTGAGATTTGGGGCGGTGGATTATGAGGCTACTATTTGGGTGAATGGGGAATTTGTTGGTGGACATAGGGGTGGTCATGTTTCGTTCGATTTGGATGTTTCGGATTCCTTTGATAAGGCTGGAAACGGGACTGAGGTTGGAAAAGATGCTCGTCTGACTATACGTGTACGTGATAGTCCGTATGATCTTGCTCAACCTCGTGGAAAGCAATTCTGGGGTCCGGAACCGGAGAGTATTTTTTATACGCCATCTGGGGGAATTTGGCTTTCTGTTTGGTTGGAGGCTGTTCCTTCTATGAGGATTGGGTGTGGGAGTGCTGGGACGGTGTTGCGATCGGATGATATTGTTGGTGGATTGCTTCGGGCGCAGATCTCGGTTCTTGGGAGGAAGGCCAAGGCTGAGTGTAGTGTTGAGGTTGAGGCGAGACTTGGGGGTCATTTGGTTGGGACTAAGAGGGTTGCACTTAAGAAGGAGAGGGATTGGATCGGATTGGATTTGAATATGAAGGTTGGTCAGGCGGTTCATGGAGAGTTGAAGGAGAAAGCTCCTTTTGATGTTGATGGGTGTTTGAGGGATGATGTTGCTTTGTGGGCGCCGGAGCATCCAATTTTATATGATTTGGTTTTGCGGCTGTTTGATGCGGAGGGTTTGTTGGTGGATGAAGTTGAAACGACGACGGGTATGAGAAGTCTTGATTGGAAGAATGGCGATGGTACATTCCGATTGAATGGAAAGCCTTATTTCCAAATGATGTTTTTGGATCAGGGGTATTGGCCTGAGACTGGATTGACGCCGCCTTCATCGGATGCACTGCGGCGAGATATTGAAATGTCCAAGGACTTGGGTTTCAATGGATGTCGCAAGCATCAGAAGGTTGAGGATCCACGATTCCACTACTGGGCTGATCGATTGGGCTTCATCGTCTGGGGAGAAATGGCTAATGCTTATGAATTTGGCCCGGATTATATCGATCGCATGAATGCAGAGTGGACCGAAGCTGTCAAGAGAGATATCAACCATCCCTGTGTTGTGACCTGGACACCTGTCAATGAGAGTTGGGCGTATACGTCGCTGAAGGATAATGTTGAGCAGCGCAATCATATCCGCTCTCTATACTACTTGACCAAGTGAGTCATCCTAGTGTATCATAGACTGATATGATCAGTGGGTGCTGATACTAACATTCATAGATCTCTCGACCCAAGCAGGCCAGTCAATGACAACTGTGGATGGGAACACGTCTTGACAGATCTAACGACCTTCCATGACTACACCGACTCGGCCGAGCTATCAGAGACATGCTCCAAGATGGAAGGTGGCATTCTAGGACCTAAGGGTGGCCACGAAATGTTCACCAAGCCCATTTACTCCGGCTTCTCTGGACATACCCTGGTCGACCCTGGTGCACAGCACACACCCGGCGCACCAGTGATCTGTACCGAGTTCGGTGGAGTCAACATTGCCCCGCCAAAGGGTGGACAGGCTGGAGAACGTGACTGGGGATATACCACTGCAAGTGATATCGAGGATTTCCTTGTGCGGTATGAGAAATTGGTTATGGCTATTGTGAAAGGTGGACATTGCTGTGGACTGGTTTACACGCAGCTGTAAGTAGCAGAACTCCCAGGTTGCCGGTGGGCAGAATCTCTCGTTGCTAACTTTGCTCTAGGTGTGACATCGAACAAGAAGTAAACGGCCTTTACTCATACGATCGCAAAGAGAAAGTTCCTGTTTCCAGAATCAAAGCCATCATGGATGCAGCCAAGGATTATTACCTCAACCACGTTCAGAAAATGGGACTTGGAGGATCAAGAAGCTGAGCGGGTATACTCCATACGGTAGAATAATCCTATTCGCTACTAGTGAATCGAATACTCCGCAAAAGAGGAACTAATACTGATAGTATCAGAAATTGCTTTTCCAATCGGCGGAGGATCACCCTTGGCATGCGGGAAGTGGCCCCGAAGTGGGGAGATCAACCTATAAACTCCTTACTCATGCAGACATTCCAATAAAAACAAGAATGATTCTCAATTCCCCGATTTCCCAGATTTAAGAAATTTTTTCACTTTTGCACGAAGTAGAGGGGGGAATTTTCCGAAGCTCACAGTATGACAGACTCAGACACACAAACTGAACATGTACAACGCAACGAAAAAGAAGCCCGCGAAAATGAAACCGCTCAAATCATCACTTCAACCGCGTCCACAACCAGCACTGCTGGCAGCACAACCACAACCAACACACCAATCTACCCAACCCTCCAACCCTGGCAACGCCGTCTCCTAATCCTATCCCTCTGCACAACCCTCTTCCTCGGCGCATTAGACATAACAATAATCTCCACCGCCCTACCAAGCATCGCATCCAGTTTACAGTTAACATCTCGAGAATACGCCTGGGCAGGAAGTAGTTATACATTCTCAACAACAGCATGCGTACCAGTATGGGTAAAAATATCCGATATATGGGGACGAAAACCGACGATTATGGCCGCTGTTACTGTATTCATGGTGGGCAGTTTGGTTAGTGCGCTGGCATTTGATAGTGCTTCTTTTATTGCGGGGAGGGTTGTGCAGGGTGCTGGTGGTGGTGGTTCGATGGTTCTTGTTACGGTTATTATTGGGGATTGTTTTCCGCTTGCGGAACGGGCGAAGTATTATGGGGTTAGTGTTATTGCGTTTGCGTTGGCTAGTGCTCTTGGTCCGGTTCTTGGTGGTGTTTTTACTGATAGTATTGGGTGGAGATGGTGTTGTAAGTTGATCACAGGAAAAGAAAGAAAGAAAAGGAAATACGTTTGCTGACAGCTACCAGTCTACATCAATCTCCCCTTCGATGGAATTGCCCTAGCATTCCTATTCTTCAATCTCAACCTCACCATCAAAAAAGAATCTATCACAGGCCTGGGCAGTATAGATTGGCTAGGCTTCCTACTCATCATCGGAGGAACAATTTGCTTCCTATACGGTCTCGAAACAGGATCCACTGGACTCAATTCCTGGAATTCACCAACAGTCATACTTCTCATAATCTTCGGCGTGTTGATAATGGGTTTATTCATGATATGGGAAGCGAAATTCGCCAGAAACCCTCTTATTCCGATTCGAATATTCGAGACCAAGACCCTCGTGGCATCTTTTGTTGTGGCTTGTCTTCATGCTTTTGTTTTTATTTCTTTTGACTTTTTTCTACCGCTTTATTATCAGATTGTTCTTGGGTTTCGACCTTTGATTTCGGGATTGACGTTCTTCGCGTTTGTTATTCCTTTGTGTCTTTCTACATACCTCGGTGGTGTCTTTATTGGGAAGACGGGGAATTATATCGCTGTTATATTTGCCGGGACGAGTATACTCACGTTTGGAGCGGGTCTACTTATTGATTTGGGGAAAGAATTATCCTGGCCCAGAATTATCTGTTTTGAAATCATTATTGGAGTCGGAGCAGGACTGCTCTTTCAAAGTCCGATGATTTCGTTGCAGAGTCATTTGCGACAGGAGGATATTGCAGCGGCGATGTCTGCATTTACGTTTTTGAGAAATTTGTTTACGTCTACTTCGATTGTTGTGGGGACTGTTTTGATTCAGAATACGCTTGGGAGTGGAAGTTTGACGACTGAGATTGATGGTGGTTCGGCGGGGGATTCGAAGAGAAATGAGTATGTGGTTGGATTGAGGAATATGCGCATCTTTTATACTTGTGTGGCTGTAGTTACTATGCTTGCTGCTTGTTTTATAAAGCCCAAGGTTGAGAAGGATAACAACTTGGATGATGTTGAGGTTCAACAAGTTGATGGACAAGGAGATGGTCTGCAAAGGAAAGAGGAAGTATAGACTTGACCTGGTGCAATACACTTGGAAGATCTTGATCCATGAAAAGTTTAAAAGGAGCAAATAGACTCATGAAAGGATTTTACTATTAATTCGTAGTAAGTTGTGGGTTTTGAGCTATGTAAGCTACTGTAGTGAACAGACTTGTAGTTGATTCTGCTTACCGCCAGGTAAGGCTTGAGCTCTCATATTGAGCCTGTAACCAACTCCCTCATAGCATCATCACTACAGAATCCTAATATCTAGACCACGTCACTATAAATATGTATAGAAGGAACGTTCAGCCCAAGAAAAGCTCTGATCTACCAGTGCCAATTCAGTCCACATCCACGTCCACGTCCACGTCCAAGTCAAATCCAAGTGCAACTGCCTGTGCCTCCAGGCTGTTCAAATGCAAACTAATAGAAAAGTCTAAACTCAAATCTCATTGATGGGGATTGGATATCAAAAGAATAAAAAACATCTCGACTCAAAAACCAAGAAAGAAAACAACTTGTTTTCTCAACTTCAAGTTGAACATCTTGAAGAAGTTGAACTCCCACTCCCACTCCCGCCAGCCTGGGCCTCAGGTATCAAAGTCAAACTTGAAGTTAAAGTCAATATATTTAACTGTCAGTGACCAGACGTGGCGTTGTCTTCAAAATTTCGAATTTCCTTCCTTCGAGGGAAGTTTCCTTGCCTTTGCTCAAGAAGGACTCTCCTCTCCTCTCCTCTCCTCTTCTCTCGCATGCATACACATGGAATCCGAATATAGTCGTTGCAAGGTTAAACAAAGACTTCAAGAAAAAGAAGAAGAAAAAAATCAGAACGGGAACAAATTGTAAGTAAGTTTGGTTAAGTTAAGTTGAAAAAAGAAGAAAGGAAGAAGAAGAAAAACAAACACAAAAAAGAAGAAGAAAGAAAAAGAAAAAGAAACAAAGAAGGAGAAAAAAAAACATACGATCATCGTATATGTTATTTTTTTTCCAGCTCTCTCTATCTCACGCAAATCACGCAAATCTTGGATATCTCGTTTTGTCTTTTCTGGCGCCTTCGCCTTCGCCTTCATTGCATTGCATTGCATTCCGTGGTATCAATCAATCAAAAACAAAAAACAGATGAAATAAAACAATAAAAACAGAAACAGAAAGAACGAGAAGAAGTTCATATAATAATCAAAACCAATAACCAATAACCAAGTTGAACAAAACAAAACATCATTCAACTTAAACCGAAACAATACAACTAACTTAACTCGCTGGAAACAAATTCAATTCAATTCAATTCAATTCAACCAAAAGGGTATACTGCTGTAAATGGGTATTTTGGGTTTAACGTTTAACGCGGTGGCCCAATTGGGGCCGGGTATCCAGAAGTAGAATTCGAAGTGCTAGGTCGACCGCTGTCAAAAGAGGCACGAGGATCATGTTGATGTTGTTGATGTTTAGGAGTCATGTCACCCGGCGCCGTACCGAAGGGGAACTTTGCATCGAAGCGTGTGGGCCACCCATTGCTGTTGCTGTTACTGCTTTTGTGGCTGTGCGAGCTACCTAGAACGGGTAAGGAGACGGACATATCGTCTTCGGGAAGATTTACGCCGGAATCGTTCCAGGGATTGCGGTAGCCGCTGTCTCGCGATTCCATGGAGACGAGGGAGGCTTTGGAGGCGTTGCTTGATGCGTGTTTGAAGAATGAGCCTGGGGAGGCGGAGTGGTTCTTTCGTCCTATGAAGGAGGAGAATGAGGAGATACTTCCTGGTTTGCGGAGGCGTTCGAAGAGGGAGCCGCGTTCGCTGGTTTCGTCGGCGAAGCTGGGTCGGGTTGGGGAGTCGGTTAGGAGGGGGGCTGGTGCGTGTTGGAGGAGCTTTGAGTCGAAGAAGGGTAGTGATTCCTCGAATGAGTCCGACTTGGGACGGGGGATTGCTCCCTTGACTGTGTTGGCGTCGAGACCGTGAGCGACGAGGCGGGAGATGAGGAAGTCAATTGCGTCTTTGAGGCCACCGGCGTTGTTGCGAGTGTATCCTAGGACCACTCGGTCTTCGGGAGCAGGGTCTGGCGACGTCGATCCGTCCTCCCGAGCAGGAGGGAGATCGGCGCTGACGTCAATGTTGATGTCGACCTCGTACTGCTCCTTCAGCTTGGTGCCAACGTCGGCAAGGAAGTCTGGAGCCTTGAAGTATTCCCGTAGTTCTGCCGAGCTCTGGAAGTGAAGCTCGTGACTTTCTGGGACCATGCCCAATAAGGCATCGACTGCCTGAGGGACCTGGTACTCGGGGCCAGAGATCGTCACAACATCACTGGCAAGCTCGGTGCTGGGAAACTCAATCTTGCAATTCCACTTCTTCTCAAGCTCGTCAATCTCGGTCATGCGAGCCAACAGTTCGCGATGGTAAAGTCGGTTAATCACAACTCTTTCCGAAACGTACTCGGCATCCTATTTATGTTAGCATCGCTGAAAAGATGGAAATCCGTCAGGGTGTAGTGCTGAACGTACAACTTTCTCGACCATGTCCATAATCTCCTGCTTCACCAGGTCCAAACTCTGGGCATTGCGAGCGGGCGTGCGACAGATGACATTATCAACCTTAATGTCATCATCTTCCTTGCCCATTCCTCCGCGATCCATGGCGTTGGAGAACTTGACGAACACGGAGTATTTCTTCATGATGCGCTGAATGTGTTGCCCACCGATTCCAATAATGCGTTTATGATACTGGTCCGGGACATGGAACGAAATGGAAGCAGGCATTTCCTGCTCCACCAGATCCAAGCCATTCTTGGTGGAGTCATATTGATTGCCACAAACATCGATATAGAAATTGTATTCATTGAAGCCGTCGAAGATGATTTGGACGTTGCCTAAAGGGAGTTAGAAACGTACGCTGAGATGAAACATAATACCAAAGCTGAAAGAAAACTTACTCTGGCCCATGATCTTGTTGATTTTGCCATTCTTCTTTCCGCTCACAAACTCCTTGTGCTCATTGGCCAGCTCAATCTTAACACGCATCTGGTACTGGCTGCGAGTGACAAAGGGAATCTGGTTCACAACAGTCATGGCAGCCTTGACAGCATCATCGGATCCGTTAATCGTAAACGTAAGGTTATCAAAGCTGACCTCAGCTTCTGAGTTAGTACATATATCAGTCAACATCGAGCGAATCTCAGGTGTCGAAGGTGCACGGAGACCACCAGCCTGAGCGGGGTCGGGCATGATGATCCACCAAGAGGCACTATAGAATTGACCAGCCTAAGGCAGAGTATTAGCATAGGACAGCCAATAGTGAAAATGCTGCATCATACCAAGGCCATAATCTCTCTCACGGTCCGCTCGACATGCAGCACCTCAGTGCCTTGGATCCGGACCAGACCGCGTTGGCTGCCTAATTGTGGGAAGAGAACGTAAGAACCGTTCATCTCCATCACCTTGCGAACCTTGTCCAGCCGATCGAGCAAAATGTTATCGATCTTGCTAGAGTTCACCACCACATCCTTGACATAAATCTTAACACCCATGACCAATTCACGTAACTTTTGCTTCGCACGAGCAATTTGCTCCGGGGTATCACCAGTAATATACACCTCATCCTCGCTCCGACGATTCGCTCCTGGCGGGGTATATCCGAAAATTCGGGGGAATGGTGGGGGAAAATAAATAGCGGTGCCGGTGGCAGCTTCGATGAGTTTAATGTTTTTGCGAGTGCGGCCACAAACCAAGGTGTGCATGGTCAGTTCCAGCTTGATAGCATCGACATGACGTTTCAGCTGCTCAATATTAGTCCAAAGGTCTATCCCATCATCAACAAGTGTCCTATCCTCTTTCCAAGACATACGATTTGGTCAATCATGATCAGCACCCGAGTCTTCGCATGCTCCGAGCTCTCCATGTCACCGTAGATGGCAACGCGGAATCGTTGCTCCAGGCCATTATCCGAAGCATAGCCGTAGGAAGAAACGACGGCACTATCGGCGTCGTGTAGTTTGGGCGTCAGTAAAAAAATATCGGTCCCAGTATAAGCGGCCAAAGTGTCCATATGTTCCAAAACACTCGCTCGAATTCCTTTGGGGGAAGCATCCATAATCAGGTGCATATCGACATCGACGGTTGCGCAGCGCTATTGACGTATCCATATTTTAGCAAAGGATCCTTTGTTGGGCCCACGGCCCACCGGGGAGATGGGCGGTTGAAAATTCAAAGGAAGGAAGGGAGCGAAAAAAAGAAAAAAAATTGACGGCGTACCAGCATGATGGGAGTTTCATTCAAAATCTTAGCTCGCATCTTGCGCACTGTATCGCCATCACCAGTGACACAGACATTAGTCACCAAGCCATTAGGCCGCCGTTGTAGCGAGGGGAGGGCCTTGGGTTCAGAGGAGGCCACCGTTGCCTCGATCCGACCAGCACTTGTCTCAGTAATCTGACGACATAACCTCCGCAAACCATCGACATTGCTAGTGTGTACGGGCAGTTGGTGTACCTGAGGGCCATCGGGGGAAGCAGAACCGGGGGGGCTTGAACCCTCCGGGAAGGTCCAACGTTGAAGAGCATTGGGGCTCGCGTGGAGAACATCTTCAACATCGGGACCGGCCAAAGTGGAAGAGAAAGGAACGTTGAAGGAAAGATTGACGGTCGGGTCGATACTTGTCGGAGGAGTCATGGGGGGAGCGCCGTGTGGTCGGCGAAAGGCCATGTCGGTGTGTGGTCTTGACATCCCGAAGGTCGGCGTCATTCGTTCCCAACCATGACGGGCCTGGCCCGTGAAGTTGGAGATCTTGTGCATGACCGGGATGGGTCAGAATGGTGAAACTCTCACCCCTACGATAAACTCGAAGGGGAAAGAGAGGGGGAGGAGGGGGGAGAGATGGGGGAGGGGAGGGAGAGGGAGAGGTGGAGGAGGAAGAGGATGGAGAGAGAAGTTGGAGGAAGAAGAGTGGAGGAGAGGAAGAAAGTCAAGGCTTTTGCCAGGGATGAGAATGGAATGGCTGTGTGGGCAATTCGGGAATGGGTGGGAACGATGATCGATCGGATCGATCAGCAGAAGTATAGAGATGATGATAATAATATACTAGGTAATTATAAATGTTATAGAGATAATTGTAAATAAATATCGTCTGAATAAAAGTCAGACAAATTGTTGATGAGGTGGTGCGGTCATCCGTACAGCAATTAACCAGCAGTACACAGTAAGTATAGTAGTACCTATACTATAAGGTACATCTAGTAGATACACATATATATATACTATACAATATATATTAATTAATACTTAGTAAATTACTATTCTACATATTCAACTATTCTGTATCTCTCTCTCTCTATTCTCTCTCTCTACACCATCTACTCTGTACTCTGTACTATCTCTAGGGTTGGCGATCAGGCCAATCCATCGGCTCCACAATGGAAGAACTGCTGATTGGCCGATTCGAAGAACAGACCAAGCGAGAGTCACATGACTGCCTGCTAGGTACACTCTACTTTACTTACTTTACTTACTTACTCTGTAGTTACTCTGCGCTTTGTGTCTGCACTGTTGTCTGTTGTCTGCCTGAGTCTGCATCTTGGCTCAACCACCATGCATCAAGCAACAACAGGACTCCTGCTGTTACTGCTGTTACTGCCGCTGCAGCGTGCAGCTGTGCGCCAGCAAACCAGCGGATCCCACGGTGAGAAGAGATTCGCTGGGTCCGACTCCTTCCGCGTCTCCCTCACCCACCAAAACGACGATCCGCTCTCTCATAGGTCGCGGAATCGAGTGCCCTGTACGACGCCTGTACCGTGTACGGTGTACTTACTTAGGTACTGTATCTGATCCCCGATCCACCCTGCGGAGTTGAGTGAGTCTGTGAAGGCAAAGGCAAGGCGATGGCGTTTCTGGCCCGGCTGGCCCGGACACGGGCACGGAGGCTGAGCTGGTCAGCGCGGCATGTGGATCGCGGGTTCAGGACGGAGTACTCAGTACTGTACTGAGTACTGATGCTGATGCCTGGGACTCCCCAGAAAGGAGAAGGAAGAGGATAAACAGTGGATAAGCTGGTGCTGGTACCAGCTGGATGTACTAGCTGAGTATAGTACTGCCACTGTTCTGTATCTCTTTTTGTATACCTGATGTCTGTCTGTAAGTCTGCTGCTGTAAATGAGTAGAGTGGTCGACGTCATTCTTCGTACCCAGTGGGTCAATGGCTTTCACCCAGCAATCCAAGATTGATGATTCGATTCACATTACTCGGTACGGTAGAGCTCTGCTGATAATAACCCCTCATTGATCCATCCCAACTGAACCGCAGGACGCTTGGAAAGTCGCCTGCGTTGAGGGGCCCCGGACAGGAACATTTGGAGAGATTGTGGAGAGATTCTGGCTGTGGTATTGACATCTTGGCAACTGGCAGTTGGCACTTATTCAGGGTCCATCTTCAGTATTCTTGTTCCTTGTTTTTGTCTTCTAGTAGCCCTATCAGTAAGTGGTACTTTGTACTCTGTACTCTGTACTGCACCTAGAAATCCGGTTCTTCTCTCTCCCCTCCCTTCTCTTCATCCCCCTGTTCTTGTCTCACATAAGGCGGAAGTCGATCCGGATGGGTCCAGTGGGCAGTGCATCGCCCAATCGAATTTCCAATTGGTGATCCTGTGACAGTTGGAGCTTCCATCAGTACAGCACTGTACAAAATAGCTTGTGAATTCAATTGAGTACGGTGTATACCCATGTACTCCGTAGTTCGGCACTCCGTACTCCGTACCAAGACATGCTCAGCATGAACTCTCCATAGAGAAGTTCTCTTCCCGCATACTCCGTAGTTCTTATTTCTTATTCTCATAGTTCCCACGGTCGGCAATATATAACAAACGCCCAATTTTTCCAGGGACCGTCTCTCCGGAATCTAATCAATCTATGTCGAACGGTGGCTTTGAGGTTTATTGGTGTTTTCTGTCAGGGGCCAAGTAAGGGGGCCGGGTTGTCCAGCTGGAAATGCTGTCGAAGATCACTGTGGTATCTGGATGATAACGTGACTCGATATGACTGTTGTACAATAACTTGCCACGAGTACATACTCGGGAGTACTAATTGTACAATTGGATCGTCTCATGATTTTAAAATTCTATCAATCGTGGAGTAGAACTAATGTAAGTTATTACTGGAAGTTATGTCTTAGGATTTGGCTGAACCTAGGTACACTACTAGTGTATAGTGTTACTTACTTTCCAAATTTCTACTCCAGCGTATACAAATAAAATATCATATACACCTCAAATAATTATATATCAAAAAATTCACTTCAACCCCGAGATAAATACTCCCCCCAAATCCCAAGAGCCCCTTCAAACCTCCCCTCATCACAAACAAACCCAACCCTCAAATACCCCTTCAAATCCTCCTCCCCCTCCGTCCCAAAACTCTTCCCACCAGGTACAACAAGGAATCCCGTCTCACGAAGAAGTTCCTCGCAATAAGAGGCATCATCTAAAGGATTTCCATGTTCATCGACAATTCGTATAAAAGCAGCTGATGCACCCGTGGGTTTTACCCAAGAAAGTCGAGATGAATATTTTTCGACGAAGAGTGTTAAGTTGGCGAGATTTGTTCGACAAATTGATTGAGAGCGTTGAAGGATTTTTTCTCGAATGTTTGGAGTAAGTGCGTAACTTGCTATTTCTTGATCGATTTGAGATACCGAGATCGTTGTGTAATCTCTTGCTTTTATGGTTTCGTTGATTAGAGCTGGATTGGGTGATATTATCCATCCTACTCGGATTCCTGGGAGGGAGTAGGCTTTGGATAAACTTGATACGGCTATTATGTTGGTGTATTGGTTTGCGAATGATACTATTGATGGTGGAGTTGGTTCGTCACTGTGGAATAATGGGCGGAAGACTTCGTCGCTGAAGATTATTATGTTTTGCTGGGATGCGAATTTGATGAGGTTCTCTAGAACGGATGCTGGGATTGATGCACCGGTGGGATTGTTCGGGTTGCTGACCAAATTGATTGTTAGTTTTGCGACCAAAGAGGCTATGATAGCTGTCCGTACTTTATAATGATCATTTTGGTTCTCTCATTTACCAAAGATGATAATTCAGAGATATCGGGTATCCAACTCTGCTCAGCGCGAGTTCGCCAAAGTGAAACATGTGCACCCGCGCGTCTAGGCACTTCGTACAACTGCTGGTAAGTTGGATATTGGCAAATGACATGATCGCCAGGACCAAGCAGCGTGTCGAGAACCAGGAAGTTGGCAGAAATGGCTCCCTGGGTGACAGTCAAGGATAGGGATTGTGCTGGGTTGACCACGTCATTTTCGTAGAGGGCAAGGATCCTCTGTTGTATTTCGGGTGTACCTAGGACAGAGCCGTAGATCAAGCTGTTCGATGCGTTGATGGGCCCAGCCGAGGTGGATTCATCTGAAGCTCCCAGTTTGGAGAGGTCTTGCAGTGAGAGTGGGTTCACGCATGTGTCTGGATGAGTTAGGATAAATTGGATGTTGCGGGGCAGTGAAGGCGAGATACGGACCGTGCAAGGATATTTCAGAAGATGGCTTGTAGTAAAGGTCAGTTAGTAGATAGATCGATTATATATGAAGCTTGGCATACCTTGAACTGGCGGACTGCAAGATATTGCCATCCATGGAAATGTTAGTGAAAAGAGTCTTGGTGTTTGGGCTCAGCGGGATATGACTAGTCGTCATGTCTCGTGGAGATACAGCTTACCCCAGTGGTCAAGGATGAACGGTTTTACATGAACCATGATGAAATAGTAAATTTGCCTTGGAAAATTAGTGATATTACTAGCAAAGTGATACTCCGAGTATATCTGAACAAAGTATTCTTGAGAGATGACTCATTTGTAATTGGGATTTATAGACAAGTCTCATCATGTGATTGACAGGGATAGACTATTTAACTCTGTATATTAAATAGTGAATATATGTATGTAAATTAGCTAGAATTAAAGAACCAAGCACATCTTTTTAACAAGAACAAGTTCATAATAGCAGTATTAGACATGCCATTCACACATTATCACTGCATGTGCTAACTGCTTGTTGAAAGTTTGCACATATTCGTAGCACTAGAATATCTTCTGATAATTTAGAACTATACTATTCATTTTATTAGATAACTTTATTCCTTCTATAGTTCTTCTAAACTGTAACTAATTCCTTAAAGAAAGATATTGAATATCTAAAAGAGGAAAGCACGCTAAATACCGGCCGGCATTGAGGACATCCGATGCCGAAACAACAATCGCCCTTTCCGTCCCATTGTCCAAATTTCCAAAATCGAGCCTTCCCTATTCAGAACAGAGTCGACCTTATTGACATCACGTCATCTGTTTATTCATTCACAGATCTTCACGATCCCCGCGTCGTTTTGTTTATTCTCCTCCTCTCTCCTCCCGTTCACAAGCCACATCTCCAACCCGAACTCTGGAACGAACCGCTTCCACATGGCGATTTATGGTTTGATGTGAACCATGCCGAATCGCTAAAATGATGGAGTATACTATACTCCGTTAATGAAAGGTAAGTCGTTCCCAGTGCAATCCAGCCCATCCCCTCTCCTGCTCTATGCCAAGGCAGTCAAGAAGTATCCCAAGCCCTGGGTTATACACTTCTGCCGAATCGCAAATGATGATGAACAATTAGGTATGTTAGAACACACCATGTTGAGAAAGACGTTTCGTTCTGATGCGATTTCCCTGAAATTCCTCATGAATACTATTCATTTGTGATTGATCTGATCTAATGGAAGGCTAATGATTTATCAATCTCATATCTTCTAGGCTGGTTTTAAGCACTGCTCGAAAGTTGAAGCCCTGCTCGAAAGGTAAAGCACTGCTCGAAAGGTGAAGTATCCTCTCTCCCCTGTTCCCTACTCCATCCTCCCAAATCGCAAATGATGATGAACAATTGGGTATGTTAGAACACACCGTGTTGAGAAGAATTGTCAATCTGATGCGATTTCCCTGAAATTCCTATTTTTTTTTTCTTGAAACATGATCAAAATTTGATTCATCTGATCTGGCAGAAAGCTAATGATTTACCTTTCATCTTCTAGGCTAGTCTCAAGCACTACTCGACAACCTTGCCATGTGAGTATCCTCCCCAGTCCCCTGTCCCCCGCTGCATTCTCCCAACTTGGGAGAATTCGCAAATGATGAGCACTTTCAAAGTGCTTTATTAGAATATATCATGTTGAGAAATTGGACGATCTGATGCGATTGCCCTTTATTCTATTTCACGAATGATTTGATTGATCTGATCTGGCAGAAGGCTAATTACTTGATATACTGTCTAGGTCGTGTCAGCTTGAAGCAGGAAAGTCGAAAGTGACGAGCGATGGTATGGCATACTTCGGGTAAGTATTCCCTCCTCCCTGCTACACTTCTCCATATCGCAAATGATGATCATTTGGTTATTAGAACATATCATGTTGAGAAATTGCTTGATCTGATGCGATTGCCCTTTATTCTATTATTCAAATGTGATTGATCTGATCTGGCAGAAGGCTAATTGATTGGCATACTAGCTCCGAGCAGGAAAGTCGAAATCGAAGTACCTCTCCCCCCCCTCGCCCTCTCTTGCGACTCTTCCCTATATCGCGAACGATGACCAGATAATTGGGTACTTAAACTCCGTGTTGAAAACCATTATTCTGATGCGATTGCCCTTTATTCCATCATACAAAAGATGTGATTGATCTGGTTTTGCAGAAGGCTAATTGATTGATGTGGAGGAAAGTTGAAAGTGAAGTACTATTCCCCTTCCTCTGTCTGTCCTCTGCTATACTCCCCTATATCGCAAATGATGACCATCTGTAGTTCATCAGAACATACCTATATTAGGTATGTATATGATAGGTATCATGTTGAGAAAATCATGGATCTGATGCGATTGCCCTTTATTTCATTTTACAAATGATGTGATTGATCTGGTTTTGCAGAAGGCTAACTACTTGATTTACTAGTATCGAGCAAGAAACCTTTCCTCCCTCCTTAGAAGTTGAAGGTGAAGTATTCCCCTCTCCCCATCCGTCCCCTGCTGTGCTTCTCTATATCGCAAATGATGACCATTCGTAATTCATCAGAATATATTCTGTTGAGAAAGTTCGTCAAGCTGATGCGATTGACCTTGATTCTTTTATACAAATGATATGATTGATTGATTTGATCTGGCAGAAGGCTAACTACTTAATTTACTAGTGTCGAACAGCCCTAGAAGAAAACTTGAAGTTGAAGGTGAAGTATTCCTCTTCCCCCGTCCCCTGCAACACTTCCCCATATCGCAAATGATGACTATCCTTGACTCATCAGAACATATCATGTTGAGAAAGTTCGTCTAGCTAATGCGATTGCTCCTTTTTTCCGCTATGCAAATGATGTGATTGATTTGATCTGGCAGAAGGCTAATTATTTGATTTATAGCATCATGGATCGAGCAGGAAACTTTTCTAAGTAATATACTTGGAAGTTGAAGGTGAAGTATTCCCCTCCTCCCATTCGTCCCCTGCTGTACTCCCTATATCGCAAATGATGACCATTCGTAATTCATCAGAACATATTGTGTTGAGAAGTTCATTCCATCTGATGCGATTGCCCTTTTTTCCGCTATACAAATGATGTGATTGATCTAATCTGGCAGAAGGCTGATTATTTGATTTACAGCATTATAGATCGAGCAGGAAACCTCGGAAAGTTTCCAAGTAATGTACTTGGAAGTTGAAGGTAAAGTATTCCTCCCTGTCCTCCGTCCGTCCCCCGTCCGTCCCCTTTCTATCCCCTTTCTATCCCCTGCTACACTTCCCTATATCGCAAATGATGACGAACAATTGGATTGCATGTTAGAACATATCATGTTGAAAACAATTATTCTGATGCGATTCTCTTTTTCCTGCTATGCAAATAATTATTTTTGATCTGATCGAGTGGAAGGCTAATTAATTGATATACTACCTAGGTCGTGTCGAGCAGAAAACTTGAAGTTGAAAGTTGAAGGTGAAGTATTTCCTCCCTCTCCCCCCCTACCCCCGTCCCTTTCCTACTACAATTCTTTATATCGCAAATGACAAACGATTGGGGAAGGTTAGAACATATCATGTTGAAAACTATTATTCTGATGCGATTGCCCTTCTTTCCTAGAATGTTGTGAACGTTTGTGAATTTTGTGATTGAATTCAGTGAAAGCTAATACAATTGAGAAAGTTCTCAGGGTATCTTAATTTTGTTCCTATTCTGATTGCATTACAGTAAGAATCCGAAAAACAATGATTTGAAGTCTGAAGTTTGAAACGCTCATGCTCATGCTCATGCTCATGCAGCCGGCCAATTGCTACCCGATGCAAATTTGGATTGGATTGAAAGGAGACCATTTCCTTTGGGAACTCTGGGGCAAAAAAGAAAAGAAGAGAAAAGAATAGGAAAGGAAATGCTGGGATGGCATGGGATGAGATGGGATAAGAGAGGATATGGTAAGTGGCTTAATAGTGTCGAGGCACACGCTGAACAGAATCTGCAGCACCATCTAACGATATGCGACTCCCATCCTCACCTTCAAAATAGCGTCTTTGCTGATAATAGTACGGTCGCTCAACATATTCACCAGGCATATGATCATCTATGATCACGCTGACTTCACGGCTTGGACCGGGACGGGGGCCAGGACCGGGACCAGGGCCAGGGCCAGGTCGGATGCTTCCAACTCGTTGTTGAGCGACTTCATGAGAGGGTTCTTCATATCGGGCTATCTGGGGTCGCACGCTTGCTGTTCGCATGACCCTTTCGGAAGGTGGAGCTACTTGCTCGTCTACGTAAGCTGGGCGAGGAACATATTCGGTCACTTGGACGCTACCACTGCGAGAGTAAGGCTCATGGCCTTCAATTTGGGCGGGAGCATATGCTCGTCGATCATTGGCGACGGGACGGGCATACTCTGCTGGAACGCGTCTGTAATATTGTGGGGCCGGCATCTCTTGCACGTATCTGCGTTCAACGTATGGATCTTGAACAACGGATTGTGCGCGGACACTTGGGGCGCGGACAGACACTCGGTCATCGTATGCTTCGGCTCTTGGAATTCGGGACATCGGTCGAGGGGGAGGTGCCATGGGTTGCATCCGGTGCGCTGGAATCACTTCCTCGTACTCAACGCCATTCTCGTCCACGATGCGTCTTCGAGGTGCAGCCATGACACGTTGTGGAGGTGCTTCTTCATAGTATGGCTCGCGATAGATGGGCTGTGACATATCATCCACAGCAACGTACCTGGGTCCGTACGAGTGAGGGACTTCCTCATAATAGCCGTGATGTTCTTGAGGCGGCCTATCCATGACTGAGTAAGACGCAGCACGACCACTGCTCGGATCAATGGGAAAGTACTCTCTGGGATACTCCGATCGACTAGCATACTGCATACTGGCAACTCGGCGCAAGTCTCCATCATCGCGGACAGGGCGTCTGACACTCATTCGAGACGAAACCGCCCGTGGGTGTCCATGATCAACAGGTAGCTCGTGGTAAGAGCCCGCCTCGTATACTTGTCGCTGAGGAGGACGTTCATGTCTTTCAAGTGCAGGAGGATATTGTGGCGAAGCACTGTCGATATAAACGGGACGCTCTTGAGCTGGTCGGTTGCGAATGACGGCGGGATCATCTGCGAATGGGGGAGGGGAGACTGGCTCTTCCTTGATGTAGGTTTCAGATGGATCGACATTTCTTGCCCTACCAGTGATTTGGGGGGAGTCATTTGCTTTCCCTTGCAAGCGTCTGCGCTTTCGAGAGGCGATATGCGGTGCCGGGCCATTGGGACTGCCACGAGCAGAGTCGGGATCAGAGTAGATTCGGTCAGATTCAAGCTCAGTTCGCTCATCGCGGAGTTGTTGGACAGAGGGCACTTTGGCGGTTGCTAGTGGTGAGACTCGAGAAGGACGAGGAGCAGCGGGCGATGTGATGTGATTGCGGACCACCTTCACGTTGTGGGCTGGAGAGACTGGAACTTGCGCCGACTCGCGGGTTTGCTCAGCGTATCTTGACTTTGATGCATTGCTTGGCACACGTCTGTGGTATTGGTAGGCGCTTTGATCGAGAGTTGGAGCAATTGGGGCAGGAGGGGAATATTCGGGCTCTTCCAAAGGTTCTATTTGTTGTTGAGGCACCTGGAGCTGATGGCTGGTTTCGTACGAGCTTTCGGGTTGCTGCTTTTGAGAATAATGGACGTGCTGGTGCTTGTCAGCAACAGGGTAAGCATCTTGCATTTCCTGATCTGAGCCAGATCGGTTCAGAGCTTCAAGTCGCTGCAACTCATCTGCGAATGGCTCTACTGGGGCATTTGTGGACGCGTTTACACCCTCAACTTGAGTCAGTGGACCGGAAGACGGCCTCCGCTGTTCTTCCAGCGGCGGAGTCGAGTCAGGAGCTCTACTGGAGTAGAAGGAGTTCTCGTCGAAGGAATCACTCGGCCCGTTTGTCTCGGGTTGATCGCCTATTGAAACAGGTCTCGTGATTTGGAGAGCTCGGTTCAAGACTTGCGAGACATTGAAATCAGGCTTGGTGTCCTGAGCTGCGAGCTTGTGTTTCACCTCGTACTTCTGCTGCTCTGTCTGATCCCGCAATGTCCTTTCCAACCTCTGTCTTTGCAACTGAAGCTCTGCACGGACCAAATCATCTGATTTTGTCAAGAAGATCGGATCGATTTCTGAGGTGGGTTTGGGAGGCATGCGGGTGGCCGTGGCCGTGGTCGAGGTTGCGGACGGCAAGTTGCCGTTTACAGGACCTTGACTGCGGGATGAGGAGGAAGACTGAGCAGATGGTGTCTCGAGAAAAGGGACATTATTTTCAGCGACGGAATTCGAGGGTTTATTTTTCACAGGTTGACTAGGAGCAGACGCATTTTGGCCATTTCGTGCTGCTGCGGGCTTGCGCACAAATTGTTGGGGGACCCTGAGACGAGGATGTGAACCAGCGAAGATCTGATCGCTAATATTCAAAATGCGTTCATATTCCCGGACATCCTCTGCAGTTATTGCTGGAGTGATAGCCATCGGACCTGCTGGTAGGTGAGTAGTAGAATTATGGGCGGTGGTCATGATCTCAAGGGGGGAAGAGGTTGAGATTTAGTATAGCAAAGTCGAGTCGAGAGGTAGGAGCTACCACGAAGCAGTCACCAAGTGAGAGATTTCACCAGATTTTGATGATCTGCTCTTGTCTCTGATTCTCTGACTCTTCTCTGAGATAGTGAAGAAATAATCGCAATTGCGAATATCTCCCAAAGTTCAAGTTCAGCAGCTCCTTCGACTAAAGAAGAGAGCGGGCGGTTAAGAAGAAAAATGCAAAAAGAACGCGGATTCGCGTTTGTCGGCGCTAAAACACGGGCGCTAAGGGAGGAAGTCCCGTGATCTCCAATTGTCCGGTCGAACCTGCTTTGCTTGGTTGGTTGTTGCTCCTTCCCTTTTCTCCCTTTTCCTCTCTTCTTCTTTTCTTTTCTCTCTTTCTCTTTCTCTTTCTTTTCTCTCGATGCATCGCGCATTCAATCGTTTTGTCGGTCGTCAATTCCTCCCTGCTGTCTCATTCTCCCCGAGATCTTCCCTCGGTTCCCCATTCGCCCCTCGTTGGAACTCCACAATGTCCGTCAACGGAGCAAATGGAGGTGACTCACGTCCAATCTTCTTCTTTGATATTGACAATTGTGTACGTCAAAACAGGTCAATTCTGCATATTTGAATTGCTGGTGAAGCTAACATGATATCTATCTTCTTTCGCTGCAGCTATACTCGAAAGGTGCAGCTTCTCTCTAGTATACATCCCGAGTATGCAGGACTCGAACTAACTGGGTTTCATAGCATGCAACATTCACGATGAAATGCAGAAACTTATAAGTAATGATCCCACTGGACACTCTCATTTCATTCGCAGAAAAACTAACAAGTTTCATCTAGATAAATTCTTTGTCAAGCATCTAGAACTGGATACAGAGGATGCCCACATGCTCCACCAAAAGTACTACAAGGAGTACGGCTTGGCAATTGAAGGTCTCACCCGCCACCACCAAATTGACCCTCTTGAATTCAATATTGAGGTCGATGATGCTCTCCCTCTGGACAGAATCTTGAAACCCGACCCTCAGCTGCGTCAATTGCTGGAGAGTCTGGACACCACTAAAGTGAAACCCTGGCTACTCACTAATGCCTATGTCAATCACGGCAAGCGGGTAGTCAAGCTGCTAGGAGTGGACGATCTTTTCGAAGGAATTACCTATTGCGACTATGGTCAGCTACCGCTGGTTTGTAAACCCAGCCAGGATATGTACGCCAAGGCCGAGAAAGAGGCCTGCGCTCCCAGTACAGAATCGTGCTACTTTGTTGGTATGTCCATCTGTCTGTTGCCGTATTGAAGTTCCTCTGTGGTTCCCTCGATTGAGCGCTTTCTACCCGCTGGACCTATTGCTAACAATGCCCTTGCACAGACGATTCACACCTGAATTGTACACACGCTCAAGCTCGCGGGTGGACAACAGTTCACTTGGTGGAACCGGGCGTCGCCATTCCGCGTATTCCTGCCTCGCGGTATTTGATCTCCAGTCTGCAGGAGTTGCGAACTCATTTCCCGGACATCTTCCGGTCCCCTGCGAATGAAGCTGTTTAGAATTATGACTTAATATGCCAAGCGACGATAGAATTTTGACTTTCGAAATGCCCTTTTGGTCTGGGTGTGGACTACCAAGAGACTTGAATAGATTATTATGTTAATAGATTGGACTCGATGCTCAATGTATACCATAAAGTAGTACTTGTAGTATAGTGGACCTATAAATTGCTGGCACTTACGGAAGTAATTATTAATTACTACAAGTGGTACTTATTCAGGGAAGGAGCATACATAACAGCATGATGCTGTATGTTCAAGTTGAGTGATAGTATCACTCAACTTGAACAGCTGAACGGAAGTATACTCACCCGGCATATTTGCCCTTCAGCCTTGCTGGACTAAGCCTAGCGACTTGGACCCACTTCTAGAGAAAAAAATAGAAGAGACCTTCTTTGATTCAACTATTTCTTGTTAATTTTCAAATTCAACATCGAAATGAATGAATCAATCCAAAATCTGTGCGAACTGAACTGAATCGACCGTGCCTACAATCAAAGTGAAATTCCCACAATGATGAATCAGCAACAACCCGACGAGGAGTTCTCTCAATTCCCAGACCTCCCACCAGAGATACGAATTATGATCTGGAATCTATGTCTACCCCATCGAGTCCACGAACTGAATAAGGATATGATATATAATGATGTTACTTCGAAATGCTGCGGTTTTTGCATCACATCAGAGATGAATAGGAGACCACCGGTTATATCTCGTGTATGTCGAGAATCTCGCGCCGTGGCTTTCCGCAATCGTGTCAGGCCGGACTACGAAAAGTCCATGGAAGAAGCATTCTGGATATTTGATACGAAAGTGGAATCTATGATTGATTCGACTCGAGATTCTGTGAATCTGAATTTTGTTGAACAAATTGATGAAGGTTGGGAAGATGAGGGAAATGCTGTGGAATATTTTGCTTGGCATGCTAAAAATACTGGACAAGATCGCTATACCATGACTATTGATTTGGTTTGGAGGTGCTATGATCGCATTATTAGATCGTTTCCCGAGCTGAGGGTTGTGATGAAGAAAGTTGTTATACACGCTACTTGGAAATATGCCACGCGGACAGGCCTCTTTGGGCTACTAGGCGATGCGCCAATTCAAATGGTTGATATCTCCGACGAAAAGAGACTGAAGGCATTCTTTGAATTAGCGGAAGAGGGACAGAAAAATGGTCATGTTTATTGGGAACAGAAGTTTGATAAGGAGCTTCAATCTTCAGAGGCACTTGAAGAGGAATTTAAAAGGTGGATGAATAGGCTATGGAGACCTACTGAATACAGACCAAACGAAAAACCCCCGACCAACTTGCGAGGTGCGATTGAGTTCAGACTATGCGATGATATGTGCAATCATACAGATGATGCCGAAGAAGGGTTTCGTCCACCACCAGAATCTAGATGGAGTCTTGGGCCAAGTATGCGAGGGCGTGGACCTCGTTTGCGGATGAGAGGTTATCGTAGGAATAGGATTGTTGCTTGAAGATTATTTTCAGCTATCGCATCACTATATTCAATAGGGTTTGTATTTATTTTGCATTGCTGTACTGTGTAATTCAAAGTTGATGCTGGGGTGCAATGTAGATGTGACTATAGTTAGTAGTTAGTACTATATAGTATATGTTTCTGCCTCAGGCATCAGTGGAGCGCGTCAACGGAGCTTCTCCTTTAGCGCCCTCCGTCCTCCGTCTCTCCCACCCCAAACACACCTATACCCCTCTCCCTCAGCTTCGGTCAAGTGTTCGTCGTGGATCTTGGGTCTGAGAGATCCCTATACTCACGAGATGACCGGACAAGAAATTTCCCCGGGTTCGGTCATCAACCTGACCGACGGGCGACAAGCGACAGTCCGCTTCATCGGCACTACTCACTTCGCAGTTGGTGATTGGATTGGTGTGGAATTGAATGATGCAACTGGTAAAAATGATGGACAGGTTCAAGGTGAACGATACTTCAATTGCGAGCCAGGGTTTGGCATGTTCATTCGTCCAACGGCCGTGGCCGCAGTCTTGGAACAGCCAACGCGGGAGAGTAAACAAAGCGCCAGGCCCGCCCCCGCTGGTGTAGCAAGCAGACAAAGCGGCGTCACTGCTGCTACTAGGAAGTCTGGTCCTTTGCCCGCGACAACAGTTAGACGACAGAGCACAAATGCGACTGGAACGCCTACGCCTGCATCAAGAATGCCTCCGCGAACTTCAATCAGGGTATGACCTGTCCGCTTCGCCTGTCACGATGTCATTCAAATGTACTGACCAAGATAAATCTCTGCAGTCCCCGACAAAGTCCCCTACAAAGCAGCTCTCAGCAGCTTCGAGCCGTTCGTCCCTTGGTGGTACTGCCCGCACATCCACCGCGCCCGCCAACAGACTTCGCCCGGCCGCTCAAACTTCTAGACCATCCGCCGGCGCATCAACATCCCAGCCCGCCGCTAGAGCCGGTCGCCCTTCAACAGTTGGAGCATCTACAAGGACGTCACGAGCGGGATCAGCGGTGTCCAGCACGGCAGCTGGATTGTCCAAACGGCCTTCTTTGCGGCAAGTTGCTTCAACAAAGGCATCGGATGCCGGAGAAACTGGGACAAGCGAACAATCGGAAGGCCAAACCGATGCGGAATCTCAGGATACTGAAGGCGAAACGCCTGCGCCCGCACCCGCCCCTGCTTCCGCGGCTACGCCCAAAGCATCCAGACAATCTTTGACTAGCGCCCGATCGGCTGCACCCCGGCCAAGTGCCACTGGAGTAAACCGCACCACGCAGAATGCAGCGGTGGCTCGGGAACTGGAGGAGCTTCAAACCAAGCTCCGTGTAATGGAGAAAAAGCGCTCTGAAGACCGAGATAAGCTCAAGGCACTCGAGCAAGTGCAGACCGAACGCGACAAGTTTGAGTCTATCATTCAAAAATTACAAGCTAAATATTCTCCGCAGCAGATGGAGATTACTGAATTGCGCAAGAAGTTGAAAGAAACCGAGGCTCGTCTGGAAGATGTTGAGCGGATGCAGGCCGAGCATGAGTCGCTTATGGAAATGGCAACGCTTGATAGAGAGATGGCGGAGGAAACGGCCGAGGCTTATAAACATGAATGTGAAGCGCTCCGTTCAAAGATGGAGGAGCTCCAGTTGGAGGTCGAAGTTCTCCGCGAAGAAAATGAAGAGTTCAGCAATGAAACAAACCCGGAAGATCGATCCAGTCATGGATGGTTGCAAATGGAAAAGACCAATGAACGACTTCGTGAAGCACTCATTCGTCTTCGTGACATGACACAACAGCAAGAAGGGGATCTTAAGGACCAGATTAAGGAATTGGAGCAAGATCTGGAAGAATACTCTGCTGTCAAGTCTGATTATGAAGCAGCGAAGGAAAGACTTCTGGTTGCCGAGACCAATGTGGAAGATCTCAAGCAGCAGCTTGAGACTGCGTTGGGCGCTGAAGAGATGATTGAAGAGCTTGCCGACAAGAACATGCGCTACCAGGAGGAGATTAACGAACTCAAGGCCGCCATTGAAGATCTCGAAGCTCTGAAGGAGATCAGCGACGAACTCGAATATACTCACATCGAAACCGAAAAGCAACTCCAGGAAGAGCTGGACTATAAAGAGACTGCCTTCAATGAGCAAGTCAAGAAGAACGAGCAGCAAGAGGAAGCCATCGAGGAGTTGGGCTATACTCTGGGCCGTTTCAGAGAGTTGGTCACCAACTTGCAGACCGACCTGGAAGAAATGCGATCATCTCAACAAATTTCGGAAGCAGAGGCTACGGACCTCACCACCCGATCAAGAGCCATGATGAACCTCAATATGAAGCTCCAAGCATCAGTATCCAAGGCCCAGACCAAATCCATCGACGTGGAACTTAATCGCATGGAAGCCGAAGAGGCGGTCCAACACCTTTCAATCATCAAGTTATATCTCCCCGAATACTTTGACGGAGAACGGAACTCCGTCTTGGCTCTTCTCCGGTTCAAGCGTGTGAGCTATAAAGCTACCATCATGAAGAATACTATTCGCGAAAATATTTCTGACGAGTCTACCCTTGCGACCCCGGATGAGCTTTTCTATTCTCATGAAGTTCTCGAATACCTTCTATGGATTGCAACTGTCTGTGAACAGTTCGTCAGTTACATCAGTGCTTGTACACCGGAAGAGTTCACCAACACCAAAGCTGCTCTTTTCGAGATGGAGCCTGTCGAGCGTACCCTCAATTTCTGGGTCGATAACTTGAAGAAAAACGAGGTCAACATGCAGAAGTTTGGCGTAGAACTTCAGCGCTCTATTGCTTTGCTTGCGCACTTGTCTGAGACTTTCCTCCCGCCAACTCCAGAGATGTTTGCCGACGAAATGTGTATGCGTGCGACCCTCTCCCAGTCTTACCTGGACCATGCCGCTGGCGGTATCGCAAGTGTCAAGGCCCTGGTTGCTTCCAAACTTGCCAACGCCCAGGAAGAAGACACACCCGAAGAAGGAAACGAGGAGAACTCATTCGTTCTGAACAAGCTTGAAGCCTTCGTCACTCAAGCTCGTGGCTTGAAAGTTGCCGCGGGCAAGATTTCGCGAGCCTTGGAAGAACTCAGATCCCGGTCCATGGCACCTTTACGAGAGGATGCTGATGAGTCGTTCAAGAGTTTTGAAACCGCCAGTCGGGAACTTTCAGGGGCTACTCGGAAGCTCGGTGAGAACATTGTTAGCCTTACTAGTGATGAGAGCCGCACAGAGCCATTTACTCTCCAAGAAATCGTGGACAATATGTCTCAGACGCTTTCGGCTTTCTTACCCTCTACTGAAGAACCCACGGAATCTAATGATCCGATCCTACTCCTTCTGAACAAATTGCGAGACCTGGCCGGCCAACTCGATGGACTCGACTCTATCTCCTCGAATCTCTCTCGCACAGTTGAATTCGAGAGAGGCGCATTCCCCTGGATCGCTCGAGCAGCAGAATTGAAATCGAACAAGACTATTTCCCCAGATGCCGATGAGGAGATCCGTCGTTTGAAGAATGAAGTGCACGAGGTATCTACCGCCCTTGGTGTCAAGGACAACACCCTGGAAGAGCGAGGTATCAAGATCGAGCTTCTCGAATCACGTATGCGTGAGACAAGCAAGAAAGCTTCCATGGTCAAAGATCTGGAAACCAGAATCGAGCAATTCCAAACCTCTGAAGCCGAGCTTCAAAAACTTGTTGAACGACAACAGAATGAGCTCCAAGCCGTTGAGAAAGAGCGCGAAGAAATCAAATCCCGCTATGAGAAACTCAAACACATGTCCGGTGCCGCCGGTGTAACTACCACCGGAGATGGAATCGTCATTGATAACGAGGCCTCATTAGCCGCGATGCAAGAAAATGAATCCCTCCGCGCAGAAGTTGAAAGCCTACAATCCGCCGTCCGCTTCCTACGCGAAGAGAATCGCCGGTCTAGCATTTTGGACCCATACTCCGTCCAACGCTCAACGGAACTACACGCCTGGCTAGATACACCACTCACACGCGCCGCTCCTACACCAGAACAAGAAAAGATTCAACGCACAGCCCTAGAAAGCCGAGACGTCCTAACTCACCTCCTCAAACTGACGAAGGAAACACGCGTTGCCGATCTCAAATCTACAATGGCCCCCGCAACAGGTGGAGAAAATCAAAGCGAAAGCATTGCTCGGAATACATGGCGTCCTTCCAAATCCCGTCTCCGGTACCAAGTTCTTCAACAACGTGAGAATTTCGAACATTGGGCTGAATGGCGTGATGATATTGTTCATCATGAACGTGAACAGGATCGTCTTGCTGCTGCTAAACGTGAACGTGCACTACGTGATCGGATGCCGAAACATGCTCATAAGGCCTCTGTTGAGTTTCCTCAGGGGTTGGGTCATGGGATGATGGGGAGGGCTTGGCAGATTCTTGGTATGCAGAATCGTAAGACGGGGTCTGGGAATTTGCCTACTCAGGATGGTGTGGAGATTTTGTCGTCGGAGTAGGAGGGATGCCCTACATAGGGTGTGTATACCCATGTCTACGTCTGTGTCTATATCTATGACATTTTTGTTCTTTTTCGTCAGTCATGCCATGCGACTTGATGGACGAGATTTTTGTATAGCATTGCTCTCTCTTGCCTTCTTGTTTCTACTTCTATTTCTACGTGTGGCTTCTTTTGCCAGGACAAGATACCCCTGCTGCACATTACATATTCTTTACTGTGTTGGTTTCAAATATTTTCATATTGATGTTTTTCTGAGCTTGAGTTGGATTCGGGCTTGCAGTTTTGTCTGGTAGATTACTTTGTATTTTTTAGACTGAGTTCATGCCAGTCGGTGTTTCAAGTAGCCTACTTGAGATATTGGATAGTATCCAATGGATTGCACTTTTGCCAGAATACTAGGTACTACTAGTACTGGTAGTACCACGACACTCAATGAACACTTCGATATAATTGCCTGAGACAAATAATTGCAACCCCATCTTCAATTAGATTCACCAACTACCTAAGTGACAATAACTATATAAAGATTGGCCCATCTGAATCAAGTAAATTAAATCCACTGGGCCAAGCAAGCTTCAACTCAAAAAACGAATTGGAAAATCAATCAACACAAGAGCCAAAAATCCAAGGGGGGTATTTCAGAACAACACCGAACAACAAACAAACATTATATAGAAAATTGACAAAAGTGTAAAGGAGTGGATGTGACAGAACCATATCAACCATAGTAAATCAAATCAAATCAAATCAGACTGACGAAGATTCCAACCGACTAGCAGATAGTATGTATGTACTGTAGCTCCATGATCATAGCCATAGCCATAGCCATAGCCAACTTCAAGTATATTAAATACTTCAAAAGGCCAACCCAACATTCGACCCATCATATCTCGGAAAATCCTCTCTAGACCCCGAATGCGAAAGATGATGTTGCGAGTATCCTTCAAAGATAGTAGGTTGATAAAAGATATCAATCTCTTTATCCATCTTTTCTGCTGAGGCCGAAGTCGACGTCGAAGGACCCGAGACCGAGGCTCTAGGCGTTGAGGATGATGTGAATGTACTTGAAATAGAAACGTTTGGACGACGATTCATATTCCCGTTCACATTGAGGGGACCTGGACCTGGACTTGAACCCGTGATTGTAGTAGGTGTCATTGATCCAACAGTCGTACCACTCAAAGTACGAGTTCGTTCCCAAGCAAATCCATTCTCACCCGCTAATGAGACCGGTGATGCGGAAGTCTTGCCTGGGAAGAACCATTGGGACATTCGGTTTGGGATGGCTGGGACGGGAACTGGGATTGAGGCTATTGTGTTTCGGTTTTCGGCTGTTGAGGGGCGCCGGAGGGAGGAGAGGCGGGATGGCATTGTTCGGGTACTTGCTGTTGAGGGGGAGTCGCGGTCTTGGTGGAAGGGGGAGTCGGTGAATGTGGGTGTTGAGATTGGGTCTGTCTGTTTGGGACGGGGGGTTTGGGGGGTTGAGTCTGGGTATGTGTCTGGGGTTGAGGGAGTGGGATCGTGGTGTTTGGGGTTGAAGAGTTGGGGGTTTGCTTTTGGTGAGAAGCTGCTGAAGTCCCAGATGCCTTCGTCTGATGGCGTGTTGATTTCTTCAGGGAGGATTGTCTCGATGGGATTGACCAGTGAGAAATGAGGGATCAATGTGCTTGCAATGCGGACTGGTTCGGGTGATAGGATTGGATATTGAAGATCTGCGAATGATCGTCTCTCGCCTGAACCGACTGGTTTTCTAGAAACGGAGCCGACTCTTGCGTGGCTTGACTGACAGCGTCGAGCTCTGATTGCAGGTGGAGTCAGGGCTCGTGGAGGAGATGCTATAGTTTGACGCTGACGATTATCTTCGAGCTGGAAGTCCTCGAAAGAGGGTAAGTCTGATAACCGATGACCAGATCGGTGGATGCTCAGTTCAAGAGGTCGATATTGCTTTGGGAGAGCTGGCATTGAATCGAGATGGAAGGAATCTACTCGGCGGAAATCGGTTGGAGCTCCAATCTTCAATGGGGTTGTTGATTGTCTCTTCCAGGACATACTGGCGCGAGTTGAAGCCCGAGATGCGAGATTCCTTCCCTCGACGACCCATGATGAGAGTGAACTTCGTTGTCGATGGTGCTGATGTATACTTGGACTGGGGAGGTCATCGTATACCACCAGTTTCATGGGAGGAACCAAGTGTGGTTGAGTATGGTGTATTTGCATCTCCCGTTCAACTCCTATAGTCTCAGCATTAGTTCTGATACATATTGTAAGTGAAGTACACCGTATGTACTCCGAGTACATTGTGGTGTACATTGTTGTAATTGTCACTTGTACAACATACCTCTTTGGCCTGGATGTTGACCTCTTTGCCCCTCCTGCACCTCTTCATGCGACGATAAACAAGAGACGCATGACCGAAACCAGCCGGTAAAGAGCGAGCCCGCTTGTTCAAGAGCCAGCGTCATGGCGACCAGCGCGGTTGAGGAATGGAATCAATCCATCACCTTGCCAGAAGGCGAAAATTCAAGCAAGACCACAGAGGGGTGGAAAGGAAAGGAAAGAAAAAAAAGAGAAGAAAGGGAAAATAGCAAAATAAGAGAAGCAGAAACGAAATGAACGAAACGGATTAGCAGCGACTCGAGTTGTCGTACGAGGAGGAGGAACTAAACCAGCCCCCACCCAGGATTCCCCCGATGCCCCCCATTGCGCAAAAGACAAGACATCACGGGCGAACAAAGCTCCTGACTCGTCGTAAAGATGTTCATGGGGGCCACTAGGGGCCGTGAACTAAACCAGGATGAGCAATTCATCCTGACGCTCGCGGTGGGCGGCACACACCATCAAGTGTGATGATCGTCTTAGCGGGGGTGAATGGACTGTGTGATTCGCTGGGATGCGTGGAGATGTCACATTTTGGGCTTATCGAGCTTGACTGTTGCTGGAAATTTGAACGCTAAGTTTAGAGAGCTGCAGTGGACCGGGCGCGTAGAGAATTGGATTGAATGTCGTTGTTTCATTTCGTAAATTAGAGAGGTGAGGTGAAGAGGGAGTTAGGGCTTCTTTCAACTGAGTATACCAGCATACATTAATTAATGTAGTCAGGTAGACTGCCTATCTCCCCCAACTCCGTACTGAATATTTTCATAAACCGAAATACATATCTTAGAGTACTAGTCATCTATCGCCCCCATACATTATTTTCCTCTTCTTCAAGTCCATAATAAGCCCAACCAGATCGTCCCTCTCGATCAGCCGTAGGTTCACCGGAGGCTGCCCTAGTCGGAGCTTCGGCCTCAGCTTCTTCTTCGATTGGCTCTCCGGTCGGTCTCCTGGAAAATGAAAGATTAGGAACAGGGTCAATCCAGTTTAGGTCGTGTGCAACTGTAGACCAATCGTGAGAGCTGGGAAATGCACTTACGAGAATCGTCGGGTTTCACCACCCGCCCAAGCAGAGCCCAACTCTCTTTGAGTCTGGACTCGCTCTTCTTCTTCAGCCTCATGGTCCTCCACTACAAGATCCACTCGTTGGCTCGGCTGGGAATTTTGTGAGCTACTAGAGCTGGCATTGCGCTGCAAGGTACGAGGCACTTCTGCGCTCCGACTGGATTGCCGGGAATTGCTTGAGTTGTTGGTGGTAGTCGTGGTTGTGGTGGTGGTGGTGGTTTGGTGTCTGCTTTTACTTTGACTGTTGCTGTTGCTGCCCGATGCGCGACCTTTTCGATGCGAACGGGCCTTTTTTACATCTGATCCAGAACGAGACGACCCTTGATAGCTCTGGCTGGTTGGTAGTCGTTGATCCCTGGGAACTTCGTTGGCAGTGATGACCGGATACTATCGGAAATTAGCCCCATGTTGGTGAAGAATAAATTGGGTCCCTGATAGGTTAGGTGAACACCTCTCAACTTACATTCCAATCTCCGTATTCCAGCGCCCGCGCATTCGTAAATAATCGTTCGTCCTCGTCATCCATCGCAGTTTCAATTTCACTGTATGATGATCGATAGCGACCGGTGGAGCTACGGCTTCCACGTTCGCTCCGATCACGTTGGCTGGAGTCTCCACCAGCAAGCAGTGGAGTGCGACTGCTGACCTCGCCAGGCTTACTTGCTTCACCAGGCTTGGGAATCCAGTATTTCGCTTTTCCGCCGCGCTCATATCGCATTCCGTCCATCACTCGCTTGACTCGCGAATGGGACTCCTCATGCGCAATGACATTGTCACCCGAGTCAAAAAGGCGATAGTCGTAGTTGTCGCCGCGCATGGTCATTTTGGTATCTTCGACCAAGTCCCGAATACCAAATGCATCGCGCAGCGCATATTTCACCGGCAGCCGGGCTGCGGAAATCGTCGGGTCCGCATAATCATGCCATGAGAATGCATACCAATGCACGATCGCGAAGATGGGCATCTCGTAGCAGATGAGACTATCCTGGATGGCTGCGGCAAGGTTGTCCGGGGTATACCCGGCAAGGCCGTTGCCCATCGCCCCCAGCCATTGCAAGATGGACAGGAAGAATCCTTGCCAATATGAAGCGAAGATAATGAGCTTGACCGACAAGAACTTTGGGATAGGGCGGAAGGGAGTAAGGTCGTCATGCAGGCACACCCAAAACATTGCCAGAGAATACAAGCTCACTGTCACACTTATGTTGTACACAATTCCCGTCCAAAGGTAGCCTGAGGTAATACCCAAATACCCTTCTTCATAGGTATCGGTCGCCTTCATTACTATTGAAACGAGTGCCAACACTGGTTTCAACCAGGCATACTGCAAGATACCGCGCTTGACAGCCAAAAATGTGTGGGGGTCCGAGATATCGATCTTCTTCAGGCAATGATTAAGCGGCCAGGCGTGAGAAACCGGAGGACGGCCATGGGCCATGATAATCACAGCTCGTTCACCTCCGAGGAAGTTTATAAGAAGCTGGAAAAAGGTGTAGATGGTGAAGGCCTGGTGGGGAGCGAGGATATTGTGTTAGTTACCAGTACGAGTAACGGGTCTGCGCATTTGGATCAGGGAAACGAACTTCATAGATGTCTCGAATAGGGTCAAGAAACTGCGCCGCTTGCAGAGAAACGATGCTTGTCCATGATGATGCAGCGTAGATTGGAACCCTAATGCGTATCAGCAATGTTCTTATTTCCCCCCTGAAGCTCCCAGGTATATCTCTGCCTAGTATATCAACACTCACATCAATAATATGCGCACGACATATCTTTGGAGTAACGGCTTTCGATAGTTTTTCCTGCAACCAAGCTTTCATTTAGTACTCGATCTCGAGGGAAAAATCAGAGTTGCGAACAAAAAATCGTACGTTTGAAACCATATTGATCTGCGAGTTCCAGGCAGACGTTAGCTTCGGAGTTGATCAACAGAGGACTGTCGCATAACCAACAAAGCCCAGCAAAAAGGTAGAAAACTCACACAATAGAAAGAAGTGAAGCTACCAGAGCTGCAACACCCGAGGTAATAATAATCGCCTGGGCCAGGTTCGAGCCCGTACCTTTAGAAGGGACCTTCATGGTTCAAGGATTCAATAGCTGTCTGTATATTAGTTGACAAAGCGCGGGTCAGAGAGCCGCGTGAATCCTAGAGAGACCGCTTCATATCGCCAGACTCAAGTAGCGACAGATCAGGGCACACAAAAGGGCCAAATAAAGTCCAGTCGAGAGTGAAAGTCGATGTTGATTGTTGCTGTTGTTGAATGTTGAAGGAGGAGAAGAAAGCGATGACGATCTCCGACACCGCCTTCCCTCCCGGAGTTGCCTTCTTTTGGAGTTGCCCGCATTCCCCCAGCTTCATTCACTTCGCGTTTAAACAAAAAAGAGAAGACTCTTACTCTGCTGCTTCGCTGTTTAGCTGGTTACGCGCTTGGCGGACTCAGTCGCGAGTCATTTGGGTCTCCGACAATGCACATGCGCATGCCAGCGGGCGATCTCGAGAAATGGCCAGTACAAGCTTGACGGCTTCTTATCTGACGCCGGATCCAAGCTTCAATTGGTTGGTCACTGGAGCTTTTGTTTACTCGATCGCGTGGCTAATCGTTCCAGGTTTTTTCTTCTCGAGCTCATTGTATCATGTATTTTGTACGTGAATCAACAGAAAACTCTTTGTTTAGCTGGCTCATGGCTAACTGATTTGATACAGGGCCCTATTCTTCCTCCTCTACTTTAATCGACTGTTTGCAACTCTCCTATCTTACGCGATTCGCGCATACACCTGGCACTATTACCGCGTATATGTCGACATAAATGCATTGCAAATCTCATTACTTGGTGGGAGGATATTCTTCAAAGGCATACGATATCATGGCTCCAACGAGACGATCTTCATTCATGGCGGATTCATAACTTGGAGATATTGGAAGCGCAACGTGGAACGGACGGATCTTTCAGAGGTTCGGCGTAAAACGGGTGGAATCGACGCATCTCAAGGACATCGAAGCGACTCGGCAGGCACACAGGAGAAACATGATCGTCGCGAAGAAGAGGGCGGCGTGGGAAAGGTCACGGAGCTTCCATGTCGTGTCTCGATCAATGTCTACGGCTTGGAATGGTTCATTTACAATCGAAGCCCCGCATATGACAGCATTCTGGCAGGATTTGGGTATAAAAAGCCCGAAGGCTCAGAACAGAACGATGACAGCCCTTATTCACCAACTTCCTCAGCCGGATCACCACCACAAAGTCAGCGGACCAATGATACGGTTCACATTCGGTCTATGAATGAAGATAAGCCAGTATCCAGTGAGCTACCGAAGCGCCAAACTACGGATGGCGACAATTTGCGACCTCGGAAAACGGACATTCGGCAAGCCGAGCTATCTGAACCTGTGTCAAACTTGCTTGAGTTCCTCCCGGTGAAGCTTGAATGTACCAAGGGAGCAGTCGTCCTCGGAAATGAAAATACTCGATCAGTCTTGACAACTACATTCGATGGCGCATCAGGGACTATCGCCGCATGCAACGCCGGACCTCTTGATCTTTACCGCCAGCTGTTTGCCTTCAACTTCGTTCAACCAGTGATCCAGATGCGTCCAAATCCCGACTTCAAACAAACCCAGCTGGTAACTGCTAAGGCACTAGGCGCTGTAGATGGCGAAGAGCCTTCTCAAGGCAGGCGACGGAATCCCTTCAGCTATCGCCTTCACAAGCGCAAAATATGGAACGGGATCCGAGATCTTGTTCCATATTTCCAGAGTTCAGTGGAGTCATTCCATGCCAGTATAAACCAGGCGAACCACATGCCACGAAGTCAAGCTGAATTCCCAGAAGTCCGTTGGACTGGACTGCATCGGTATCTTGATCAAGACGATGCCAATGATCATGACCAGTGGAACTCCGTTGAATATGCTAGGTTCTCAACAATCATAGACAGTCCTAGCCTGGACTTGACCTATTTTTGGGATATACCCGGCCGAGTCGGACCTCAACACCTTGCTTCCACTCAGTCCGGCCACGATAAGATGGATAACAACATCAACCATGCCCTTCCTCCGGAATGGGGGATCGATATGAGAATTGATGGCGGAACAATAAACTACGGTCCATGGGCTGACCGGGAGAGAGTTGGATTGCAAAATATTTTCTTCCCAAATTTCTACCGAAGCTCTGATCCCGCAGAACAATTGGCACCAGGCGTCCTGCGACAAAGTACGGCGTTCAGATTGCGTATTGAGATCAGTAAGGAGCTGGAACTCCGGATCCCCGTTCGCGAACAGTCAAAGGACTGGCAATGGAAAGGTCGTGCGGACGCCGTTAGAGGCAACTCTAAGGTCAAGGGCCAACAGGAAAGGAGGAAATCGCGCCCCAAGGAGAGCGAAAAGGGAACCATGGGATCTGATATTCGTCCTTTTGGTTGGCTCTCTCTCTGTGTGGCGCCAGACTCTTCGATCAACTACGCCATGGATATGGTGGCTTCTAGTCTGGGCTTTCGAAATGAACTCACTCTTGATTTGCGCGATTCGAAGCTGTCTTCTAGTGTGAATCACGGACTGCTTTGGCAATGTCCTCGACAACTTGTCACATGTGACTTGTCCAACCCTCTCACTTGGAACGGCCTGCGGTCGTGGAAATTCACTGTTCACAGTCAAGATTTGGAACTATTCCTTTTGCGAGACCATATTTTTCTCTTGACTGATCTTGTGAGCGATTGGGCATCAGGTCCACCATCTGACTACTACACCTTCGTGCCGTTCGTCTACACCATCGATCTTGTCTTCTCGAACCTTCAGCTTTTGGTGAATGTGAATGACCGAAACATCATCAGCAACCCGACTGATGTAGAGGACAATCGATTTATCGTCATCAAGGGAAAGAGGTTAACATCGAACGTGACTATTCCCCTCAACAAATTCCAGCCTGACCAGAACGCTGTCGACTTCAAAGTCAATCTCGAAGACGGAGGTGTGGACTATCTCACACCCGGCTGGGACACCTTGCATGCGTTCTTACCAGGAAAGTCCATGGCCACTTTGGATAACCTATTTATTGATGGGTCCTACAACTATTTCCATATGACTTCACCTGAATTAACAGACACACTGGTGCTCAATATCGCGGGAGGATCACCCCGAATGTATCTTTATGGATTTTTGATCAAGGCTTTCATGACAGTCCGAGAAAATTATTTCGGAGATGAGATGCATTTCAAGACCCTGGAGGAATACCAAGAACTGGTCTATGCAGAGGAGCCGCCAGCCAACCCTACGGGAATCAATCCGAACAGGAAGTCCAATGATATGGATGTGTTGGTTCACGTCACCGTCGATAGTCCCTGTGCCCTGCTCCCCGAGAATATCTACGACCAAACGAAATGTTCGAGACTTCGCGCTGCCTCACTGGAGGTAGATTTGCGCTTTACCAACTACTACATGGATATGCACCTTTCCATCAGCCCGCTCAAGATTGATCTGCAGTCTACTCAACAGGATGGATCCACATCAATATCAGGAACACAGTTGTTCCTTGATGGTGTCTCCGCATATGGCCATCGCTTATTCGGACTGCCACCTGCCGAACCGACTTATGTCTGCAACTGGGACTTTGATGTTGGAAGAATCATTGGCGAATGCTCCACGGAATTCTTGCAGTGCTTGGCTTCAAGTCTCAAGAGCTTTGACTTCTCATTCGACAACGAAGAGAACGTTCTTCCCCCACTCTATCCTCCCGTTCTACACGATGTGACTTTCTTGAGAGCTAAGATTAGCTCTATTCATGTCTCGGTGTTACTGGACCAGGTTGCCGTGATCTTGAAATCAAGCCCGCTGACAACGAAATTTAATGACTGGGCGAATTCTAAGTTTTCGAAACGAATGAGCCTGTTGATTCCGGATATTGCGGTCGCCGCCGTTGATCGCAGTCACATTGCCCAAGCTCTTCGAACGCCGGAAAAGACGGTCAATACATTAGGTCTCCTCCAGCTGTCGGTTGGCCTCAAGATGGCCACGCGCAAGAGAGACATTGCCGAGCTTCGTCGCTTGCAGCAGGAGCATATCAAGGCCCATGACAAACGCACTCATCGAGCTCAGTGGTTACTCTTCGACTGGGAAGAGGTCGGTCCAACTTCTGATTTTGCTGATGGGGAAGAAGATCTTGCACCTCCAACAATGGCCATTCCGTCGATGCCCGAACCTATCCAAGAAAGGTTTGGTCCAGGTAGTGCTCCATCATACTCTGAATCTTCGAGAACGTATTCCTCTACTCGCAGCACACAAAGCTTCCTTATTCCGTCTGAAAAGTCAAGCCTTAAAAGTGTCAAGATTCAAAAAAGGCACGATTCACGCACACTTTCAAGCTCCGAACAAACTCAGAGACCGGAACCTCCTTTCCGCGATGCTAGCTGGTCTAGCCGCATGAAAGATTCCGACAGTGGATACTTTACGCCGAGGTCGACGCCGTATTCTACTGCAGCAATCCGAGATGCGAATCCTTGGATTTTGCCCCAATTCTCATATTATAAACTTTCTTTTGATACATCTGAATTGCCATGGCCTGTGGAGAAGCGAACTCCTGAGGATGATGATGCTGGGCCGCACAACAAATCCATGTTCCTCACTTTTGAAGATGATCAAACCACTTACACTAACCTTGCCGTCGATCTTCCATTGGGTATCAGAGGTTTTTGCACTCCGAGGTTCCTTCGCAGTCTAGCCTCGCTACTTGATGGGTTTGAGCCGAAACACCCCATTCAGATAATGGATGGGCTTCAAAAGGACGTTATCTCAGATATCGTCGGATATGACAAGTCCATGAGCCAACCAAAGAAAACCACTGCTATCGCCCTGCGCATCCCCAATATTCAACTGAGACTCATCGACATCTCCGAATCCTGTGAGAATAAACAAATCAAGTTCCGCGATGTTTACACCCTCGAACTTTATCAACTCCGAACAGAATTTCAACGTCGGGTGCAGCGGCAAAAAGGAGATCTTCTCGAAGGTCTCAAACAAGGTGTTACGATCCATGCTGCCGCAGAACACGCATCTATCGCGGTGGAGGGAAGTCGAGCAGATGCATTCCAGGAGAAGGCCGTCTTCAACTGTGAATTGGGTGATATGAACTTCTGGCTCGTTACCACTCCTAACATCCGTTCTCATCTTCAGATGCGATACTTCAATACGATGACATCTGCCAAGTCCGTGGAGGGTTTGGCTCTGCTTGTTCGTCGAGCAACAACTATGTTTGACTCAGTAGCATCGGCTTTCCAGCAAGTCACATCATCAAGCAAACGACGTCTGCGTCTTTTGATCTACTTCGTTACGCAATCCGCCGCTGATATTCCCGACCAGACATTTTTGTCGCGCATCTCTTACGTACTAAGAGTTGCCTCGACTCATTTGCGACAACACGATTCCTGGAAGATCATCTCACGTATTCGCAACGTCTACAAGAACATGCCGGCCCATCTCAAACGAGAGCTAGAGACTATCTTACAGGGCGACAACCTGCCACTGCCCCCCAACGCCAAGTCAACAGTTCTAACCGGCTTTGATCAGTGGCGAGCCTGGGATCTAGCCCACGTGGAAAAGAGCTATGTTATGCGCAAGATATGGTCAACGCCAGATCCCCAGCCTACAGTGCAAGAGCCTTCCGTTTCGTTGTCATGCACAATCAAGACCTTCAAATTCTCCTTGGATCCTGGCCCTAGAGAAAGCGATCTCGTCATTGAGGACTTGTCGACTATCACATCTCTAATCCCGGATATGCCGATTCAGGGAGAGACCCCGACACGATTCAAAAAGGTGATCAGTTGTCAACTGTATAATTCGTCGTCCTCTTTGCGTCTTCGTTGGGAGATAGTGGATCTCGTTGAAGGAGTGATGAAAGTGATGTCGAATATTACACTGGAATCCAAACCGGATCAACTGTCTACTGAGATCAAAGAAACAAAGCCGACTGAATTGCAATTTGTTTTCGGTACAGACTTTGGATCTATTACCTTGGACGGCATTAACATGAAACTCGCCTTGGCATCTAGATCTCTTCGTGGATCTGTTGTTCACAGTAAATCGGCCACAAAGGATGCGACAACTGAAAAGCTTGCTCTGTTGTTCAGTTCTGCAGCATGTTCTTCGGAGTTTTCGAGCCAATCGACAACACTCCTCCTGTCAAAGATCTCCGATCCCTATCTCTATTTCTCCCTTCTTTCCGAAGAGAATACTTCTGAATGCAAACGTGACTGGAAGGCCACTGCCTCGTGCAAAAAGCTTCGCTTCAACATGATGCAAGACCCGGTTAGTCTGGCACATACAGCAGATCGTTTGATAGCGGATGAAGTCTGGTATATTCGACAGCTTGTCGATAATATCAAAATACCCAAGCAAGATCCCGATTCGACATCCGTGGCATCCAAAAAGTCAATCATCAACAATATTAATGTCGCCATGTTTTTGGACGACTATAGACTGTATTTCAGTCTACTGCCATCCTTGACATATCTGATCGTCGGCGATGTGGCACGAATGTCCGTCATGCCAACGGACAATTCAAAGATCGAAGTGGACTTTGATGTCAAGCAAAACTTCCACAAATTTATGTCTGGTGAGGGTGCAAGGGCGCATGCTCTTTCGGTTCTTGAAATACCCCCAACCAACGGTCGGATTTTGGCGAACCTCTTACCTAATCGCAAGGAGATCGAAGTGGACATGACTATTGAGCTTATTCAACTCGAAGCTAGTGCAGTACGAAGTCTTCTCGCTGTACTGACTGGTCCCGACATTTCTCATCTTCTTTCGGATCTTAAGCAGAACTTCGGCGTTGTCCAATCCCATCTCGCGGATGTGCTTTCGCTGCAGAAAGAATCGCCAAAGCCCAAGTCAACTACCCAGGATGCTGTTGTATTATACAAGTCCCGTCTCACCATGGCAGGTATTGAGATTCATGCCATTGCCCCTGGCCTCAAAGGCAGGAGTTATTCTGCTGAAATGCGTCTCAGTCTCGGCATGATGCAAATGCGTCTTCAAAATGGTCTGGAGCGTGGCTATGCCATGGAGTACCCGGAATTTAGCATCGACGCTTCTCAAATCAGCTTCGAGCTGCACAGACAAGAACGATCGAAAAGCACATTCTATGGTGGGCTTTCTGCGGCAGTCAAATTGCTTGGAACTTCAACTGTTCGGGATAATGGAGAGGTCATGCGTTCTTATCACTTCACAAGTGACAAGTTTGATATTGAATTGTTTACGGAAACAGCAGCTTTGGTTGTTGACATTGCAATTTATACGCAAGAACGTATCAAGACTCTGGATTTGTCACATGAAGTCAAGCGGCTTAGACGGTTGCGACATCGTAACCACGAACTGCCAGAAACTCCGTCCGAGGCGCCTGAGATTCATCTGAATGATGACAACACGCCACAGACATTCTTGAATGCTTTGTACTCGCTGCAGTTCCTCGATATTCAAGTTGCTTGGAACATGGCCACGCCCCTTTCCCACGGTTCAGGCCGACAACCCGAGGACCTCGTCTTTTCGATCCAGCAAGTTGAGCTGTCAAATAAGAAGAAGAATGCGGCCAAACTTCGCATAGGAGATATGCAATTGCAAATGGTGCCATTCCGGGCAGACAGGAAGCAACGCTCTCTGAACTCTGCGCTTATGCCAGAGCTTGTTTTCAATGTCACTTATTACTCCAGTGGCAAAGATACATGGCTTGCATTCCAGGCAGCTGGAAAGTCGCTAGATATCCGAGCGACCTCCGAGTTCATTATTCCTGCAAACATGATACGCAATTCCATGGCTTCTGCATCTGAGGCTCTCCGAGAAGGCAAGGCTGCTTGGGCGACAAAAGCGTCTCCAGATGACGATAGCGGTATCAACAACAGCAACAAGGATCGCAGCCTTTTCGGAAACCGACGCTTGCGATCGGTATTCGTGGATGTCGATTTTGCTGGTGCCACTGTCACTTTGCAAGGCATACAAGCGAATGACTCTCAAAAGACATTGGCTGCTACCCTGAAGGGTAGTCGAATCCCAGAGGGCAAATATGGTCAATATGTTCAAGGCAATTCAGCTACTACAGCAACCCTTCGAGCCCCAGGGGTGGCATTGAAAGTTCATTTCGAGGATAATGGCACGGATGATCCAGCCCTCAATGCCGAGCTCAAGGTTAATCCATCTACGAATGTGCTGTATCCGACATTGGTGCCCCTTGTCAAGCAGATGACTGCCACGGTGAAAGAAATCATGAGCGAGCAACAAAGCCGGGGTCAGCAAGCGAAGTTAAGCCCAGAGACCCAAAAGCCACAACCCCGTCGCCCGTCCGCGGCTTCCAAGCTGCAGCCCCAGAAATTGATTCAAGAAACTCCTTTCGGACCGCAGGATCCGACATCAATTCTAGGTCGCTGCAAGGTGAACCTGGGATTATTGTTCAACAAACAGGAATTCAGTTTGAGCTGCCAACCGATTGCCAGAGTAGCAGCCACGGCGCGATTCGAAAGTGTTTACGTGACTATCAACACTGTTCAATCGGCGGAACAGGGACGTTTCCTTGCTTTGTCCTTGGCGTTCAACAGTCTAGAAGCATCAGTCAAGCATGTGTACTCCAATGAGTCTACGGCAAGCTTCGAAGTCAAATCTATGGTCTTGTCACTCATGAATAGCAAGCATCTTGGTCGCATGAGTGGAATGTCAGCTATACTGAAGGTCAGCCCTATGAAGGTTTCCCTGAATGCAAAGCAAGTGCAAGACTCTCTACTCTTCCAGGAGATTTGGTTGCCCTCCGATGATGAAGCTAGCCCGAAGGCAACTCCCGAGCCTCCGGCACCTGAACCCCACCAACCATACATCGTTCAGCGATATCAGCAAGTTGCCTCGGCGTCGGCATTCCCTTGGAATACTACTATTGCCATTGAGAAATTGGAGATTCAACTTGACCTGGGCTCAACTCTCGGAAAGGCACAGTTTGCTATTGACAACGTATGGGTGTCATCGAACAAGACTTCCGACAGCGAGCAGAGCATGTGTATCAACTTCGATAGTGTCAGTATCGAGAGCAAGGGTCGCATGAGTGGTGTTGTTGAGCTTCGAACCTTCAAGGTTCGCACGTCTATTCAATGGCCAGAGAACAACCAAGACGCCCTCCATACTCCTCTCATTCAAGCCTCCATTGCTTTCCATCACCTCCAAGCCAAGGTGTCCTTCGATTACCAGCCTTTCCTCGTTGCACACATTGCCATGTTTGATTTCCTGATGTACAATGTGCGCGATGACTCTGGAAAAGACAGTCAACGACTGTTCAGTATGTTGGAAGGAGACGAGGTACAAGTCTTCTGCACTTCATTGACGGCCTCCCAAACAATGGCTCTTTTCCAAGCATGGCAAAGATTGGCACAAGACAAGCAAGCGGCATACGAGGCATCATTACGTGAGGTAGAGCGATACCTTCGACGCAAGTCCACCATGGGCGCAGGCCGAACGGATATCCCAGTCAAGGATCTCACCCACAAAAACGACGAAGAGTCCGAGCAGGCACCGATATCATTGCATACCGGGGTCGTGGTCAATATTCGCCATGTCAATCTGGGCGCGTTTCCAAGCACTTTCTTTGACAACCAGATTTTCAAAGTGGAGGCATTTGATGCCCAGGCTCGATTCGCCGTCTCACTAGAATCCGACAAAATACACAGTGCCTTGGGTCTGACACTTGGCCAACTCCGTGTTGCTCTTTCTGGCATCAGTCGTCCCAGCGCCGCGCAACTCGAAGAATTGTCAGTCAATGAGATCGCGGAACGAGCCGCTAACTCCCGAGGCGGTACAATCCTCAAGGTACCCCGACTCGTCGCCGGAATGGAAACATGGCAAGTCCCCGGAACCAGACAAATCGACTACATCTTCCGAAGTACCTTCGAAGGCAAAGTCGACGTCGGATGGAACTACTCGCGCATCAGTTTCATCCGCGATATGTGGGAGACGCACTCTCGAGCTCTTGCTTCACGTCTTGGCAAACCACTCCCGCCATCCGCTGTGCGTATCACGGGTGGTCCTGGCAGTAGTACCGAAGGAAGCGGATCTGGAACAGAGCAGCAAGAGAAAATCACTGCCGTGGTCAACGTGCCACAATCAAAATACACCTACACGGCTCTTGAGCCACCGGTTATCGAAACGCCTCAACTACGCGACATGGGCGAGGCAACACCCCCACTGGAATGGATTGGGTTGCAGCGTGATAAGTTACCTAACATCACGCACCAGATTATTATTGTTACGTTATTGGAGATTGCGAAGGAGGTGGAGGATGCATATGACAGGATTCTTGGAGCGTAATTGTAAATATCTTTTGTTGCATTTGTGGAGTTTGAGGGACATACACCTGGGCATGTGAGATTTGTTGTCTTGCATTGCATTCTTTTTGTACACTTAATTTCTTAGACCCGAGTCTCAAGTGAGTCACTCTGCTCTCTCCTGTGAATATAATGAATGTGGTCATTACCGAGAACAACCCCATACGGGATTATTTCTTCCATTTCCATTCCGCTTTGCTTCGTTCAAACAGTTTCGGTGCCTCGAGCTTAGCCTCAGTCTTGCAATCAGATCTCTCGCTGTGGCACAGACTTCCAAATCTGCCCATCGCTTCAATTATTTCCAGTGACAGTCTCAACAGTGAGATCCTTCGGCCAAGCAGGATAATCAACGCCATTCCCACGAGTCCCAACATTATACCTCAACTCCACCTCCTTCCCAGGAAATTGGGCGATGGGTTTGACCTGAACAAACTGAGCATTCAAAACACCCGACGTTCTGGCTTCGAAGAATTCTGGCTTGAAAAGTGCCTCGTGGTCATGCTGATATAGACTCTTGAGCATCGCTGGAATTGTGTATTGCATCGCGTGGTAATGGCGGAATGTCAAGTTATCGTGTCGAGCCCAAACTTCTTCCCAGGTCTTTTGGTCGTAAGTTCCGCATTCGCGGACTAGCCACTGGGAATAGTAATTGAGCGAGACCTATGGAAGAGGTACATTGAGATTTAGTTTCCCTGATCAAGTCAGGGTGATAAAGGGGATCTTACATCAATACTATAGGACCCTCCATGTTCAGCACGGCGCACAAGAGCTTCCAATATCGCCGTGCAACCTATTGCACCAGTACTAAACGATGGTCAGCATATTCCTGGTCACTGGTTTTGCCTAGCTTACCAGTAATCTGAATTCGGGAAAACCGGAGTCACAGCCTCATCATGACCCATTGCTTGCGCATAAGATCTGGAAATACCACAGCACTATTCTCACAGCTTTCGTCAGTTACTCTTGCTTTCCAAAACAGCACCCAAGAAGACATGACATATTCTTACCGCATCACTGATCTGCTGCCAGCCACTACGGTGACTCCATGGCCCGTGCCAACCGTAACAATTCTCTCGAAGATGAATGATACCACGCGCACGATCCTTCACCAGATCCAAAATAGTTTGACGACCGAATCCCAACCGCTCCATGACGCCAGGTCGATAACCATCAACAACCACATCGGCATCGCGAATCAAGTCACACAGCCTCTCCTTGTCTGTTTCATCCTTGAGATGCAAGAATGAGTTCCACTTGCCCCAGTTCAAGTCCAAATGGAGAGCAGAGAGGTCTGCAATATGCGGTGATACGACACGCATGACACTTGCGCCCATTTCAGCGAGACTTCTTGTGATGGTTGGACCAGCGATGATTCGAGTCAGATCGACGACTTTCAGGCCTGCGAGTGGTCGCTTGGGCGAGGAAGGGTGATATGCATTTTCTGACCACCAAGAGGGCTGTTGAGTGGAGCTTGGGTCTTTTGTGATTCCATAGAGTCCAACCTTCCCTGAAGATTTACCATGCTCGCTTGCGAAGTACTCATCGGATGTCCAGGCTATAGTTCCGGAAGTGCGAGCTTTCTCATTCATCAGCTCATCAAGATCCCCTGCATTATACCCAGAGACTTTTTCTTGGATTTTTTCGACCACCGAGTCATAAGTTTCATCTTCTTCTCCCGCTAGTGGTAATCCCAAAGCTTCCAGGGCGGAATCTGGATTCAAATTGCCATGTGTGTGATAGAAACGGCCATCCTTCGTCTTATAGATATTGGTGACTAGCTTTCTATGAAGACTGTCCTGCGATCGATGTTTGTCTTGATCTGGGAAGAGTGCCTTAATTTCTGGTGAGAAAGGGTCTACCGGGATTGGGTTTCCCTCCTTGATGAAGCGTGCAGTCATGGGAGACATGAAGAAAAGACTCGCATGGTTACTAGCACAGAGTCTTAAAAATGGATTTTGATTCCGAAATTCGGAAGACTTACGTGTTAATGACAATATCAACAGGATCAATCTTGTACTTCCGACCCAGAAGATGGTTGAGCATTGTGGCCTCGAAGGCCTTGATGGCCGAAATACTCTCCGCAAGCTTCCAGTTGATTGGAATTATTGGCTGGGATGATCCTTCAAATCGCACATGTTTTCCCAAAGACTTCAGTTCCTCGGGCAAGGTGGTCATAAAAGGGTTTTGCAAAATTCCTTTCTCGAATACCCGCCTCGCTTCGGCAGGGACTGAATGAGGCTCGGCAGATCCCATGATGATTCACCTTCGAATAAAAGGTAAGTTCGGACTGTCGATGGTTGAAGACGCGCTTGAATAACTGAGAAAAGAGGGGAACAATTTCAACTTGAGGTGGTTCAACTGATTTGGGGGCCGCGCACAGCGGGGTAGATGTTGTTCAACGTTTGACAGCTGAATGGTAGAAATACTGGATGAGTGGACTCTAGCGGAGTTAATAGTCTCTAAAAGAGACCTTGGTGGATTTTGTTATACTTTTTATGCATACTGGACATAAGTATAATTTGTATAAAATGATTTTCTCATCATCACCAAGTGGATTTGTCTGTGCATCACCGAGCCATTCGGCATTTTTATGTGGGGAAACTGTCTTGCCAAGAGGAGGTCGCATATAATTGCATATATTTCTTGATTATTCTTCGATATCTACTTGACTTCTTGCCCAATCCAAGACAATTCTTACTTCGTCACCTCCTATGGTAACCGAAGAACTAAACTTTTTTACAACATTCTGTCCAGCTAGTCTTCTCCACCAAATATCAGTCGAACGTCCAAGAAGTGCACCCCAACAAATGTAGATCAACAATGCAATAGGCTCCTTTTTTTGTAATAGATTTCCGAATTCTTCGCCGACCTCAACGACCCATGCAATTGTCATACCATCTTCTCCCGCGGAGCTATTTTCCAGCATGAGAATGGCTCGAGAGTAAATTTTCTGTCGCTGTGAACTTTGATGGTCGCACATCTTTCTCAGTTCCGGTGGAATTGTACTAGTCCCTTGATCGGGAGGAGATGTCCAGTATTCCTTAGGGTAGAGACGAATAGCGTCTTTCAGGGGACTTTGATCCAGCCAGGGATTCGTGTCATCAATCACAGAGTGTATACCCCGTACAAGGGAGGGCATCGACATAAAAGCCTCGAAATGAGTCTCCAAGTCTTCTTTGGAATCGCTATCATACTTCAAGTCGAAAGCTTGGACGACAGTCCCATATGCCATTACGATCATCGAACATATAAGAACTGCTTCGAAGTTAGATGATGAGATGTTTGTCAGTTCGGCTCGAAAAACAGGCAGTGATCTCTCTGAGAGTTGGATCGCGTCACTGATGAAAGGCCAAGGATCCAAACCAGACTGGACCCTCTCAGCTGCAAGGTGCAAGCAAGTGAATGCAAGTATTGAATCCATCAAAAACTCATGTTGCATTCCCAACTGTACGGCATAATTTTGAAATATGTCGTTCATCCCGGAAGAAAAGCTATAACATGTTTTCAAGGACCAATGGTGCATCAATATAAGCTCCTTCGTTCGTGGACTGATGTTTTCTTGTGGTATTTTCGTAGATAAAACGATGTTCTCCTCGTGCGTCTGTTCGGTTTCCTGGGTCTGATCACTCCAGTGAGAATGTTGAAATCCAAGATTTGGATATCGGCAATTCCAGTCCCGGGAGCTGCAAAAGCTACAGGGAGGGCCGGTCTCATCGCATTTCCTGCGCCGGGCCTTGCATTGCTGACAGCCAGAACGAGACTTCGTATGGGACCTTCGTGGAGGCATTTTGGGGATCAACGATGGACATGTTGAGTTGGTTGTAAAAGCGATGGTGGTGGGTGATTCGGACATTGGGCGGTGAGCGCATGATGGTTGTTAGGTGACTGTCTAACTACGAACTCGAGAAAAGTGGCGAACTTACTATTGTATTCTGATCAGGAATGTATTGGGATGCGAAATCAAATCTAATGGTGTCTTATGTTTGACCTTCTTTTTCGGTGGAAGAATCTTAAAGGTATATGATAGAGTGGGTTCTGTTTCTATAGTATAACCAGGAATTCAACTTCAAGTCCTCTAATTTTTAGCATTCGATTTAGTGTAAATAATCCAATCATTAACTTGAAATTAAATTAATTACAGATATATGGCATTTCCCCAACACAATTCTCCTTCAAAGATTCGTCCAACACCCACCTCGCAACACTCGCCCGACTAATCCACATAGAGTCTTTTCCACTTCCGAGATAAGTAGTCTGAACAGCACGTTCTTCTCCATTTTTCAAGCCCCCAACCCGGAACAAAGTCCATTTAACTCCATCATTAACTGGCAAAGACGTTATGTATTCTCCAACTGATATCATTTCCCTGTACTGCCCGCGCGTGGAAGGGAATGTCTTCATTGTCCATTCGCCAAGGCCCCATTTGAATGTCGAGATATCAGATGAACCCTTGAAAGAGGGCGTGCAGAGGATGAGGCTTCTTCGAGTTCCTCGAGAAAGAAGTTTCGGGACAAGCAGTTTATAACCGTCCGTCAGGGGCTAAGAATTAAGCCAGCGTGAGTGAGTATTTCCTATCAATGTTCTGCTTGAGAGGATATTTCCATACCGTCCCTTGATTTCCCATTGGAGGTCCAGCAAATGATACAAAGGCATCAGCTCCGCATTTTGAAACTTCATCTAGGATTTCTTCATCCTCAAGTGTTCCCTCGATAATTGCCACTCGATCGTTGCTGCTGACTTTGGCGGACACCTTGTCTCGATTTCGAACGAAAAGGGTCAGATTGTGCCCTGCCTCAAGACTGAATTCGCAGAAAATGGTTCCAATAGCACCTTTATAATTTTCTGTTAGCACTCTCTCAATGACTAGAACTGCACTCAACGCCTATTGGTACATACCGGTAGCTCCCAGGACTAGGAAGTGCATGATTGAGAAAATTGAATAAATGCCTTCTTTTCCTGTCACAAGATGGGTTAGATGAAAGAAATTAAATCATTTTGATGCGGATTCCATCGATTTAAATAGGGTCACTCGTATAACTTTGCCCCAAGAAGATCGTGATATTTACTCATTTGGTGGAGTCGAGCTCCACTTGAATACGCCGCTGCGTCGCCCAAAAGGGAAAGCGATACGCCTCCAATCAGATTCATCTATTGCCACAACGCTCTGGACCTATCAACGATGCTCCATCTAACATAGCTTAAATTTGCAAGTACTACAAGATTTGTACACAAAAATACGAAAAGACAGCATAATTCATACTAACTACCTAGTAGTAGACTATGGACCCCATCCTCCAAACTAATCACGAATCTCCGCCGCTGAAACCACAGTCGCAAAAGCATCACCCAACTCAAACAAAGCAGTATCAACTAAGTCCTTAGCCTGAACACCAGGAATATTTCTATCTCCAACAGCATCCTTAACAACAATCACATCATACCCTTTCTCATTTCCGGCACGAGCCGTCGTCGAAACACATACATGCGCCATATACCCCACAAGAACAATTTTCTTGCCCACCTCCCCGATACTCTTTAGATATTCGTCGAGATCAGTCTGGGCGAATGAATTTGGGAAATTCTTTGTGACGACTTTTTCGCCGGCTTGGGGTGTGAGTTCGCTGAATTCGTTGGCTAGGGGTGTTCCGGGTGTGAAGACCGGTGCACCGGCTGGTACTTCGTGGACGACGTGGACGATGTTTTTGTTACCGGCTTGACGGTAGCGGGAGAGGAGGTTCGAAATGACTTTGCGAGTTTCGTCGACTTTCTCGACGCGGAGATGGCCGGTCGCGTATTCGTTTTGAGCATCGATTATGATGAGAGTGGAGTCTTGGATTGATGCTGTGGAAGGGGGGAGACCAATGAGGTCTCGGAAGGATTGAGCGGTTGCCATTGTGAGAGATTGGTTGGGGGAGTGGTTCTTTTTCTCTTGATTTATTTGATTGAAAGAATATTTACTCGATTGTCTGGGACTTGAGGAGGTTTAAATAGCAGACTGCTCCGCATCATCATCATATGCAACTGTGGAGCTGGTATACTTCATCATCCAACTGGCGCTAAACCGGAATTGGGATCATATTCCGCCAAGAATTGTGATTAATCATCGGGTTGGATGCTTTGAAATGACGCCACAAGCACTTTTCTTATTGATTATGTGCCTTCCAGACTCGCGATGATGATGGCGTGGTTATCACTATGATGTGCGCGATGAGCGTGCAATTCCTGAACTATTCAAATGAAGCACAAAAGGAAGACAGTCTGCAATAACTGTCGGCGGCGCAAATTGGGGGTATGGAATACAACTTTTGAGGACCTCACCTGCGTGCCACTTGCTAACTTGTAGATGTCCAGTGTGATGGGAAACAACCAGGATGTAGTCAATGCTCATTATCTGGATACACCTGTGATGGCTATTCAAAAGACTGGACATTTATACAGCAAGGTTCCTCCCACCAAAATGAGAAAATCTCATTCAACCAGAATCAGAATCAATGTCAAATTTATCAACAGACCTCGCCACATATCAAACTCCGCAATGAATCTCCAGATTCTCTCGAACTCGCCCAAAAGTCCAGCCCTATTCAATTTCCACTATGCTCTGAAATATCAACTCCACCAACCCTAAATCACCTCCTAAACGTGATCGTGGAAAACTATCTCCCCGAAAGTGAAAGAAATGCATCATCACCATCATCATCAAGCTTAATCGCAGCCCAAAAACATCCGCGAATATGCGGTACCTGGGTTGAAGTCCTATACGAACTGCCCAGTCTGACGAATGGTAACTCCGTTCTTTCGAAAGCAGTAACAGCCCTTGCTGCTGCAGTCTTGGGTTTAGTAGCTGGTTCCAGTCAAAGCTTTTCAGAGCCATATCTACTTGCTATTCGATCGCTTCGGGAGGATCTTGAGAATGGTGTTGGGGCTGTTCATGAGCTTATTCCGGCTGTTATGTGTTTGATTCTTGTTGAGGTATGATGATGGTCGAATTTGCCCTCATTTCTTTTTGCTGCATTGTTCTGATAAGAAAAGGTCATGATTCCAAATGCGACAGCTGCGCTTGATGCTCATCTCAATGCTGTTGGGGCTTTTTTCAGAGCTTGTGGACCGGCGGCTTGCAAGACTGGTCTTCTTCATAGACTGTTTGTTGGATTCCGTCCGTTGATGGTATGATATTCACTGCCTGCTTGGAGAGTGGGAAAAACTTGAAATTTTCCGTCTAATCAAACTAACTTCTTTCCCAGATAATCCATGCCATTCAACACCGTTCACCAACCTTCCTCAGTCATCCATCTTGGATCGAGGTTCCATTCTCCGAATCAAATCCTTCCATCATGCAAGCATTTCTCAGCGATTTTGTCGATATGCCAGGCTTATTCCATCAAGTGGATTGTCTTCATATCTCGCTTTCCACAGATTCTCCCCCAATGAATTGTCCGGATATTGAGCGTCACTTATCCCACTTGGCGGATATCTCTACTCGCCTCGATCGCTGGGGACGTTCTTTGGAATCACCACAATATTCTCATGAATTTGATGAAGATCAACCTATCTCCTACCCTAGCGTGACAATGGCAAACATCTTTACTCATCTCTGGGCTTTCAAGATAATCGTCATTCAAGAAATGGCTATTCTTACAGCCGCATATTCGGAAAATGCTTCATCCCCTTCAGGCCAACCTCGGGATCAAACAAATGACCGCGCGACTACGGTTTCTCTGGCGAAAAAGATTGTTCTGAGTATGGAATATCTCTTCAAAGAAGAGATGGGTCTTTTCGGCCCAGCATCTTCATCGTTTCCTCTCCGTGTGGCGTGGGATGTACTTAAGGATAGCGGTGATGATTATTACCAGGATTATATTGAAAGGATAGTTCAACGTCTTATTGATAGAGGCTTGTTGTCTGCTCCTACTCTCGTGTTTGGTTCTGATCTTGATTAAATAATGGTCTATCCATAGAAGCTATCTCGAATGAATCTGAATTCCAGTCGAATCCTCATTCACAATTGACTTTCAATCCGAGTTGACATTAATATCCCCTAATTTCTCGAGGAAAGCTTCAAAGTCTGCCCATTTCAGCTCATCGCGCAAGATCTTTTGAGCCCTGAAATCAAACTTGTCCAACTCTGTGTTAAACCACTGCGGAAGAGTTCTCAGGGAATTTGCATGATCATTCGCGAAAATGGGGTCATTCCATCCGCTCTCTCGGCACTTTCTTATAGCATGGTGAAGTAATGCGCGTGCTTCTCTGAGTCCACGGTATTTTGATTTGATTGTCCAGGCGCGAATCAGGGGTTGTTTTTTGGTTCCGGTTTCGGTTTTCGGTACTTCCGGTATGGTTGGGACTCGTAGGATTAATGTTCCTATGACTGTCTCTTTCCATTTGCTTATCCAGACGATAGTGATATCTTTTTCGGAAGTTGGGGATGATGATGGGTTGTAAAGCCAGTCGCGGTTGATGTTCTTTGCGGCATCGAGGTAGCCCACTGTCAGGTATTCGATGCACTTTAGGCTTGCTGCGATGATTGCAACACAAGTGAGTATTGAGGTGATTCGATCTGCTCCGACAATTTCCAGGTAAATGCCAACCAGGAGGCTGATGCAGACCATCACGGTCATTGTGTGGCTGTCAAATATGCTATTGGTGGCGATTCGACATTGCTCGATTATGGAGATGGCGACTAAATCGAGAGCAGCTCTGATTTCTTCTTCCGAGGTGGCAATGTACACTTCCTGCAGTTCATATGCTCCATTGTATTCTTTTGAATGGATTGCAAAGTTCCGAATTTTCTTTTTCAGCTCTGGGCTCAGCTTCAAGGTTGGAGTGGGGTTCGTTGTTATTAAAGTAGCGGATGAGGTCCTCGAATCGAGTTCTTCTATCAACTTTTTTGCTTCGATTTGCCATTCTTCGGATTGATTTGAGTGGATTTCCATATCTGCGAATTTCTTTTTGTGTGCTTGAATGAGCTTCAGTAATTCAGACCATGCCCATGTTGTTGGAGTATCAGGTGAGGTTGCGTCGAATTCCTTCAGTTCGGATGCTTCCATCGATGCCATTGCTCTGATTTCAATTTCTGAGAGTTTCTTTTCCGCTTCCGCAATAAGTCTCAGGGATGCGGAGAGTTCCATTGTGGCTGGTGCCGAGTGAAATTGATTCAGTTAATGAAGAGTGAAGTTGATGGAAGATGAAGAAGAGAAAGTGAAAGAGGAAAGAGGAACGTGCCTGGCGGAGTCAACAACAACAACGACATCAGCTGATTCAATGGAAGTATCCCATAAGATACCATAAGGTATAATAAATAGAACATAGAAATTTTTGTCAATAAAAGTACGATATTTATGATTATTATTATTCATCTGAGAATTCATATTTACTAGAGTCCACTCTACACAGGTGTCGAGTATAAAGTGAAGGTGTAAGGCTGACATCAACAATACTGTCCTCCATAGTACAATACAAACAGGAGAAGAAAAGAATAAAATGAGAAGAAAGAAAAGGAAAAAGGTAAGACATCATTCAAATGAATACAAATACTTTTTTATTTTTTGCTTTTATCCTGGAAATAGCGTAGTATTCTCACGTATCATCAGTGTGACCACACAAGATCAGAGTCTGACTGACTGACTGACTGACTGACTGACTGCTCGTGAGAAGAGTAAGAGATAACAATAACAACTTGAAGCAAAATTGGAAAGGGACAGAGAAAGAGAAAGCAATTAGATAAAGATAGAAATCGGAAATCAGACATCAGACATCACGAATCACGAATCAAAGCAATCCCATCTAGCTACCTTTGCAGAAAACTAGCATGTCAGAACATCTCATCCATTCAGCCATTCACCCAAAGCGAAGAACCCAGATCAACTGGGTCGGAATTGGAATCGGAATCGAATTGGATTGAGCTGAGAATTCTCACGGTCCCTCAACCCGAGTAGAAACACTCGGTTTCCCGTTATCATTACCACCACCACCCTGAGCAGCAGCAGCAGCAACAACATTCCCCTTCTCAGCATCCCGAGTAATCTCATTCATAGCCAAATCACCACTTCTCGGACTCGTCATCTCCCCAGATAACTCCTCAAGTGTCTTCCGTTTAGTCTCCGGAATCAACAATGAAGTGAAAATACCACAGAACATGAAAAGTGCAAAGATTTGCATGACATGATTTAACCAAGGCGAGTCTGACGAATCTTTCTTTGCGCCGCGGTGGACGAGGGGGCCAAAGACACATTGTGCGATTATTGCGCCCACTTTGCCGGCTGCGGCGCTGAATCCATGGGATGTTGATCGGTATCGGGTTGGGAAACATTCGCCCGGGACAATGAAGGTTGTTGCGTTGGGTCCGAAGTTGAAGAAGAATTGGGCGATTACGTAGAGAGCTAGGAGGCCGTTGTGTGAGTGTTTTAGTTTATTGAATCCGAAGCCGATGGCTATGAATAGGATTGTTAGGATGGAGAATCCGGCGATTTGGATTGGTTTGCGCCCGATTGTGTCGACTGTTACGACTGTTACCCAGTATCCGGGGATGGCACCGGCGCAGATGAGAATCAGGTTTCCTACTGCGTTGCGGTAGAAGATTTGGTAGACGTTCTTTCCGCCTGTCCAGCCGATGGCGCCGAGGATGATTGAGTTGTTGAGGCCGAGTCCGTAGAAGGCTGTGAAGGATAAAACTGTTAGTAGATGTAGCAGAAGCAGCAGAAGTGCTGGGGTGTAACGTACCAACATCGAGGAAGAACCAAGAGCCCGCTGTGCCCAGAAGTGTTCTACCATTTTTCCAGTTCCAGTAATGGTGGAAGAAGTCCGACCAGCTCGCCTTGGTGATAGCTTCGATCTGATCATTCCGCTGAACTTGAATACGCTCGATTTGATCCGGGTTGCCCTCACGGAATCCTTTGATGTAAGCTTGAATATCTGCCTCTGCTTTGACTGGGTCACGCGAGACTTCGAGGGTGTAACGAGGAGATTCAGGGATGGTCAGTCGGAAATAAAGAGCAATTAAACCGGGGAGTGCACCCATGCCAATGATGGTACGCCACATCTTGTCAACGGCCAGTTGACAAACCCCCGAGCAATGTGCGACATCCTTGGCTGTTTCGAGGGATTTTTGAAAACCGGAGGTGACAATGAGGGCCATAATTGCAGCGGCAAATTGACCGATTCCTTGCATTGCGAATACAGCACCCATCATGGCACCGCGCCATTTGGTGTTGGCAAATCTATCACAGTCAGCAGGGCGCATGTAATGGAGGGCGTAGATGGATCACTCACTCGGATGTAATGATAGAAGACAGAGGATAATCTCCACCAAGATGACACGCCAGAAGATGAGAACACCAGTAATGGAAACAGCAGGAGAAGCAGCCGAGAGAGCCTGAGTGAGAGTTGCCAGAATTATGATGATCAACTCGATACCGTACATTCGTTTACGGCCGTAGCGATCGGCGAGATAACCAAAGAGCAATTGTCCGATGACTGTTCCACCGGAGGTTGAAACCTTGAGAGCTGTATCGGAGTTGGAGGGGATTTTGCCTGGATTATGTTTGGCATCTTGCCAGTAAACAACACCCAGCATGCTCACACAGAGGTTGATGGCGAAGATATCGTAGGCATCAGTGAAGAAACCCACGCCAGCGACAACGACGGCGCGAAGGTGATGCCAGCCGGAACGAGCATTTTCGATTCGTTCGAATGCTAAGCGACGATGTTCGGCTGGATCGAATGAGGGAGAGGAAGTTGAAGCAAGTGGAAGAGTGGTGGGTTCGGGGGTGACAGCAGGTAAGACGGGTTCTTGGAGGGACTGCATGGTGGGTGGAGAGCAAAAGGAGATGAGAGAAGAGGGTGAAGAGGATGAGGATGGAGGAGAGAAGAAGGGAAGAAGTCAGTGACAAGCAGAAGATGACAGTAAATACTTTGTATAACCAGTAAATAGTAAGTAAATAGTCAGGTAGTAAATGTAAGTGTAAGTGTAAGTGTAAGTGTATACAGCAATGAAAGAGGATGAACCAACCAGAAGAGAAGAAAAGAGCACATGCGGGGGAGAGAAGTGCCTGGTATATTTAGAGTAACCAGAGTAACTGTAGTTAAGTATGGTTAAGTACAGTTAGGTAGGTCTAACTATGGTGAACTATGGTTAAGTATACTGGTAATCTACAGTGAATGTTGGTTAGGTACAGCTGACTCAGTATAACTCTACTAGTTGAGTACTCAGCTAGTATACATTCATTCATTTTACATATATTAAATAAACAGAATCTACTATATTTTAAAGAAGTATTCATTTACTGAATATGTTCAATTCTCTTAACTTGGATTGCACTGTGTATGTCATGTACACATCACCGTGGCGGTGGCGGCCAAGCTGACTATAAAAGAACCTACAATCAGCCACTTTCACTTGAGTTGGCTTGCTCCTACAAAAATCAGAAAACCCAAAAAAAGAAGTGAAATACGATATTCATATATTCATATACATCAAAACAGAAATCAAGATCCCTCTCAGTGTCAACCGCAACAGAAAAGAAGACATCACGAACGTCCTATCTAAAGTTGCCATGCCCGGCCTGAGCCAGCCGGAGTAAGTATACAAGGAGCCTGTACTACTACCATTAAATGGGTAGATACTTAATGGGCTATTTACCAGCTTAATTATATTGCTGGGGTAGTTCATGGCTGATTATTCTTATTATTATTGCACAGAGAGGAAGACCCCAATAAGGCTTGTGCTCCCCATCAGGATAGTCCTATGCCCGATGAGCCGGAAATAAAGTAAGTCAATACGACCTTGTGTGACACTAAAACATGCAATAAGTACATTAGTACATGAGTACATGAGTACATGAGTACAATACTAATTTACTATTGCTGACAGGACCATGCATGCCTCCTGTGTGCACGGGGATACTGGTCCACAGCCAAGTCAGTTAGATGTGGAGGGTGATTTGATTGATCTGGATGATTAAAGAGAGCTATAAGCTCTGCTCAGATGAAGTCTACAAGTCTAAGTTAAGTCTACAGGTAGTTATTCAACCAATACGATCTTTAATATAAATTGTCACAAAATTAAATTATACAAGAGGGCTCTCTAGTAGCTCGTGTTCACTAGCTAGTCAGTATAATCTATAAACTTTTCTTAAAACTTCCCAATTCTAAACTCCTCACTATGCCCATCCCCTTTTCATCTTCCACCGCATTATAAAAGTCGCCACTGGGTAAAAGGCTAATGAAACAGCAACCCAGATAAAAAGGACGGCAAAATCTAGTCCAATTCGCGAATGCGTATCGAAAAGAATTGTTCGCAATGCTTCGACAACTATAACACAGTCAGTATAGATCAAGGGGATGTGGAGATAAACAGGGAATAACTAGTGAGTCAAAGGGGGTGGGCCAACTTACTCCGATGCAAAGGCCAAGCATACCCCCAAGCATAAAACCCCGGCGCCAAATCCAAAGCATAAAATCCCGTCGCAACATTCGTAATAACCCAAAAGATAAGAAATAACGAACTCCACGGAAATCCCAAAATCATAGCCATATTCTCACAAGGGAATCCCAAAGCAGCCATTCCAACCCAATTCAACATCCAAAATACAACAAACGATCCCTGCCCGTATGCGTTGGGATTATTGGCGGATACGGTTTCGGGGGCTGGGTCGTTGCTGAAGGGGATTTGGAAGGATAGGGAGACGAGGGAGTAGAAGAGGGATAGGAAGAAGTAGGCTGTTATTGCGGAGAGGATGCGCCAGATTATCCAGTGGGGGACTTTGAGTTGGGTGTTTGTTGTTGGTTTCATGAACTGGGAGTGGATTCCCATTAAGAAGGGGAAGTTGAAGAAGGCGATGATGATGAGATAGATTAGTCCGATTGTTACGGCGGGGGCGGCGACGGCTGGTGTGAATGGGCGTAGGTCGATGCTTGTGAAGCCTATTCCGGGATTTATTGCTTGGGGTGGGACTTTGGAGAGGTTGATGTTGGACATTGATGTAGATTTGGTGGAGTTCGTTGTTAGTTCGTTGACCCACCGCGGCCCGAATTCCATCAGTACAGTGGATTGGAGAATTGCCAGGTCTGGTAGGATGTAGGTGTAGTATGTATTTTCGTCGCGTGCGGAGATGATCACCGATTCGATCGCGCCGGTTGGGTCATAAGTGCTATTTTGCTCGGTGACGGCGGCGCGTAGCAAAGTTGTAGCATTGGGATTGACAATGACGGCGGCATAGGCTTTTTCGTTGTATACGGCCCTGCGTACAGCCCAAGGGTCGTAATCAAAATCAGCAGGTGATTTTATCTCATAGCCCAGGTGGAGTCCTGTTGAGTGGATGATGCCTTTCGTGGCATTCGTGACGGCAGGGCCAACAACAGGATCGCTGGTGCGATAGGGATCGACGGTGCCGTCGAAGTCAACGACAAAGACTTTGAGAGCTGGGTAGTTTGCTTCGGTTCGGTATTGTGAGCCCCAGAATAGCGATAGGACGCCGAAGATAAAAACGCATAGAATGAAGACGGTGCGCGACCATTGATAGAAGACGCGCCGGCGCACTTCATTCAAGGCCGGGTCAAAGAATCCTACCGAGGTAGGCTCGTCCCTCTCATCCATTTCGGGTTTCTCCATGATTTTGAGATAGTAAGAGGATGAGGAATTTATTCCATTGGGTCTATAATAGAGACTTTTTTGATGTTAAATTTTGAAGGAGGACGAGTGACACTGAATGACGCTTCCGGCGGGCAATTCCCAAAACGGCGAATCTACTTAACTCCGAGTAAAGCAGAGCAACCACTCCAACCAGAGCTTTTAGTGATTATAGAGCTGAAAAATAAAGATAAATCTTAAATTATAGAATTAGTGACTTCTTCTGGTTCAAACTGACTCAAGTCGGACTTTGCATTGAACTTCAATGCTGAACATATGGTGCAGCTGAGGTATATAATGGTAGTCGCACTGCAGCCCGTAAGCATGCAAAATACAACTTTCCTCGAAATTCAAATTATCAGGTGATTTTTAGGAAATTTATTTCTACTAGGATAAACCTGAGATTATAATTATGACTATGAGCTTAAAGGGGAATATATTGAAGTAAGCTTTGCTAGAATTTTATTAGAATGGCCTTCTGGCACACTGTCTTATTCCTCGAGCAGCTTACGGTCAAGTACAAGGAGACCTAGTTTCATACTTATAAGATGCCCCTGTGGCCTAATGGTTAAGGCACCTGCCTTCTAAGCAGGGGATTGCAAGTTCGATCCTTGCCAGGGGCTCTTTTTTTTCTTTCTGCCGCGTCTAAGCGATTTTAGGGGGATTGACCGCTTCCAAGCATTTCTAGAATCACTGTACTATTCCGTGCACTCTCTCTCTTTTTTTACTCATTATTCAATACAAATATGAATTGTGATATCTCCTTGCGTCATCTGTATGTCTGAATTAATATACAGAGTGAAATAGTTCACTCACAACAAAGATCAATTCAACAAAGGTGCACGTCATGTGATTGATATAACTCAGATGGGAGTGAACCGGCAGAACTACCCGTAGGGCGGTAAGAACCATCAATCAACCAATCAAATACGGAGAATGCCCCACTTTGCAAAGATTAACCACATGAAGGAGGAAGAAGGAAGGAAGGATATCCTATATGAAGGACACAGCATTTCACCGCAGAAATGATTGTCAAATTGTACATAATTCAGGATTGTTCACTTCTCTTTCCACTACAGACCGAAAGAAATGTGTCAGTATTACTGTATGTTTTCTTCTAGTTACTGAATGTTCCTATCGGGAGTATACTACTAGTAAGCGCCCAGCTTTAACCATGTAAAAGCCATTTCAACCCCCGATCCCCTCAATACATGCAGGAAGACAAGTACTCGATACATATTTCTAAACTTTGAAACAAAGTATTCTGCAGTGTAAGATAAATTGAATCTATGTACTTCCGTCGGAATCCGCCCCCCACCGGACTGGGCTGATCTTTTCATCTTGAAGGAGTATACCGATCGGGCAATTCCTCTAATACACTCGCCGTTTACAAGGGATTTGATCCTTGTAACTGCGGAGTAAGAGGAGTACGGAGTGTACGGAGTATACCCCGTGGACTCTGTAGACCTGTCACTCGCTACTGTATACTCCGTAAGCAGGGGGAAATAAGTTCAAACAAGACGAAACATCAGCTGCAGCAAATTACATCCCAGGGTCTGTGATCAGCAATCAGAGATCAGCAATCGCAATCGGAACCAGCAATCAGCAATCAGTACGGAGTAATCAGCAATTTATTGTACAAATTAGTATACGAATTTCCTATTGTAGATGGGTTGAAAGTGGGTCTCATAAAAATCGTATTCTCTAGGGTATCATTATTTATCCATAATAGCAAATCGAATCCAGTTCGTTCGCATGTATCTATGTATCAACAAAGTCAAAATCAAAGTATCGCAGTCCAAGCAATCTCGAAATATTTCAAGAAATAGTGTAACGTGCTTAAACAGTTTCAAAAAAAGAAAAACGCCTTCCAGAACCAGAACCAGCCCGGATCTTCTAACAAGTCATTCCCATCATTCGGGATAGGGATTCATTCAAATTTTCAATTCCCGACCTTCGGCGCATGTTACTTGGTACGAGCCAAAGCGTTGAGTAGTAGATTGGCAAGACTCGGCACCAGCTGAGAGATCGACAATGACGCCAGATGTCTCAGCCTGTTCACACATGGTGTTCTCGAAGAATTCGACCTGGCAGCCCGGGGCGATGGTGTTGAGACGGTATGCTGAGGCCATAGAGATGAAGTCGGCGCGGCAGCCGGTGCTGCCGATTCCGGTGTGCAGGTCGCCTTCGCCTTCGCCGCCACATTGGGTGCTGGGGTATAGGTCGAAGGACCATTGGATGCCGCGCTTCATGAAGGGGAAGGCGATGGTCAGGTTGACCAGGAAGAGGGTTGTGAAGAGTCGGATAGCGAAAGACATTTTGATTTTGAGGAGTTTAACGAGGGTAGCTGTTGAAATTGACAGCGGGTGTAGCGAGTGGGTGACTCGTGGTCTGGATAGAAGTTAGCATCGAATGGTCGCTAGAATTATGGTATACTGGGCTTTGTACATACCGTGCTGGTGCACTGTAGTAAAGAATGAACTTGTTGAGAGTGTACTCCGTAGTTCTGAGAAGTGGCAGTTTCAGGGTCTTAAAAGATAATTCAAGCTAAGTGGATTAACCCAGAAGATGACGGGCGAAAGTCCCCAATTTAATAAGATTGGCTTGTCAATCCCTAACAGTGTTGAAAAGCCCCCGCCACCCGTTTGTTTCAGCGCTGATCAGTTCCTGCACTCCACGACGACGTATACTCCGGCGCCACGGCGCTTGGACACATTCCGATGTATCTCGATGAGCAGACTACGAGTTTACAAAGGAGTAATTTTTAATAACATCTATTATTCTCATAGTCAACTGACTCTATTCATTCTTCGCATTATCATCAATACTATTGTAGAGAGAACGGAACCCGCCGTGGATGGGCTCATTCCTGGTGAGTGCAGATCTTCCTCGCAGATGGAAAGAAGTGGAGACTCTTACGTCGCCAGGGACGCGTAATTCCAGACACATGTACCCTTCGAGCCTGCACACTGGTTCAGGGTCCAGATTGTCGAGATTGTCCAGATTGTATTAATATAACGTAGTGTCTGAGATTCACAGAGCACGGTGTATTACCATAGGGAGTAGTAGTATCGTACAATAGACCACTTCCAGATCGTATGTGGTGGCTAAGCCTTTTAGTCGGTTGTCTCTTGTCTCAGGGGTACTTTGCTATGTATCGAGTACTTCATACTATTCGGAGTACATCGAGTTACTATTTTCATTCACTTCGCCACTGTCTTTCACAGTACCTGCATATTGTACTGTACTCCGTACGAGTATCTCAGCTGGTCGGCCTCAACGAAGTCAGCCGGATCTAGTAATCCAGTCGCTGTAGTCGCCTAGTCGTCTGCTAGGCGACCACATGTCCATCGCAAGGAATTTCCCTCGCACATTCCTATCTATGGAACGATCTGTCTTGCGCGTCATACCTGGATGCTCTGCAGTGCAGGTGTACTCTGTAGAATGTACTCCATACAATCCACAGCCACGCTAGCAACCACACGATCTCTTCTGCGGACTCCGATGTTCAAATTCTGAAGAATACGGAAAATAGTTAATGATCGTCATCATGGAAAAAATGAAAGTTCTATCGCGACGATCGATTCGGGTTCCGCCGGTCTTCTACCTGCTTTGGCCTCGTATCTAATTTTGTTTCATATCGGATAGAATTGCTCCGAAGTAGAGTCTTTCGTATTTAATCGATACTGTACCTTTGATTTTGAAGTGAAAGTACGGAGTACCCTATACCTGTACTCTCTGATAATTTGCAAGTATACCCGACCGCTTTAACCGTCGCCTAAAAGCCCGTTAATGTAGATGTGCTGATGTGGGATGGCGGGGTGTCCAGCCTCGTCCTCCTCGGCTTCCCGGGTCCACTCGTTGACTCTCCACTGAGAATTGTCGATTTACTGTACGTTGTTGTTGACGAGGTTGGGAGGCCAACCTCCCATACGTCATTTTGTTTATCTTTCTAGTACAGTACTACTTGATGGCAATGATAACGTGCAGATGGCGGAATCAACCAGCCTTCAACCCCTCATTTAGAGGAGGTTGGTGTTAAACTTGTACGCGTACGAAGTATCTCATCGTACATCTCGGTCGCACACACCTCTATAGTAAACTTTAGACTGTACAGAGTATAGCCACATCTTCAAAATCTATCGTGATGTCTTCTAAATTTACATGAGGATATTTTATCCAGCAGACCGGCTTTTCTACCGACCAGCTCCACCACTCCACCGTCGATCTCTCGCTTAACAGACATGACCTCATCGTGTAGAACCAAGGAACGGCGCGATTATAGATACTCCATACTTCATACGGGGGACTCCGCTGGAAGTTGTATACAGCCCTATGAGCACTAGTTAACTGATTGAATTCGGAGTACTTCTAAAACTACTCTAAATTCAAGTCATTTCTTTCAAATGTCCTGGACGATACATCCAATCTTGCCAGCCAGCATGAATAATAAGTCCCAGACAATTTGATAACCCTTCAATTAACTAGTTTAACTACCTAGCAACAATGAAACACCATTCTATTTCACTCTTTTCTTCTCGATTAAGTCGAAACGATCCTGCAATGTCCAAACTTCAACTCTTGACGAGTCATGTCCCCCAATAGACTTATCACTTACGCCCAAAACTCCTAGCGCAGCCGAGCTTCCCTCCGCCTTCGGCCAAACAAACCCACAACCAAACAACGACAGAATCAAAATCCAAGCCCGGGGACAATTATACAATTACGGAGGAGAGGGGAGAAGGGCAAAAGAAAAGTGCCAGAAAGATCCCTCAACTTCAACTATGAGTTAAACTGTATGGGACTATTCCGGTTCAAGATGCTCCGCTCCTCTTCGGCTGACATGAGCAGATGGCTCGTCTTTGTCTGCCCAACGAGATCATTCTGATGATCGCACAGTATTTAACGCCTCGTGGTCTCGCAAATTTGATGGTTTGCAATCGGGAATTGTATAAGACTCTTCATGGAAATCTCATATATGATCACACTTTGGGCTCATCGAGGAATAGTGTGATTTTATGGGCTTGTCAGAATGGTCGCGAAGATATTGTTCGCGCGATGCTGGAACGAAATGGCGAATTCGGTTATCGGGATTGGAAAGACTTTGATTTACTCAGTGCGGAACCGACATCGGATTTACACTTACCGCTGAGATTCGCGGCTTGGTATGGTCATGTGGAAATTATAAGGCTTTTATTGGATTGGAATATCGATACCATTCGATATGATCTTCGTGCTCTTCGCACCGCGGTAACTCATGGGCATACAGAGGCCGTGAGGGTTCTTCTAGAATATTCATGGAATTTGCCAGACGAGAATTCCGATTCAGTCACATCTGGGGAAGAGTTTGAGTCGGAGGAGCCGATGGAGCCGATAGAGCCGTTACGGTCTTCCACTCGCCGTCATGATCACCCACATGGAAGATTTATGGATCAAGCATTTATCGCGGCTGTTAGTGATGGACAAGACGAAATCATAGATATTCTGTTAGCTGATGGCCGCGCACATATCAGTCTAGCAGCGGCTGCACGTATCGGCAGTGAACGATTCGTGAAGCTCTGTTGTGCTAGCCAGAGGCCTGATACATTGACTCAAGATCGGATATCACCTTTGAGTGTAGTAGCAGAGCAGGGCCATGAGGGCTCCTTGCAGATTCTCTTTGACGAGGGTTGGAGTACGAATTTTCGTGATCGTGAAGGCAAAACGCCACTCTGCGCTGCTGCTGGTGCCGGTCAAGATGGAATTGTCAGGGTATTGCTGGACAGGAAAGATGTCGTTCCGGATATCGCAGACAACCTGGGACACACTCCACTTCTGGAGGCATCGCAAAAAGGTCACGTTTCGATAATCGAGCAGCTCTTGAATACCGGAAGAGTGAATGTGAACTCAGCAACATCATCGGGCCAATCTGCATTATCATTTGTGGCTGGAAAAGGCATCGAAGAAGCTGTGCGGCTGCTACTTTCTGCAGGTGCCCAGCCTGATACCCGGGATCATCTTGGACGCAGCCCATTGTCTCTCGCTGCTGGGTCTGGATTCCCAGCAGTCGTTAAACTGCTACTTGAAGCGGATGGAGTGGATCCGGATTCGAAATGTAAACAAAGTCAGACCCCGCTCGCATATGCGGTGCTATCTGGGCGATTCCCTGGCAGAGTCAACGGGGAAAAGATCAACCCGAACGATGCCAAAGATGAACGAGAGATGCTGGCAATCCTTCAGGAGTCGTTGGAAGATCGCATGGCAAATTGCAAGATCGAGACAGAGGTTGCAGAGGACGGTGCCGCGTTGTCGATCATGAGAGAGTTGCTTGCAGATCATCGGGTGGATCCCAATTCGCGAGATTCCAAAGGTAGATCGGTGTTGTGTTTAGCAATACTAAGAGGGGAGCTTGCAGCAGTGAGACTCCTCTTATCTTCTCAGAGGATTGATCTTAAGAGCAAGGTGTACCGGAATCTCACGCCTGTCGACTTGGTCAAGGAGAAATACAAACTGAAGCGATTGAGCGAGAAGAGAGCGAAGAAAGAAAATGGCGTATGAAGTATGCAGCAGGCTTAATTTCGGGCTAGATTAAATATTAGAACTAATTAATCAATTTTAATACTCAGACAAACATGTTCCTTAGTATTTCTGAGTTGAAGTTCTACCAAGCTAGAGAGAGGCACTATTTTCATACTGTTGTGTGGGGAATGATTGAAAGAAGCCCACCTGGAGATGGCCAGGACTATCCCTGTATAGATTAAATCAAAAAAGAACATTTTCTGCAAAGGAATATAATCAGGATATGGCAACTGATCTTTCTAAGATAAGATCTAAAAAAGCGGGATCTCCCCCGGGGCCATTTCGGCAGAATAGATGCTGCCCCCACTCACCCCCACACATCCACTATCAAAGTGAGAGTTACAGCAACAACACAACGACTAAGCACAACGACTAAGCAACCCAACACTTCCAAAAAAAAAAAAAAGGAGCGACGTTGGCCGGGATTGATCCGTAAGCCTCGATCGAAAAAAATGGTTCCCAGAATAGGTACGCGAGATCTGATGGGACGCAAACTCGGTATCCCACCTATAACGACCATCAGACTGCTACACTATCGTGGGAACCGGATGCCAGATTCTCCTGGATTTAGGTTATGACACTCCCCTTGTTCTATTTAGCGTTAGACTAAAAAATAAACGACGTTGGCTGGGATTGATCCGTAGGCCTCGATCGAAAAAAAATGGTTCCCAGAATAGGTACGCGAGAACTGACGGGACGCAAACTCGGTATCCCACCTATAACGACCACCAGACTGCTACACTATCGTGGGAACCGGGTGCTCGGTTCTCCTGGATATAGGTAATGACACCACCTTAGTTCTATTTAGCGTTAGACCCAGGTCCATGTTAAGCCTGGGCTATCAAAAACTTCATTATTCTAGATGGACTAGGCACTACGCACTACGCAATAGTATTGTGTATACATTGCAGCTTTCCAGGAATTCTATTATTCACTGAACATAGTATAATTACATAGCATATGACTAATAGTCAGTGGAATAGGCGATGTAAAGAATATAGACATCAATGCATTGTCTTCTCTATATGGCATAATAATAGTCATCAACCGGTTACCGTAACCCGGATTTATTTTATAGCTCTAATCTAAGCAAAAGCCTTCAGCTCACCCTCCTTGACCTTACCGGCACCAACAAGACGCTGGCCCTCAGAAGACCAGGCAGACTTGACAGCAGCACCGTCCTTGCCAGCGATGGTCAGCTTCTCAGCCAGAGCAGCGAGCTCGTCAACATCGATCTTGCCCATGATGAGCTCAACATCGGACAGAACGGAGTCGACCTGAGCGGCGGAGGCCTCGCCGTCAGCGAAGTAGTTAACCTCCTTGACGGATCCCTTGAGAACACGCTTGTTCTTCTTAGCAGCGTTCTTAGCGGCCTCCTTGGCCTTCTTGTTCTTCTCACGGTCAGCCTTGGCGGCCTCCTCGGCGGCCTTCTTGCGCTCCTCCTCCTCAACGCGGGCACGCTCCTTCTCCTCGATGAGACGCTTAGCCTCATCTTCCTTGGCCTTGCGCTTGGCGTCCTTGCCAGCACGGGCTTGTTGACGGAACTTCTTGATACGCTCGTCACCGGCCATCAGCTCGTCCAGCATCTCACGGAGACGGACGTTGTCTTCTTGCTTGCGCTTGCGGCGGGCGTTGGCGTTCTTCTTCTCGGTGTGACGCTTCTGGTCACGACCCTCACCATCATCGGGAATATCCTCATCGAGGTACTCGAATGTACGCCAGCTGTCGAAGTTGTACCAGAAGTTGTAGAAGGTCTCGACCTCCTCCTGGGTGCTGTCATCGTTACCAAGCTGGGGAACGGGCTGCTTGTTGGAGAAACGACCCTCAGCCTCGAAGACGGGGCCCCAGGCCTTGAAGTAGTCCTTGGTCATGGCCTTCTTGGAAGGAGGGTCGACCTCGGCGTTCTCATCGACGGAGTCGAACTGACGGCGACGGACGGGGTCGAGCATCAGCTCAGTGGCCTTCTGGATACACTTGAAGAAGTTGTCGTTCTCGTCGCTCTTGCCCATGGCGGCCTTCTTGTCGGGGTGGTGACGCAGGACCTTCTTGCGGTGGGCCTTCTTGATCTGCTCGGGGGTGGCGCGCCAGCGGTACTTGGTCAGACCAAGGACAGCGTAGTGGTCCTGACCCTTCCAGTCCTTAGCCTCACGGGTGAACATAACAGGATCCTCATCCTCAGAGATATCCATGTTCTCCTCGTCCTCGGTCTTGGCGACATTCTGCTTAGCCTGGATGCGCTCATCCTCGGAGAAAGTGCGGTTGTGGCGCTTCTATAAGATTGTTAGCATACATTCAAGATGCAAGACAATATATCATGTTGAGCTGGATGCTGTCGATACATACTCTGCGGGCGTGGGCCAGGAAGTGCGGGCCCACGGGCTCAATGTTGCGCTGAGTAGCAGCAGAGAGACCACCGATGGGCTTGAAATCCTTCTCAGCAGTCCAACCCGATGGAAGGGCAGGAAGGGTAACGTTGACAACCTGAGCGGCAGCCATTGTGTTTGTGAAATGGGGTAAAAGGGGGGAAGGAAGAAGATGGTGGGGGAAGCCAAAAAGGCGAAGGGCAAAAAAAGAAGTTTTTCGTTTTTTCTGCCTCTCCCGCCCGCCAATCACCTTTCTTTCTTCCAGTCAATCATCAATCAATCACTCAGACTTCAAGACTTAAAGACTTAAAGAGTTTACTGTTGACTCCTTTACTGCTTCTCTTCAACTGATTATTTCATTGCATTTTCTCTCTTCTTTCACTCGCCATGGCTTCTCCCAGTCTTTCTGCGCTGAGCGCCTATCGCCAGGTCCTCCGGGCCACCCGTGTTGCTTTCCGAGGTACGTCGCGGACTCTTCAACAATCCCCGAAGTCCACTCCATTATTTGGAGGATCTGTCTCTAGCGATGGTTTTATTTCAGGCTTTGCGCAATTCTGAACTAACCATTTCTCAGATGATGTCCGTGTCATGCTCGCCGCTCGTCAGGAAGCCCGCCGCAACTTCGACCAAAATCGCCGAGTCGGCATCGACACCGGAATGCAGGTCAACCACGCCGTCGAAGTGGCCAACCTTCTCCGACACAACCTGGTGCAGGGTGCGCGCGAGGATGGAAACGAAGCTGCCAAGTGGGGTACGTATTCCCATGTGTATTCGGATTTGCGAGTCGCATAGCATAACAATATCGTATGACATTGGACTATCGGGACATATCAACTAATCCGATCGCAGAACTTCGGATCCACGATGAGATCGAGCGAGGCGACAACGACTCAATCAAGGTTGCTGGCCAGAATGTCAAGATTCACAAGGCTTGCTCATCATGATCCGGTGGGATATTTCATCGCTATATCTATCCTACCTCCACCTACACTTCGCCAACTTGCATTCGCGTTCTCTCTACCTTACGGATGGCTGGATAAAAACCGGCTTTAAACCGTAACTGTGTATTATAATATACCCAACTCTCTCCCTCTCTCTCTCTGTGTGTGTTTGTGTGATTTTGGCGTCTCGGGGTATTTTTTAAATTGAATCTGCATAAAGAAATCCAGCAACGCCCGCTCTGTACAAATAGATCCATATGCAACCGCCAATCCATGACTATCAAACAACCGGGGAAACTTGAAAAAGAAAATATCACATAAAAGTAGAACAGAGGATCATGTTTCAAGAAGATCGTCACTTTTGTTTGTTCGTTTGATCCTTTTTGATCATTTAATCGCCGTTCAAACTGGCATACTGGACATCACCCGAACCTGGCGGGGGTGCCACAGCGTAATTTTGGGCTTCGGGCTGCTCAGTCGGTTCACCAGCAGCAGTGACGGCCTTCTTGCCAGATGGACCCTTCTGAGCAGGTCCAGCTGCCTGTCGACCCTCACGGGCATTCTTGATACGCTCTTCACGGTCCATATTATCGAGAGGCTTCGGTTTGCCCCAACGAACACGCAGAGGGCAGCCTTGGATGACTGCTTTGCCTTGACACTTTGCGGCAGCTGTCTCGGCCGCTTGGCGTTCGACATAGTTGATAAAAGCGCAGTGCGATCGGTGCGAGCAGACCAACGAACGGAGTTGGCCAAATTGTGTGAAGAATTCGCGTAATGAGTGCTCGGGCAAATCATCCTCCACTCCAGTCACAAATAGTGAGGTAACGTTGGGATCGGCGGGAGGTCGAATATCATCTGCGGAGGGTGGTAGCTGTGCAGTTCCTGGGAAGGGTCGGCCACCTCGACCACCACCTCGACCCCCACGTCCTCCGCGACCCGGCATGCGATTGCCCACGCGGCTTTCACTGGTGCGAATCGGACCCGGTCCATTACCATATCGGCTGTGTGTTTGTGACTGTCCGGCCGAGCCAGAGCCTTCGGCTTCCTCCGCTGCCTCACGATCTTCCGAGGGTCCTTCAATACGGCGGGGCTTGCGATAGTAGGGCTGGCTGTTGGCGAGGCGGCGCAGGAGCTCGCGCGCTTTATCGTCGGTCTTTTCGTACTCTTCGATCGCGCCGCGACCTTCTTCAATTTCCTTCTCGTGGTTCTGGGCGTAGAATTCGCGGTTGATGGAGCTCTCAGGGCCCGGCGCCACCATCTTCAAAGCGGCATCACGGACAACAATGGGGAGACCGAAGGACAGATCGAGCATGCAGCATTGGCAGCAGTTCTTCAGGCGGGCACAGGTCAGGCAGATATTAGTACGCTTCTGGCGCGAGGTTCGGTCGGCTTTCCACCGGAAGATTGTGAAAGGTCGGGTGCACTGTTTAGGTTGTTAGTACAACGTTCCTCCGGAGATCAGACTGGAGGTTGAGGGATGACTTACAATCTTGCATTCGGCACCGTGGTCCTCTTTGAGCATCTGCACATAGGGATTTTCTGGCAGACAGTTTTCGCAAACAGAGGGGAAATCAGTGGATTCCCACCCAGCACGGTTGAGATCGTGTTTGATTTGAGGAGGCATGGCGGAGTGTGGGGGGCAGCTTCAGCTTCAGCTTCAACTTCGACTTCGACTTTGTTCAACTTGGACCTTCGCGACTTTTGCAGAGCGACCGAGAATCCGTGATGACTAATAACTGTGGCGAGTGTAACATGTGGCTGTGGCGTATATACACGTGACTTGTATGTATTCTCGGAAGGAAGTAAGTAAATAGCGACGAAAGAGAAGGAAGGAGCGATGGGGGAAGGGGATTGTTCATGTGATCGGCTTCTTCTCTTCCGCTGGTCATCTTTGATCTTCTCCTCTTCATCACATCATCTTTGCATCTTTCCCCGAATATCTGCAAGTCAAACATCTACAAGGCTACCCAATTCGAATATCCTCAGGTCACCTCGTCTGTTCGCCGGATGGGCCCTTCTCCGGCTAAGCCACCGCCCGGAAGTGCAGTACCCGCTCTGCAGCCTCGACCGCGCTAGTCGCTCAGGGGTTCGTGATTGGCCTAAGTTTTCGCATTGCCAAAAAGTGCCTCTGGACTGGTCTGCTATTTATCTCCTTTTCTTTTCACTCCCTAACTTCAATTCCTTTCTTCACAGCTCGAACTCCTTGTTGAGCTTCTGTTTTTCTCTTTACGTCTTCTTTAATTGACATCCTCTCCCTCTCTCCCTCTCTTTCTCCCTCCAATCCACTTCCTCAACCCCAATCACTCCACCCCCTTTTTCAATCCTCCCCCGCAACTTTTTTTTTTTCGCAATGGCTCCCACTGCTCTTGAACGCGAGGATGTCTCGCGCGATGCTGCCTTCAACCAGGCTCTGCACGGAAAGTCTGCCAAGGCCCGTGGTGGTCTGACTGCCATGCGTGGCAAGGACGCTGCTGCCCAGAAGGCCGCCGTCGATGAGTACTTCAAGCACTGGGACAACAAGGGTCACGCTGAGGAGACCGCAGAGACTCGTGAGGTAAGGCGCAATACTCAATGCCATGCCACAATGCAATGGAACTAAGTCCCGCTAAACAATTCTCTTTCTTTGGCAACAGGCTCGCCGTAACGAGTACGCCACTCTGACCCGACAGTATGTCCCTCCACTTTCTTGTCTCGCGCAATCCAATGTCGCATAATAACTGACTGTCTCTTCCAGCTACTACAACTTGGCCACCGACTTCTACGAGTACGGTTGGGGCTCCTCCTTCCACTTCTGCCGTTTCGCCTACGGTGAACCCTTCCACCAGGCTATCGCCCGCCACGAGCACTACCTCGCTATGCAAACCGGTCTCAAGGACGGTATGAAGGTTCTGGATGTTGGCTGCGGTGTCGGTGGTCCCGCCCGAGAGATGGTCAAGTTCAGCGGTGCTCATGTCACCGGTCTGAACAACAACGACTACCAGATCGACCGTGCCACCCACTATGCCGAGAAGCAGGGCCTGTCCGACAAGATGGACTTCGTCAAGGGTGACTTCATGCAGATGAAGTTCCCCGACAACTCCTTCGATGCCGTCTACGCCATTGAGGCTACCGTCCACGCCCCCGAGCTGGTTGGTGTTTACAGCGAGATTTTCCGTGTCCTGAAGCCCGGTGGTACTTTCGGTGTCTACGAGTGGCTCATGACTGACGAGTATGACAACGATAACCCCGAGCACCGTCGCATTCGTCTCGGTATCGAGCAGGGTGACGGTATCTCCAACATGGTCACCATCTCTGAGGGCATCAAGGCCATTCAGGATGCCGGCTTTGAGCTCCTCCACCACGAGGATCTCGCTGCCCGCCCCGACGCTACCCCCTGGTACTACCCGCTGGCCGGTTCGTTCAAGCACATGGGTTCCGTCTGGGACTTCTTCACCATTGCTCGCATGACCTGGTGGGGCCGTGGCCTTGCCCACCGTTTCGTCGGTACTTTCGAGACCGTCGGTCTCTTCCCCAAGGGATCCCAGAAGACTGCCGACAGTCTTGCTCTGGCTGCTGACTGCCTGGTCGAGGGTGCGCAGAAGAACCTGTTCACCCCCATGTACCTGATGGTCGGCAAGAAGCCCGAGTAAATGAAAACGATTTTTCCCTAAAAGAAAAAAAGTTGCATTCCATTAATTTTTTATCCACCTCTTGCCTCCTGCCTCTTCTTCTCCGGCCTGTGGCTCCTTTTTTTTGATAACCCCGCTGTTTCACTTCACTTTTATACGCTGTCCGACCTCAACTGATGGTGACGACTTCAATTCGCTTCTTCCGTGTCTCTTTTGAACCCGTGATACATATGTAATAGTTATTGAGGCAAGAATCATGAGCAAAAGATTTCCTTGTTTTGTTTTTGTGTATTAATAATAGTGATCTTGGCTTGATCACAATAGACGGAATTGATCTACACATCCATGGATCTCAATGGTCTTCTAGAAAATAGTAATTGCAAGAAGCTGTCATTTGTAGCATCAACGAGTATAAACTGAGTAGTAGATTGACCTATTCGAGAGTGCATACATATCGATCAAATCTTTAAAGCTAGATGCACGTAGTTCCAACCTTGAATCTACCGTAGTACAGTCAGCATCAACTTGAAGTTGATATTGACTGATGCCACCACCTGCCCAGTTGATGTAAGCCACTAAACTACTTTAGGCCAATAACTTAATACGAGTAATAGGGTTATTCTTACCAATAGCAGACTTCTACATTCAATGCATAAGTCACTAACGTAAAAAGTCTATTGGCTTGAGGATAGCCTTTGGAAGTACATTCCTATTGTAGTGCTAGTCATCCTGGGAAATGACAATGTGCAAAGATTTAGACCTTCAATCGAAGCAGTACCTTCCATAAGGAGTTGTAGGCAAAAACAGGCAACAGCCAATCAAAGTAGCTACAGATAATAACCATTTCAAGCAGTAGAAATGTTAGAAATACTCTGATTATACTAAGTGTCCATCGCTTATACTTCGAGTGAGACTGTGGCTATCACGTGCCCGCCTTGGTAAAGCTTCGCGTTGCTTCTCTCGCGTTTTCCATCTTCAACTTCATCTTCCATGCCCACTTCCACCTCGTTTCTTCCAACTCCACTCCATCCTTGATGTCTTTCTCCTTTGACCTCCTCATGATCGACCAGTGATACCCCTCATGCACAAAACGTGCCAGGAACAGCCCCACCATTCACCACCAATGAATCTTCTCCCTCGAAGCCTCCGATGGCCGGCTCCACCGCAAGCCCCGCCCGCGATTCCCAGTGCGGATGTGATCATATAGCTTCGCCCAGTCATCCCGTTCTGCGATGCAACGTGATACCTGCGTGACTCCATTTCAGCCCTGGCCGCGTGGTATTTCGAATCGACTAAACAACTAAGCGAACATGGCTCATGGCAGATGCCAGGACGGACAGCATGCTCTAATCCGAGCCCGGTGACTGGTTCTACTCGTCCCTTGCTGCAGGTATAAGATCGCGTGCATCGCTGGATCGTCTCTCTCGTTTCTTCTTTCGCTCCAGCAATTCCCCGCGAACTCTCTCCCTTCAAGTAAATATGTTCTCCAAGCAGACTTTGCTCTCTTTGGGCTTCCTGGCTTTGGCCACAGCCAAGACTATCACTGAGGAGAATCCCACCGAGGCTGAGATTCAAGCTGCTCGTGCCTCTGTCTTGCCTTACTCTCCTGTTTCAAACGTCAAGGGTCTTGCTTTTGACCGCTTCGTTAACATCTGGATTGAGAACACTGTACGTCTTCAATTGACTCAGCCAAATTGATTGATTTGGCGGTCTTTCTTTACTTGCAATCGCATTATGCAGCTATACATACTTCAAATGGATATGCTAACTGGCGCAGGACTTTGAAACCACTGCCAGCGATGAGAACTTCTCCAAGCTCGCTAAGGAGGGTATTCTGCTCACCAACTACCATGCGGTGACACACCCGTCCGAGCCCAACTACGGTGCTTCCGCTGCTGGTGACACCTTCGGTATGGACAACGACGACTTCCACCAGATTCCCGCCAATGTCTCCACCATCGCCGATCTGTTTGACACCAAGAAGATTGCCTGGGGTGAATACCAGGAGGATATGCCCTATGCCGGTTATCAGGGATACCGCTACCCCCTGTCCGGTCCCAACCAGTACGTGCGCAAGCACAACCCGTTGGTCTTGTTCGACTCCGTCACCAACGACGCTGTTCGCCCTCGCCAGATCAAGAACTTTACTACCTTCTATGAGGATCTGAAGCACCACAGCCTTCCCCAGCACTTCTTCATCACCCCTAACATGACCAATGATGCTCACGACAGTGACATTCACGTTGCTGGTGACTTCCTGGGTCGTTTCCTTCCTCCTCTTCTGAAGAACGAGTACTTCACCAAGGACACCTTGGTCCTCGTTACCTTCGATGAGTCTGGAAACTACACCGTCCCCAACCGTGTCTACAGCATCCTGCTTGGTGGCGCCGTCCCAGAGCACTTGAAGGGAACCACCGACGACACCTTCTACACCCACTACTCCATCATCGCTTCTCTATCCGCTAACTGGGGTCTTCCCTCCCTGGGTCGCTGGGACTGTGGTGCCAACCTCCTCAAGTTGGTCGCCGAGAAGACTGGTTATGTTAACTGGAAGGTTGACACCAGCAACCTCTACCTCAATGAGACCTACCCCGGTCCCATCTCGGACAACGAATACTCCGAGTATGAGTCGTTCTGGCCCGTCCCTGCTACCAAGGGCAAGTGCTCTGCTGGCCACGGTATTCTTGATATTGTCAAGAAGACCTACCACGGCCGCAAGGCTACCTACAACTACACCACTAGCCCCATTCCTTATGACTCCGTCAGTGGTAACAGCGTTGGCATCAAGTTCCACCGTACTATTGTATGTCGTTCCCTCTATGACCCTTCTTGATGAATTCTACTAACTGATTTATAGGACGGCAAGGAGCAGAATGGCATCACTGCTTAAATAAGAACGAGGTCTCACCCTCGGAAAGTCCCGAGAACTCAATGTTGTTATGTATATATAAAAACCTCAAAATGCATCCCACGGAAGACCATGCATTGATCAGCTGTCGTCCCATTTGAACCACCAACGAGTACGAGTTGTAAATTATTCAGTTGTAGTAGTTTTCGAAATCAGTTTGACCTTTTACTAAAAGGTCATTCTTTCGACTTGATTTCCGGAAAATAAATCCTAAACATGCGAGTTCTGATTGGATGTTCCTTGAAGCACATAGTTTTGACCGCTTGTGCGCAGAGGTCATGGCAAAAGTCTGCAATGGCCATGTGATTGACCAGTGGTAAAACTGCTTTCTATGTGTTTAGCCTTGAGAAGTTATCTTATCTAGAATTGGCTAGAATTTATGGCAGCAAAGGATGGTCAGCTAGGTAGTCACAAACCTCTGTGGCGCCGCTCAACCTCTCCCCTATCTTCTTTTCCAAAGAGGATCGTGTCATCCTACACAGCAGTTTTCCACTTTCATTTATTAGCCCAGGAAATACGTGCCGAAGACTCTCGCTGTCTGAGCGTATTCTGATTGGTGATGTGATAGAGAGCGAATCGCTAACCACCTGAAATAGATGCACCAAGCAACCCAACCCGTATCCGCAACAGCCAGCAGCAAGATGCTCCAGCCTACACGCTGCCTCTTACCTCTTTTGTATATTGACCATGCCTATAAGGTTCACACTATTAAAAGTAAAGTATGGAGCACGGAGATCTTCTGAAATCCTTAAGCCATTTACTGCATCTACCTGCAAGTACGGAAGATTACTCCGGATATTAGGAGATAATATTGCTCGCTGATCGACGATCTTCTCAGATCTATATCCTCTATTTGGCAAGCTAAACCGAATGAGGAACTCTTTAGAATCGATAGTTCGTTCGGGAGTGGCGGTCAATAGTGTCACCTCCACTTGAGTTTGAACTTTTATCGTAAAGCTGAGTGTAGATCAACAGTCCGTGCTTGATGTTCTGTAATATCTCGATCCACTAGGGAGTCCTGGTGGATCGGAAAATTGCTACGGAGTAGTAGCAACCAGCCTCATTTATCACATGAGCAGATTGCAGAATCATGGGGAGCTGAGCAGCTTTTTGAAGGTATAAATTGGCTCTTTGCCATTGCCATTGGGAAGTACCTAATTTTTTTCCTCATAATAAAAGCCAATCCCAAATATCCCGCTTCTTATAAAGGTACACTTGGGAACCCAGTACTATTTCCTGCAATTCCCCTCATGTCCTCTCTGTACCCAACGAAGAAAAGCTAACAATTTCTGACTTTCAGTCAAAATGAGACCAATTCATGTCATTTACGCCTTCTTCCTAACCGCCGTGATGGCAACCCCAACTGAGCTCCCATGGGATGAGGAACGAATCTTAAAACTGAAAGAGCGTGAGGTAAGAAAAGCGCCACTCATTTGAGAATCACAAGCTAAGATGGAGTTACTGGTAGCCTCTTCTTTGCTGTCTTCCTGATGGATGTGTAAGTGATGCCTTCCCTCGTCGATGAACGATAACTATATGACCAAAGGCTGATAGAGTGGAACTGGCAGCCTAAGTGCTGGTGTGATAAATGGTGTTAAATGTGAAAATATATGGAAGGTCCCCATTGGAAATTTTTGATTAATGAATGCGAACTACGATTTGAAAAGATCGGATCTTTCAATTGCTACCATCTGTAGAAGAAGAAGCTTTTGGTCTAACCTTGGTGTGGAGTTTCTCGTATGATTTTTAGATTTACCTACATGTTGTGAGTACAAAGGCACAACTTTTGACGACAAGGACATGTTCACAGATAGATCAAGTAGTCTGTCAAGTAATGAGCCTAGATCGCCTTCTGATAACTGCAAAATACTCTTGCTGTCGCCGGATCGCCAGATCTAGCAAAGAACTCTATGGAATTCGGCTATATCATTGCAAGGCTACCAAAGTACGACCCGAAATGAGGCTTACTCGGTCTCGCTCTCGGTTTCAACTGGAACCAACTTTGCACTGGCAGGTTGTCGTGAATCATTTTCTTTCAAGTTGTTGAATTCGCCCCACTGGTCAGCCGATTCTTCCGTATGAGCCAACCATTTCACAAGATCCTCCGATCGGTCAACCCCCGCAGCAATGAACTCGATTAAGTACTAGTTGAGGCACTATTGATTATCCATACAGGGGTCATGACGTGAATTACTAACATCTTCTCAGTCAAGAGTGCCAATCCAGTTCCATTTCCCACTTGGAGTACGCCGAAGTGCCCACAAAAGCTCCATCTTTATTTAGCAAAACCTTGGAAATATTTTGAGGTCACGGGCAAGCACAATGAATCAATCCAATATCCATAATTGAGTCCTCTTCGGTTCGTTCCAACCGGGCAAAAATAGAATCTCTCTCGTTGGCTGGTCTGCTTGTCCGTCTCCACTTTTATCAACTTCCGACCACTTCCAATGCATCATTCATCGGACTCATGCCCATCCGAGCCAATCACATTGCTTCTTGATGGGAACTTAACTTTGTGATGATTTCAGGTTCACTGTTGTGCCTTGACTGTCGTTTATTTACCCTTTTCAATTTTACCCTGCATGATTTTCATGCCTTGTTGGGAACTGATGAACAGGACAGGTAACTCGTGTTGGTATTATCCTTGCCTCGGGTGCATCATTGAATGTCTTGGTCAAGCCACACTCAAATTTATACTGCTAAAGAAGCTCTTTTCGGCAACTCAATCGTTTCTCAATATCACGATCGAATATCGAATTGGAATCCACTTAACATAAATTGTACCGAGCTATGACCAAGGGGACCCTCAGGAAGACAGAGATTGAAAGGTCTCATTCGACTGTTGATTCTCTTCTTCCCCACTGGCATTGTTAAACAGGCAACTCGGATAGAAGAAGCAAAATGCATACCCCGCACAGGTCAGCTCCATATCTGTGCATTTACCGGCTTGATCCGCAATGTTGTCAATTGTTTCTCCTCATCAGTGGTGCTATGCACTAGGAACCGTGGTCAAATGTGTCGCCACTCGATCCGCCTCCCTCTGTCAATCCATTTTAGTACGGAGAATTGCCGATCCAGGTCCCTTGATAATTGAGAATACACAAATTCATTGGCCAATACTGATTGATTCGCTGACCTAAAATCCTCTCGTGTTTATTTGTATGACGTCTACTATCCACCTCTATGCTCACGGTTGGCCTCGGGTCTTCATCAGGTTTTCTTTTTTCAACGAGGCTCTGTTGTCATTTTCTAAAATCTTCTTGGCTATAAATATCTCCTACATTGCCTCGTTCTACAGTCTTTGTTTTTCATCTTCCAACTCGAGTATTTTTGATTCAGATTGAATTTTGATCTCAACTTTTCGGATTCGAACTTAACTTCTCTTTCTTCAATTACCTTCCCCTTCCATCATCACAATGAAGGGCTTCATGACTCTTGTGGCTTCGGCCGCTGGCGCCCACGCTCTTGTCAGCCGCGGTGATAGCTGCTGCTTCCATCTTGATGCCTCTGGTGGAGCTTCTGGCTCTGTTGGTCAGCTAAGCGATGGCCAGAACCGAATTGGTGATAACAGCTTGTCACCCGCGCAATACTGCATCGACTCTAACGGTGCTATCACTGATGGCAATGGCCGTGGATGTATCTTGACTCGTATGTGATGTAGTGTTTTATTTAAATTATAAGGGTCCAACACTAACTCTTGCAGCCCCGACCACCCAATTCCAATGCGACGAAGGTGCAACCCCTACCCCAGGGTTCTCCGTTGGCTCTGATGGCCAGCTGGAATACCATGGCAGTCCTGACTTTGTCGCCTGCGAAACTGGTCAGAACGGTGGTCTCAACATCTACACCACTGAGAGCAACGACCTCAGCCAGTGTAAGCATATCAACCTCAAGGCCGATTCATGCACTGGTTCGACTTCGCCGCCTCCTTCACCTCAGCCTGACAATGGCTGTGGCCCAATCCTGTCTTCGGGTAACTTCGAGTTCCCTCATCTCATTGTTCCGGTGAACTCGGATTCTCCAGACACTGCCTATGGCACTCAATTCAACGGGACTGTTACTTCGAGTATCTCGAGTATCTTTAACTTCGATATTCCCCAGTCTGACTCGGGCAAGAGCTGCAGTCTGGTCTTCCTGTTCCCCAAGAAGGAGGATCTTGAGACATCGTCTTACAGCTTCAGCGGCGATGGCAAGATTGATATCGCAAAGCTTAAGGAGGTCGCTTCCTCCAAGACTACCTTCAACAATGCCCCATCCGTCGCAGAAGATTTGGGTGATATCACCATCTCCCCAGGTGGCTCATATGTTATTTCGACCTTCTCGTGCCCAGCCGGCCAAGCTGTCGCATTCGAAATGAAGAATGCTGGTAGCACCGACCTCAACTACTTCCAGGACTACAACCCCGCCCCGTAAGTTTGATGATTCTCGTCTTCTTTGTCTTTCAAACATAACTAACAATCTCCTAGTCTGGGTCTGTACATTACTGTCTGCTAGGAAAATTCTCAGCAAAATCTGCCAGTATCACAAAATATCCTCTTCAGACTGATATAAGTGCATGCTCGCCAGTAATTAATCGTGTACAATGATTTTGTCAATGTATTATGCTTCATGTTTGATGTGATTATGTGAAATGTTCCTAATATATGAGTCTCTCCTTTATTAAACCAACAATATTACCCCAAATATTTGGAAGTCAAAGATGACCACAAGTTCTCTGGTAAATTGACGCCCTGAATCGCCTTCCAAGCTAGAAATACAGACCTGCTCCTTCAAACCCTAATCGCATCATCCCATAAATCCAGATATGACCATTAATTCTGCGCCTCCTTTAAATACACACTTTCATGCACGTGAAAGATAGAAAAATATTGTGTTGGAAGGTGATACACCTCCGTTTGCGCCTTCATGCTGAGTCATGTGCCTGCACATATCCATCTCTCACTAGATCTTCCTTCAATACAACACATCCATCATCCCCATCGTGTCCCAATAAGTTTATGAGCCCAGGTTTCGCTCTGCCAAAGCCCATTTGAGCCGAATACTTCTTTTTTACCCAATTTGCAGGTTAGTACAGGTGTTGTTGGTTGCCATCGAGCAAAGGTAAACAAGAGACGTCCTGCTTACCAGTCGACAAGTCCATCAACACCAACCCTTTCTTTGTCGGTTCCATATCTGAGTCGGCCGCCTTCCATTGATTGTGGAACCCTTTTACCCTGCAACGTAGGGTTTGCATCACGGAAAAAAGTGGTGATACGGGAGAAGAAGACATCTTGCAACTACCGAACGGACTACGCCCCCGTCTGAAGGTGACAACGCCAAAATGTCCGGTACCCAAGGTTCTGGAGACCAGCAAAGCCAAGATGCTTCTGAGACTGAGGCACAACGTCGCCAACGTGAAAAACGAGAGGCTATCGACAAAATGACCCCCGAGGAGGTCCGCGAGCTTTATGACGGCAGCTACTTAAAGAAAGAGGTGTTAGATCAGCTCACTCATTGGTCTGAGGCCGATAAATTGAGATACACCCGGCCCGACGTCACGGAGAAGCCTCGTGGCATACAGAATATCTACAGCCTACTTCACGCCTTACAACGATACATCAATGTTGCGGCAAGTGGTGCTGCAGCGAAATTCAGCTCATGTGAAGAATACGATGGTGCATTTTGCCTTGCTGCCAACGATGTGCGTGAACTTGGGGGAGAGCAACAACAGCCTTGGAAGTGTCAAACATGTGGATCATGAGACTACATTAGCCTAAGAAAGTTTGTATTTTATGCTATCCACAGCGTATAAGTGATTCGAAGGGTCCTCTTGTAGATATTATACTACACCAATCCGCTTGAGAAGGTAGCTAGAGGTACCGGCCTATATAGCCATCATCTCACCCAACACTAAACCACGTTCTTCCTTCATTGACACAAATGACGTGGTTATTGCATGCTCATGCAATAATCCCCAGGCGAGTAGTTGAGCTACAAATCTCAGCTCCATCAAACCCGGGTGAAGTCTATCTGGATACTCAAAATACTTTCTTTAAGTTACACTGGAAAAAAAGGCATACCTTACTAAGGTATAACTTACTAGTAGTAAGTTCTAGAAATACATTAATTAGAGCAGAGTATAGCACGACGCTAGTGAGAAATAATCCACAAATTCATAACCTCACAACCCCATCATCCTCCGAATTCCCTTATTCTCAACAATATAACCACCACCAAGCTTAAACACACCAGAACCCTGCAACTTCGAATCCATCTTCCCCATCGCCATCTCAGTCAGAAATGGTCCAAGATGAGTCGTAGGAGAATGCATCGATTTATAAAATGTTCTTATCAATGGAGATAAAAATACCTGTCCAACTTTGTACGCAAAGTTGACTTCGGGAATATAATCCCCAATGGCGTTGTGGCCTACTGGATCGACGGCTGCGGGTCTGATGCTGTCGACCTGGAATGTGCCTGGATGCTTGGCTGAGAGTTCGCCGAGTAGTGATTCGGTTTCGCCCTTCACTCTGGCGAATATTTGGGAGAATCGACCTGGTTCTTGGGTGGCTCCTTCGCCGGAGACGTGGATGAATCGGAAGGGGGGATTGGACGGTTTGAGTGTTGAGAATGCATTTGCGGCTGCGAGGGTGTAGTCTTTGGTGATTTTGACATATTGTCTGGTTTATGTTAGTTTGAAAATGGATTTATTTCCAATATCTTTTTTTCGGGAATTGACATACTCTTTGTCAACATTGAATTGACTTGTTCCTAATGCCCAGACACATCCGTCTGCACCTTTCAATTCCTCCAACAGCTCGGGTTGGTATGATTCAAAGTCTTTGTGAGTAATAACATGTACCCGTGGATCTTTGGCATCTTCTGCCATCGGAACAGGTCTGCGACTCAGAATTGAGATTTTGGAAATTGAATTGTTCTTAAGCATGGCATCAAGCACGGCAGAGCCGACAAGGCCAGTTGCGCCGGTGAGAATGAGATGCATGTTGAATTCGATGTGGTTAATCTGATGCTGAATTCAAAAGGATGATGGATTTTTAAAAATCGATGCAGAGATATTCCAGGTATTTATATAGCAGTTAAGCTGAAAATCCGTTGCTAAGTCCGCGAATCTTCGATTGCTGATGCTGACAAGATACTAACCCAATGCGGAAATTGTTATAAGCCAATCTGTAAAAATGTGGATAACATCGCGAAAAGTTGATTGGCCACTCTCTTCAGCCCCCGCTAAGCCTCTGAAGCAAGGCTCGGATTTATCTTTATTTTCTATGCTAATGTAAGAACAAATTTTGATTATGTGGCCTGTTTTATTCATAAGCTATCTTCAAGCTATGGCTAATATGAGCCTTTTTGATCTATACCTAGACATTAATTACACTGGGATATTAATAAATACACAACGCAATGCAAATGCAAATAACAAAGAACATTCCGAGCTTTTGAATGCAAAGACTTTTTAACCAGCCGCGTAGGTACTGCGGGCTCTGAGCTTCGCACCATATCTCCAGAGGAAGATAGGAGCGGGCACACCGATAGCTATCGCGACGAAGGCGAGCACACTATTTCCCCATCCGTAGTGCAGGGCATTATACATATAGGGAGCGAAAAGGGGAAATCCAAAGCCAGCAAGTGATCGAAGAAATGCTCCTGCTGCCAAAGCACTGGCAGCAAACCGAGTATAAGTGTCGACCATATATGTCTGCATGCATTGGAAGGAAATGATTGTTCCGGCTCCGAAGATCAAGGCACCGATGTTAGGTGCGATCCAGTGACAGTGTGTTTGAGCTGTCCAGCCGTAAATGAATAGACCGGCTGGGAGGAGAATAGCTGCAACGGCGAGGAGAGGGACGCGAAATTCTGGTCGACCAACATTGTTGTTGCGTGCTTTTAAGCGTCGGTAAATTCGGTCATTTAACGGGGCGCAGATCTGAGATCCAGCCCAGAAGCCCAGTCCGAGTGAAACATAATTAAGACCGCCAATCCCAATGGATTCGTTATAGTAGTCTTTACTGGTCCAGAGTGATGGGAAGGTTGAAAGGACGAGGTACATGATGCCGTAGACGTAAGCCATGTAGAGTGCAAGGACTTGGACGATAGATTGGGTGAGAAGAAGGCGGAAAGGTCGAATGAGCGAACTGCGAAGAACCTGAGAAAGGGTTTTCTTTTGAAGCTCGGCTTCAGTTTGGTAGGATTCGTCGTTTGTTTCCTTGCGCAACTTCTTAGCCCGGTCACGAAGAATGCGAGGACCGTAGGTTTCGCGGAGGAAGAAGAGACCAGCTACTTGAATGAGACCATCTGTTATGGATGTCGCATAGAAGACCCAACGCCAAGTTGTATTCTCCGCAATGAAACCACCGGCGATAGGACCGAGAGCTGGACCGAGGAGAGGAGCCAAGCTGTAAATGGCGATACTTTTACCACGTTCTTCGGGACGGAAGCAATCGGATAAAACACCTCCTCCAACCTATTCGAATTAGAAGTTGTTCGTTTATGGTATATTTGAAGTGCCAAGTAGTGGATAGGAATACTTACAGCGAGTGGTGCACTTCCACCCAGCCCTGCAAAGAATCGACACACGATCATTTGCACCTTGGTCTGCGAGACTGCACATCCGATGTTGAACACCAGGAAAAACAGATTTGACAGTTGCAACACAATAACACGACCATAAATCTCCGATAATGGGCCTAGGAAGAGAGGTCCCACGGCATAGGCGAGGACGAAGACAGAGAGCATCAATTGAGATACGACTTGGTCGGTGACGTTGAAATCAGCCGCAATCGAGGATAAAGCGGGTGCTACCATTGACGAGGAAACAGGTGAGATGAAGGTGAATAGTGAGACGGTGATGGTTGCAGCCCATTTCTTCTTATTGGACCAGTTCTTGGGGTTTTCAGGGTCTGAGGGGCCATCCCAATCCACCTAATAAAGTTAGAAACCTGCAGGCAGCATTGCCGATTGAAAGGAATGAAACGACTACGTACTAGTTTCGCATCCTGGCGAGATCGAGTTGAACGAGACGACTTTGCTTTTTGCAGTTCAGAGCTTTCTTGTTGGCCTTTCTCGAGATCGACATCTCGTTCGTTCACTATGCCGTTTCGAACTTCCTGGATGGTCTCTGTTTTTTCCACGTCGAGTGAATCCTCGTCACTTGTCATTGCTTGGTCACTGTGATACACAGATTGATCGTCCAGATGCTTGGCGGAGTGGACTCGGTCCAAATGGGGCGAGTGGGGATTTGAGGCTGATCGAAGGCGAGCTGTGACTGGTTCCGTGAGGCCTTGAGGCCGAGACTCTGTTTGAGATAGTTCATTTAAAGAATCAGAGGAGGCAGTCGCACTCGAATTCGAGATGTGGCTGCCTGGCCGCACGTTTTGGTCTGCCATAGTGAACCATAAGAAGAACCGAAAAATGCACGATATAAGGTGATCAGAGGACTAAATCGAAATCTGAGACGATGAAAAGTGATTTTGATGGTATGGAAGATGATCTATGTTTGCAATAGTGAACACGAGCCTACGCAAAAAAGACAAAAAGAAATCCCAGCGCCGGCGGGGGTCCGTTCTTATACCGAAATGCATCACGGAGGAGGAGCAAGCCGACACGGACAGCATAAGGGTTCCGATGATAATGCACGGTGATAATCCAGTCTTAAGACCGCTAGAGTGGATTCAAGTACCTCGAGGTAGTCAAATTTCGGGGATTTTATTGGAGGTTAAGGGGAAGCTTGGCCAGGCATAGGCCAGGCCGCCCCGCGGACCCCCCGAGCAGGAAATTTTGCAAGGCAAAAAAGCATGAAATTTTGAAATTTTGAAGCCGTTTAGAGGCCGTCGGCCTGAACCGGCGTGGCTACCGTTTCAAAGCGGAGAAATGAAGAAATGAGGTCGAATCAAAGCACGCAGACGCCAGGGGAAGCGGGACTCCGCCCCCGCTTGGATATCCCGGTTCAGGAATGTGACTAAGCTAAATCGGCAGTTCGGCACAGAATCAGAGTAACTACTCTAGTATAGATAGAAGTAGTCTGAGTTGTAGCCTAATGAGTCAGTCATATAAATGAATATTGTTTAATCGAGTACTGCGTAGTTATGCGAGGATTGAATATGATCACTTTTGATTTTATACTCCACTCCACTCCGAGTTGACGTCGATTCTCCAGTGCAGAAACTAGCGCAAATTGAAACCAGAAGAGACTAAGTACAGCCCCCAATTAAGCCAATTAAGACTCAATTGGAGTAAAAAAGAAGTAAAAATATTAGACATAAATAGACAGATTGATAGATCAGCAATAAATTGATGGAGCAAAAAGATATCTCAGGTATTTTTGTAGGAATAGCCGAACGCGGGGGTCGAACCCGCAACCTTGAGATTAAGAGTCTCACGCTCTACCGATTGAGCTAGCCCGGCAAGGGCTGTTGAAGAGGTCGCCCATTTTTGGCTACATAAGCCTAGACCTTTAACCAGATGTTTAACTAGACTCAGGTAGAGACGCCCACTCGGCCAGTACGGGCGCACTACTACAAAGTGCCAGCAATTTACAACAATTCCAAGTTTAACTGAATAATTTAACGATATCCAGGCCTTGACCTTGAAATAAAGTATACATTTGTCTAAAATTAGTCTTCTAAAGCTTGAATTGAAGCTCTGCGGCGATCCTGGTTGAAACCGTTTCAACCATCTCAGATCAAGTGTACGGATGGTCCACATATATAGTTCCCAACTATAGACAATCTTCAGGTGAAAAAATTTAGTAAATTCGGGAATTCGGTAATTGAACTTGAATAAATCCGATTTATTCAATCTGTCATAACTCATATTTAAAATATCTTACTCATTATCAACTTGAATATCTAAACTCGCGCAGTCGCATCAGATCGCTCCACATGAGCAGCGGTGCCATGTTGGGTGGTCATCGCCTCCATCTTCTCATCAACGGCAGCATCCTGCAACTCAGCCTCCTTGTTACCGTGACGACCAATCTGGTACCAGGGCAGAGAGAATAGACGATCCATACTCTCGAGAGACCGACCGGCAGTCTCTGGAACACTGAACCACACCCATATACCTCCGACAACCGTGACAGCGGCGAAGCACCAGAAGGTTCCCTTGGGGCTAATACCACCATCTGCCACGGGGAGCAGCATGTTGGGCACGGCACGAGAGTTACCATACTGGTTGGCGAAGTGGAGAGTCATAGCGAGCGAGGTGCCCAGCGCACGAATGCGTAGGGGGAACAGCTCGGCTGTGAGAAGGTATTGCATCGAGTTCCAACCAAGTGCCCAACCGAATCCGGAGATATAGATCATGGCAATAGCACCTCGGCTAGCGCCTTTCTTGCTCTCGGGGAGGATGAATCCGTCTACCACGCCCATCTCGGGAACAGCAGTGAGGAAACCAGCGATGTAAAGCATAGCGATGGCCTGGAAGGTGATTCCCAGGAGCAGAGCACGCTTGCGACCGATGACATCGACCAGGAAGAGCGCGCAAGCAATAGCAGCCACCAGCTTGATAATACCAAAGACAGCAGTGACCAAGAGGTTCTCATTGTTACCAGTAATTCCCAGGAGCTGGAAGAGATCGGTGGCGTAGACGGTGATTGAGCCGGCGCCAGACCACTGAGACAGAATCTGGGCCATGAGAGTGAGGTAGACACGATACAGATTGGAGGGGACGAGGAAGGTCTCCTTGAGGATTCCGATCGGACCAGATCCCATTGTAGCCTCCATCTCCATCTGGTGGGCGCTCTGAATACCATTGATCTCATTCACGACATATTCGTGGTCGGCAGGGAGGCCTCGAAGCCGGGAAAGGTTCTCGACGGCTTTGTCAAGCTTGCCTCGCTTGACGAGATAGCGAGGCGACTCATATTGCAAGAAGGAGAGACAAAAGATGAGACCAGCGAAGATAATGTGGAGACTAGTAGGAACCTCCTATGCGGGGTGTTAGCAACTGGTTCTCTCTCTCAACGATGATCGGCCACGGGGAAGAAGAGGAGGAGCAACATACCCATCGGTTGTGAGTATTATCTCCAAGGTTGACTTCGCATCCATAATTTGCGAAATATGCTAGAACGATACCTGCCAAGTGAAATATTGTTAGTATTTATCGATCGCAAAAAACAAGCATCGCGCCAAGTCTTGGATGCGTTTGACTTTCTTGGCTGTGAACTACATACCAAGATAGACAAAACCCGTGAAGACACAAGTACAGAGACCACGAATAGCAGCAGGGGCCTGGAATATTTATTAGAAAGGGGTTAGAGATAGTCTGTGGGACAATTTGACATACAATTTCCGCAAGATAGACTGGTGCGACGACGACGGTTTGACCAACACCGAGACCGGCGACGAAACGTCCAGCGTAAACCGCGCCGAGAGAACCATTGTTACCCATGAAGATAGCCATACCGACAATCCAGAGAACACAGAGTTGACGGGTGGCCCAGATACGACCAATGCGATCGCAGACCAAGAATGCGCTGTGGAAGAGAAGGTCTATGTTAGCAAAGTCGAGAGCAGAAAGAGGGCAAACCCCGACAAAAGATAATTGAGAAACTTACAAAAGAGCACCTCCAACAGAGCCAATTTGAACCATAGCTGTTACGTTGGCCTTGATGTTGGTTTGTTCAACCTTAGAGTAGGATTCATAGTCGATATAGCGTTGAAAGTCCTTTGAATTGAAAGCACCAGCAATGAGACCTTCATCGATACCACGAGCGGCTCCCATCAGACCAAAGGAGACAACTGCAAACCATAGCTTCCAGTTGAATACCTCGGAGGGTTCACCGGTATTTTTCAACCGGAAAATGTTGATGGGCTTCTTCGCGCCGCCAGCCATGATGGGCGATTTCACAGTAAGATCAAGATCGACTTGAGAAATACGACTGTGAAAGCTCAAAAGGGGGAAGGGCTAGAGTGGAGGAATGCCGTAGAGAGAGAAGAAAGAAAAAAAAAAGATCGTCCACAAGTGAATACGAGGGGAAGCCCTTTAATAGCCTCGTAAGATGGGGGAGTGTCTAGGATGCGGGGAACTTCCGGGGCAAGCGGGTGAATTGAGGGGCATAGATGAGGCAAATCATGGAAACAATATAATAATCAAATAACAAAATATGTGTTCCACTTCGCGTAACTCGTAGTGCTTAGGATTACGGCATTCAATCATGCATCCGGCATCTGCTTGTGCACCCCAGACTCCCCAAGCCGACCATCGGTGGGACAGAACGGAGCCGGCCAAGGCTGGGGGACAGCGCCAAGTGAGCTTGCATCCCGAGGCGAGAGAGATGGACGATCATTTCTATTCGACGGCATCGCCGGTTAGTCGGGCTTGTTAGTTTTGTTTCCTGCCCGAGGTTACACCGGTGTCCTGATCCTGCGACCCGCAAAGATGTGGCGTACAGCCTGCAGTTAACAATTCAGCTACATAACATATTGTTTCTCAAAAATGCCGAATAGACAGTGAATCGACAAGGAAATTTGGATGCAAGAATTGGGGCGCAAACCGCAGAGATCTCCTTCGCAGAATCGTGTCCAGCCCTAGGTAAAACCTCGGTGAACTTCCGCGTGGAGATGCGTATGTGCCGCGAATGCCAAGCAGCCACTCCACGGGGCGTGAAACCGGGGTAGGGTCTCCCTGACACTTGCATCGCTTCTGATTGGTCACTTTATAGAAAAAGGCATCGCGTGGGCTTGGCGTGGGGGGGAAAAAGCTCCTAGAATCGCACATGGTGGACTCGGGGCTGGAAGTCTATATCTCGTTGGAATCGTCCGTGCACAGAAACTGGGTTCATGGCAGCCCACGCCATTATATTTTAAAATTTGAACCAGTGACTCTTCAATCCTGATCTTGGCTTTCTTCCGATTCCAGGATATGCCGTCGGCCTGGAGTGTAGCTGAGGGGGTCCGGATTTCGGATCTAAAACGCTCCATGGAGCAAGTACAGCTCGCGAGCCGATCCCTCGGAGCTTAGATGGGGGCCGTATGCTACATCGTCCCACTCGGTCTTGGCCAGGCTAAGTCTGGCCTGGACATGATTCGGTGTGAAGTGAAAATTCTGCTTCACACATGATCATATTAGTACAAAGTAGAGAGGTGATGTGATCGGTCGGGTTCACTGGGGGAAACTGGGACAACAATGATGGGCTCGGATTAGTTGCCTATTCACGCTAGATCCATACGATTGATCGGACCGAGAGATGGTTGGAGAGAGATTACGGAGATGCAGTTGAATTCAATTATTCTAGGCGAAATAAGGTGTATCTGACGCACAAAATAAGCTGCCTATGAATGCCCTAGTCTTAGTGGACGCAAAAAGCCACTACATATCCTTTCTCCTGCAATCGGAGTCTATAGATTAGAAATCAATTAGTCGTGGCGTATCAAAACAGCCATATCCCTTCACCACACTCATCTCGTCGATATCGGCAAATTTAGTCTTGAAGGTCCAACCCCCAACCGAATTCTGGATCATATCACAGCGAGTGTTAGAGCTCTTGGCTGATGTCCGCTGCCACAAACAACATCCCAACACGCCTAGTTCGGAGACCGTCTTCCCACCGTCGAGACATGCGGATCCCATCAGGAGATTGTCCGCGTCTGGGGGGTGGATCTTCTCCATAAGAATATACCTCGACCATTCTGCGATCGGAGTTGATTTCAAAAATTCCGGAATCGCATTTCCGTATATATTGTTGCCACCCCCTTCTAAAGATGGCTTTAGGATATAATTGGTCGAAAGCTCAGGATCGCAGGCTAGCCGCCGAGCTTCCAGACCTTCTGTGGATTCATCCAAAGGATGGACCGGAACAAAAGTCTCACGGATTCTGGCGACTTCGGAGGGAGACAGAAATCGCTCCAGTACCCCTGGGTCTGTCAAAGCTTGCTGGACCTTCTTGAAGGTGGTTAGATGTCCCAGAACGGAGGGACATTTAATTGCAGCTGATTTCTCCAATTGTAGACGTGCATTCCAGCCACATTCGTCGTACTCACGCGCTTCGTAACCGGCTCTTTGATAAATTACCGATATCTCGACTGGTTCCTTTGTCGCAAGCCATGGTGGATGGAAGAGTAATGCACGTTCTTCGGTGAGCTCGGTGTACTCCAGCACTTCTGGGAAATCAAGTCGGTAGTTTGGGACAGCATCATCCTGATTCCATAAGGCATATTCGATAGGTCTCTCATCGGCGATATTAAACTGGATATGGAGGTTAGGTTTGTCGTGGGTGGATAGCAATATATTGAACTGACATTATATGGCTGAACAACGAAAAGAATGGCTGTCCTGCTCGCCGCTTTGCTCTTCGGTGGCCCGTAACTGCGGTGTGCCAGTTCTAGAAGGGATGCGATTGCCTCAATATTATGATTGACAGGCAGGGACTTCACAGGAAATGGCTTCTCATTCACATCGTAAACTCCGGTTCGTGCGAGATAGTGGTGCATGTTGGCTGCTTTGTTCGCATGCGAAAACCCAGCACATGAGAACGAGTTGAATTCTACTTGCTTTAGCTTCGTCTTCGACAAATCTCCCCACCGGTCTGCCGAAAAGGGATCTGCGAGATGGAACATATAGTCGGAGCGAAAGACACCAGCAGAGATGTCTTGCACATATCCTGCGTCTTTTGCAGCCTCATGAATTCCCCAGAGCGCTTTGGCGAGGGGTTCAACGGGGATGAGATCTTTGATCGTGTCGTAAATCCATTCTTCATCCTCAGCAATTGTACCATATAATTTATTATAGATCTCTTGTATTTCCAATGCTTGCTGGAAACGCGCCCGGGGCAGAGGAGAAGGGAAGCACTAGAACCCATCATCATCAGGATAATTCATAACACAGCTGGAACTGGGAATACCACTCACACTGACCCCGACAGGAAATGAAAGAACGCTATTTTCCGTCTCCAAATCGACGCGCTTTAGCAATGAGCCGTGGTTGATTTGCCAATCCTACTCTGCGTTGTGAGTCGCGATAATCAAGGGATGAAGTGAGAATGGGTGCGTGAATAGTTCCTCATACCTTTATCTGCGATACCAATGAAAAAAGGCGATCTTCATTCAAATCTGGGGGATAGTCCTCTTGCTCAGGGTGGCCCAAGGATGCCATTTTGGTGGTGAATTGAAGCACCGAACCGTGGATTGAGGCTCCGAGGAAGACAATCCCGCGTGGCGGGGTTGGCGGGGTGGATATAACATCCAAATGGGGCAAAAAACTGGGGCAAAAAACTGGGGCAAAAGATGTGACGTCTTTCAATTTGGATCCTTTTGACTCAAAAGTGCACTTTAACGCCTCACTTTTATTTGCCTTTGAACATCCATCTGAGTTGCTGCGCTGCCCATCTTTGTCCTTGCAAGTCATCCCTGACCAACCACATCTCATCATGATCTTCATTTGGACTGGATCGGGACTCTTGGCCACAGATGATGCCAATCAGATTCGATGAAAGCCAAAATTGAACGCGTATCGCTTTCACTCATCGTGCCAAAGAGAGGAGTAAAGCCGGAAATAACACGGTCGCGAAGGCCATTATGGCGCAACATGCCGACACACATTGGAGAAGGGTCCTGATAATCGTGCCAATTGTTGGAACAGGTGTTGCGACTGTAATCTATGGCCTTCGCCTTTATGCTCGACACATGGTCACCCAGAAACTGCGAATTGAGGATTTGATAATGGGCTTGGGTGTGATCTGCACCTGGGGTGTTGCAGTGTGCATTGTATATGGTGAGTAAACATGGCCCAGGAAGACCAACAGCTACTGAATATTATCGGTATCTTCTAGCGGCATTTCACGGAATTGGAATTGGCCAGACCATTTGGGTATTACCGCGTGAAGAACGGGGACGAATCGCACTGGTATGCACTACAAGAACACAAATTGTATCAAATTATCTAACAGCTTTTGTCCAGGCCGACTGGATCTTGCAGAAGTTCTGGCCCGCAGCTCAAGTGTTTGTGAAAGTTTCGATTATCCTCTTCCTTCGCCGTCTCCTTGATTGTGTTGAAAGTTTCAAAATCTGCGCTACTATCGTGATCGTCCTGGTAGCTGCCTGGGGAATAACTGCGATCGTCGGGAACACTTTACAATGCTGGCCTGTTCAATATTTCTGGATCAAGCATATCCAAGGCGACTGCATGCCCGGGCAAAATACGTTCTTCATTACCATTGGATCTCTGTCATTGGTCCAGGATGTCCTTATTCTACTACTACCATTGCCGGTTGTATGGCGGCTTCATGCTCCGATGAGACAGAAAATTGAGATCACGCTGCTATTCTCGGTCGGCTGCATGTATGTTGAAACCACGAATTGAATCAAGAAAGTCAAAGCTGATGACCTTCAGAGTCTGCATATTTAGTGTATTTCGTCTAGTGGCATTGAGAAGCCTCCAAACAGAGAACTTAACAGGTCAGTCATTACCACTGGCAAAAAAAGAGCCGATATTGATGAAGCATCTTTACAACAGTTAATAGTGCCTTCACATTATTATGGACGATTCTGGAGCTCGACGTTGCGATAATTTGCGGCTGCCTACTACTGATGAAACCGTTTTTCCAATCATGCATCGGTCATATGCGAACTGGAATCACAAAGCTCAACAGCGGATCTCGGCCCCGTGACTGATTGAGAAGAGCCGAAGCAATTGAATGAAAAAGAGAAGTTGGATGCTAAAGTCAGTGACTTGGCCCGGAAAGACGAGACACTTGCAGTGAAATAAAGTTTCATGCAAGACGGAGAGCCAACTTGGACAAGGAGTGCCATATAGTGTTTATTACCGAATAAACATGGTACTCAGTCTCTGTGCATCTTTTGGCCTGGCATTTTGTATATTACAGGGTTGAAGAACATCTGCATTGATGTCAAGGTCTTTCCGGACCTGGCTTATTTGACACAATCCTAATTGCGAACAGTAATGTCCAAGCATCCACCTGGATGAGCATTCATGGATAAAATACGGAAGCTCCGTGATATGTATAGCGTAGGAAGAGATCTAGTAGAAGTCATTGATTAACATTCCCAAGAAAGTATGTAGTCATCTGAGAGTCATGTACTAGAAATAGTGCATGCTTAAAGAGAGATCAAAATTGGAGAATCTAGGTATTTGGTTTCTCTGGAGAGTGTATAAGCAAGCTTAGGCAATTTCCAATCGAGCAGAATTACATAGGGGCACTAGACCTCCTGTGCAGAGAGATGTGCGAGAACAATGGGCGTTGGACATCGTATTGTGCCTTGCTGAAGGCTCTCAGACTGTACATTTAGAATCGGAATATAGAATCTTGCCATGCCTGGGGAAAGCTCTTGGCTTTTAGCTCATGTGCTCATGTCTAAAAGCCTCCGGTTTGAACTATCCTGAAACGATACGGGGCTGTAGTAAAACTCCTCAGCGTTCCGCCTTGCCAAGGGCGCCTAGTCCTGCATAAATCTATTCATCCGGCGCCTAGGGGTAAGTCAAGGACTCCCGTTTCGAATTCAGGTTTCACTTGAAGAGTGTTGAGTTTGTGGATTTTGTAAGTATTAATTTCCACCTACCTTAAATTTGCCCTCTGACAGGGTTGAGATGTTGCGTATGATACTCCCGCAGTGGCGCTTTTTCAGGCGGGAATTTCTTCAAGCCACCGCATTTTGCCTTGCGCCTCTCATAGCATAATTTAATTCGTTCGCAGTAGGCTCTTCATATTGCCGGGTGAGTTGAAAACGGCGATGGTTTGAACATACGGAGAAAGCTCCATCGAGGATTCATTGAGGATTTTCGACGAGGCATAAAACCGTGGCTTCTTCACCTCCTGAAGAACTCGGAAAATCCGAAAACTTGAGAAACTCAGATTTTGAGTTCGGATCCACAAAAATACACCTGCTGTTTTCAAAGGCCGAATATCTCAAAATGCTACAGATTCTAACACCGATTCTTTTAGCCGGACTGGTTGCGGGCCATGGTCACATTAGCAACGTCGTGATCAATGGTGTTTCTTACGATGGATGGGACATTAATTCTTATCCATATTCATCCGATCCACCTGTTGTTCTTGCTTGGGGTACTCCTAATACTGCCAATGGATTTATCACACCCGGTATGAGGCTCTGTCAAAGACCCCTCGTAGTATCATGAAGCTTGCATTACAACAATTCGACTGACCAAGAACTTAGATAACTACGCAACTGATGATATTATCTGCCATCTCAATGCGACCAATGCTAAAGGACATGCTCTTGTGGCCGCGGGAGACAAAATTAGCCTTCAGTGGACCACTTGGCCTGATTCGCATCATGGACCAGTGATTACGTATCTAGCTGCTTGCGGAGGATCTTGCGAAAGTGTTGACAAAACAACTCTCAAATTCTTCAAGATTGATGGTGTCGGCCTTGTTGACGATACTGAAGTTCCGGGGACTTGGGGTGACGATCAACTGATTGAAAACAATAACAGCTGGATGGTCGAGATTCCGCCATCGATTGCACCTGGAAATTATGTCATGAGACACGAGCTCATCGCACTTCATAGTGCAGGAGAGGAGAATGGTGCCCAGAATTATCCCCAGTGCTTCAATCTGCAAATCACAGGTTCGGGGAGCGACGAGCCATCGGGCGTACTAGGTACTGAGCTTTACAAAGCAACTGATCCTGGGATCTTGGTCAACATTTATACTTCACTTTCCACCTATGTCGTTCCTGGTCCAACTATGTATAGCGGAGCTGTTTCCATTAGCCAGGCCTCTTCTGCTATAACTGCCACCGGAACTGCCACTACAGGGAGTGGAGGCACAGGAGGCACCACTACTACTGGTGCAAGCACAGCGACAACTACAACGACTTCTTCAAGTGGTGGCAGTACATCCTCGACCTCCACCACAACCAAGACAACAACGGCTACCACTAGCCAGGCAACAACTCTCACGACCACCACAAGCTCTGGGGGTGGTAGTACCTCAACCCAATCACTTTACGGACAGTGTGGAGGAAGTGGATGGACTGGTGCAACAGCTTGCAGCTCACAAGCAACTTGCACTTCCTACAATGACTTTTACTCCCAATGTGTTCCCACCTCCACCTGAATGTAATGTTGGGGTCGGACTGCTAGTTGAAGAGAAGAATTGTTGCAGCGTTCAGATGTCGATGGCAGCAGGCTGTATCTTCATTTCGTGTTTTGGTTTTTCCACTTGCGCTGCATTAAGTTAGCGTTATTCAATCATGATTTCTCGTACTGCTTATCTTGATCTTCAAGTTATATTTGGTAAAATAGATGTGATTGTCGCTCGATCGACCTCGGCATCTATCCATGAATGCCGGATATCTCAGCCTAGACCATCTCAAAGCTCTAATTGGCCGTCGGATTAGTGCCATTCCCCCGCTTCAAATGCCCCGCGTCGTTCGTGTCTGAGCCTCCCAATATTTACGCTCATCAGTCCCAAGTCGAACATTCCATTCTAATCATGGCCTTGGAGGGTTACGGCCACCTTCCTGACGGATACAGTCTTCACGAAGGATATCCTTCAGTTCCTCAATATCTGCACCTTCGTGTAGTATCTGGTCTTTCCCCAAAAACGCAATCGCAGGCGACCGCTGTCTCTACGGGAAGCTGGTTTGGCTGCTACATAACTTTCGACGGGCCTGGTGAAGATCCACTGCCGGTTGGAATGGGACGAATAATCGGAGATGGAGCCTGGTATTTTCACATCGCTGATATGGCTGTTCATCCTGAGCACCAGAGGAAAGGGCTTGGGGATGTGATATTGAAGGTGCTTCTTCGGACAATCCATACTGATTCTCCCACCGATGGCACACCATACTATGGTCCAGCTTCGTCTGCTAAGAGCGTAATGTAGTACATTACGCTCTTAGCAGACGAAGCTGGGCGGAAGTTATACTACAAAAATGGATTTGTAGATTCTGCGCCCGGGCAGCTAGGGATGGCTTGGAAGTCGAACACCGCAGTATAGGCTTACTGGGCTGAATGTGCCCTTTGGCGTACATTCTAGATTGAACATGAACACCACAAATCCACCCAACGCAAATGCAGGCTTAACCAAACCTGGTCTGCAATTCTTCTTTCTACCCCTTGCCCTGTACTCTCATGGAAAGGGCGCCAGTTGTCTTTTACACGAGCGAGTGACTTGTCCATATGATATTGAATATAGAGGATCAACAAAATGCGTTTCACTTCAGTGACGAGATTTCTCTTCGTAGCTCCTACCGATCTCAAAGGCTGCCAACTAGGAGCTAGGATCAGTCATCAGGAGCGAATTAGGTTCATTTTGACACAGTGAGAGGCATATAAAACCGGGAGAACAATTTTTCCACTACCCCCTTTTTCTTTTGAAAGCGATTTCAACTTGAGTGCATGTCTATAGATAGCCGTTTGAAGGTTAATCAATCTCGGGACCTAAAAGCCAGTGGAGCCCAGGCTGCGTAATTTTTAGAGTTGATGGACCTCCCGAGAGAAGATGGATGGAGCATTATGCAAGTTATGCAGGCCGTTTCCGCACGTGTAACCAATCGTTGGTTCATGCTTCTGCTCTGTGGGGTCGCTTAGAGGGATGATGGACGTTGCACCGAATACGGCATACGATCGCCAGGAGACACGGGAGCACTGATCCGTCCATGAGCCGATGAATCCGCGTTTGGTTTGGCTGTCTCATTCGTATAAAGGGTCGCGTGGTACCTGATCGGTCCTGGCGTTCGATTTTATGATCATCGTCCTAGGAACGTCTCACGATGCGGGTCAACGTTGTGAGTGCCCTCGTCGGGTCTCTTGCTCTCGCCAAGACCAGCTCAGCGGTCAATATCATTTCATCGAATGATGATGGGTGGGCAGAGGTGAATATTCGTGCCTTCTTCGATTCTTTGACGGAAAATGGCCACTCGGTTGTTGTTTCAGCGCCTGCAGAAAACCAGAGTGGAAAAGGTCCGCTGAGTGCCTCTCACCACTTTGCGCTATCGCGACTAACTTGTGTTACTCAGGTTCAACACAAGGAACTCCGACAGTACTCGACGAGCCTTGCGAGTTTAACAGCTGCCCTTCCGGTAGTCCCGCCGTGGGGCATAATGCCTCAGAGCCTCGTCTGAACTATGTTAATTCATACCCTGCAACTTCGATGAAGTATGGCATTAACTCGATCGGACCCCAATTTTTTGACGGAACCCCAGATCTTGCGGTCGCGGGACCAAACGTAGGTGTCTCAGAGACAATTCCTTTGAAGCGATAATACTAAAATGTGCAGGTTGGCTCTAACATCGGACTTGCTGTCTATTTCTCGGGCACTGCTGGTGCAGCTACTTACGCAGCGCATTATGCTGGTATTCCCGCTATTGCATTTTCTGGAGCGAGCGGATCTCAGACAGCTTGGAATGCATCTTCAAGCTACCCCAACTATAGTCAAGTCTATGCAGATGCGGCTACTAACCTGACCAACCACCTTGTGGCAGCTGGGAAACCCTATCTTCCCGACGATGTAAGTTTGCGTTGATCCCCCTGCAGGTCCAACTTTTTTTTTAATGATTCTTCTGATTAGATCTGGCTTAATGTCAATTTTCCATTTGTTTCGGACTCCGAATGTACCAATTCTGAGGATATTTCATTTGTCCTGTCCCGGATCCACGTCGCAGTTCCTTTGGTCACCCCGGACGATGTGACCACTTGTGGCGGAGACCGACTACCAAGCGAAATTGGAGTGTCTCTGGCTTCTGGCTGTTATGCAAGTGTGTCAGTGGGAATGGCAGGTACTAAGAAAGATGCAAACGCCACTATGCAGGAGGTTGTTTTGAAGAAGTTTAGTAACCTACTCACATGCCTACCTTGATTGGTGGGAATTATCAAATCTATTGAAATGCCCAATTTATTATATTTGAATGTGCTCTATTTGGCTTTTGTAATGCGTAAATATCCTTGATTTACTCCTATTCGAATATATTTTGCTTTCCCGTGATGTCACCTTCCACTCCCAGGCACATGCATAGATTGCATATGTGCTCAAAGTCTTAACTTTTATGTTCAATATGGTTCCTTTTTTTAGATCATGGAACTACCATGCAATGCCCTATGCATTGATCCATAATAAGAATCAGCTATCTTTTCACATCCACATTGCAGGAGAGAGAAAAGCAAATGAGAGGCCCAATAAGAGACATGTTGTGGAAGCGAGGGTTCGCTTGTTTCTAGTACAGAGTAGATGCATAGATGAAGGGATTCGGCATGACTCTGCATAGAGCTCAAACAATATATTAAACTGGACAAACCAAGGCAAACGAATCGCTGAAGATTACGAACCCACGGGGATCGACTTCCTCACAACCAAGCGGGGTATTTATCGGCTGCTATGCCGATTCGGGATCGACGTCCGCACGCCGTTTTGAACTCGGGTATTCTCCGGCTCTGCTGAGCTCGGCGAATTTACCATATTGGCAGAAGCGGTTCGCGATAGGAAGCATGATTGACGATCTGGAAGAAATGATTTCTTCAAGATTTATATCATATAAAGATGCCTCGAGCAATGTGATCTACCCATCGCAAACCCCTTTTCACCACAATAAAAATGCACCCAAAAATCATGATTTCCCAGGTGTTTTTGGGTCTTTTATCCATTGCTGATCTGTCCACGGCATTTCCATGGGGTAAATTATTTCGACGAGGAACAATTGGCTCAGATGAAATAGTTGGCTTTGAGCAGACCGTCCCGTCGGGCACAACTGGTGAAGTCTATCTGGCCTATCAGCCCGATTTATATGTGGTCAATGGATGCGTGCCATTCCCTGCAGTCGATGAGAATGGAAATACGAAGTGAGGATTCACGGTCACGACTGAGATTTTGCAAGGGGCTAATGTGATTAGTGCTGGACTTGATATAACTGGTGCTTCAAACGGTGACTGTAGCAGCAGCACTGGGCAGATCTACGTGCGAGGAAAGGCCTCTGGTGATTATTATGCATTACTTTATTCTTGGTACTTCCCGAAAGATGAACCCTCATCAGGTCTCGGTCATCGACATGACTGGGAAGGTGTGATTGTGTGGCTGTCTAATTCTACGAGTACGACATCCGACAATATTGTTGCTGTCTGCCCAAGTGCCCACGGCGGTTGGGACTGTTCGACGGATGGATACACTCTCGATGGAACGTCGCCTTTGATTAGATATTACAGTACCTGGCCTGTAAATCATCAGTGTGGACTTACAACTACAGTTGGCGGCACGCAACCTCTTATAGCCTGGGAATCACTGCCATCAGTTGCTCAAAGTGCTTTGGATACAACTGACTTCGGCGATGCGAATGTCCCATTCAATGATGGAAGCATGGATTCGAATCTGGCAAAAGCGACATTTTAGATTAGAAGGCCCAGGGGAGGAAGAGCACAGGAAATGATGTATTAAATAATTGGAAAAAGAAATCACAATTCGCTTTGTATGTTCTATTTTATGTCTAAGATGTCGCAAAGCAAATAAAAAAATATATAGTTCAGAAGGTACATGAGAGTGTCATGCAAGAAGAGAAGGAAAGCCAGAGATAATGATGATTAAGAGTAAATAATTGAAAACATCGGGACGAGAGAAATCCCGAGTTTTTCAATTTGCTGATTGAAATTGTAGCTCAGATAAGAGATGGCGGTTTACTCAGACCTGGCGCTCTTTGTTTTCTTGCTTCTGAGCTTCATCATCAAAAACACCAGAGCATAAGAGGAAATGCAGAAAAGAGCGGTAATTCCAGTCTAGACAGATCAGTTAGAAGGTAGTCGAGAAAGGAATCTAGGGATACTCACGTCTCTCCAGGAATAGTATTTCTCCTTCAAATTGAAGGTTTTAGCGTAGTCTGCACCCGCTGAGTACTGACAGAAAGAGCAAGTGTCGGTTGAATTCGTATCCAATAAATAGCCAGCCTGGGCTGAAAGGAAGTCTGCCATATATTCACCGCATGTTTGCCCGGTCGGAGCGCTGAATTTTATGTATTCGGAAGGTTCACACTGAACCTTGACGTCCCAAAGGACTTCTCCGAGAAGTCCACCCACAAGATAAGTGAATGGATCCAGATAGTAGATCCAGTAGCGCCAGAATGGCTGCATCTGGTCGTAAGGGACGACGACACCACAGAAACTGACCAAGCCAGCACCGATCAAGACGGGATTCATGACTGCAGCAAAATACTCATTTGGCGCATAAGCGGCAATTGCTTGACCAATAGAGGTATACAAAAACTCATAGACTGTTTTTGAGTTAGACAAAATCACGTTGCGATCGGGAAAGTTAGGATAAATCACATACATATCATTTGAAGATAGAAGTGACCAGAGATGCTGGCAAGTGTTTGGAATCCGGCAGTAAAGTAGAAGCAAACGAAGTAGAGCGTGGCGCAGATGATGAGATAAGGGATCTCAGTGATGGTTTGAGCGCCAATAAAGGCAAGCCAGTGATAGGTTTTGGACTGTTCAGATTTATATCGATTAGACGACTTCTTTTGAGCCATGGCCTAGAAGTATGACCAACCTTCTTCTCACGAGTCTCAAAGATATCGCGGTTATGCAGGAAGAACGGCTGCATTTGATTGATACAGCCAGGAGCAACGAAAATAAAGTTGAAAATGGCAAATAGTCGCAATTGAAGAGAAAATGTGCCGTCTCCAATCTTCCAAAAGGTAAAGCCGCTGAACAGAGCCGCAAAGATATGGAGAATGATTTTGTTCCACATGTAGTCCTTCCAGATGGTTAGCTATTCGCAGAATTTATGAATGTCAGGTAATAATCTAGGTTTGCTCACAGGAGATCGCCAGATTTGGATCGTAAGTCGTTTCGAGACCATCTTGAACTGAAACCAATGCGAGGTGGCGAAGTCCGCAGTATCTTCCACGTAATTAGCATCGGCTTTGCCAGCCGCATTTAAAGCTTCAAGCTCCTCAAGTGCCAATCGTCGCTCATCCGACTGCTTCCAAATATCGACCCAGTCAACCTTGCTATTAGCGCTCCCTTGGACAACATCGATAATGTGCTCGGCCGGGTTGGCGTCTGGTGGACAGGGAGCACCATTGCGCGAGAAGTAATCCAGAATCTTGTTCGAGTCCTTGCCAGCTGAAAAGAGAAAAAAATAGTTAGACACAGGGAAGTTCACTTCACAGGAAGGGATGGAAGGCTTACTTTCGCCGAAGTAGGTCATTTTACCACCCTTCGCAAGAAGCAATAGTCCATCAAAAGCGTCGAATAGAACTGCAGAAGGTTGATGAATTGTACACTAGAATGAGTTAGCATTTTTACCCAGCGACATACTATGAGATATAGAATGGTGGAATTACCAAAACAGCTTGCCCTCCATCAACGAGCTTTCGCAGAAATCGTACAATATTGTAAGCACTCTGTCCATCGAGACCAGATGTTGGCTCATCCAAGAAAAGTAAGGTTGGCTTTGCCACGAGCTCAACGCCAAGGGTTACACGCTTGCGCTGCTCAATACTGAGCCCGGCCCCAGGAACTAGAGGAGCTTAGTAAAAAATAACGAAGTTTTGCGGAATAAATAATGCTTACCTCCGATGAGTGCATCGCTAATATCACGGAGTTCCAGCAGATTAGTGATGTGGTCGACATATGCAATCTTGTCCTCGTATGATGTTGTAGATGGCTGGCGAAGAACTGCAGAGAAAATGAGTGCTTCCCTTACGGTCGCAGTCGACTCGTGCACGTCCAGTTGTTCACAGTAACCAGTCGTTCTTTGGAAACTGATTCCCTGTGGGCGTCCGTCGATGAGGATTGATCCGTAAATTTCGCCAGCATCTTTCCGTTGAGCGAGAACATCGAGTAGTCTGAATAATTATTTGTTAGATGCGCTTCATCCAAAGCAAATGAGATATTTCTACTTACGTTGTCTTTCCAGCGCCAGATGCTCCCATCAAAGCAACCAAGCTCCCAGGCTTCACGAATCCAAAGACCTTGTCTAGAAGCTGCTTCTTCTCTCCGTTAAAGGGGACGTGATAGTCAAGGTTATTCCACGTGAAAGTGGAATGCTTCACAGAACCTTGCAGTGCGCCCATATCGCCGACTTGCTTATTCTCAGATGATGTTTCAGATTCATCCTTGTTCTGTTTTTCACTTCCACGCTTGTAGAGCAAGACCGAAGAGCCGGTCTGGCTATTCTTCCATTCAAATCCGAGTGAAGTGAGACCGATGAAGAATATCCAAAATCCAATGATGATACCAAAGCTGCGCCAGATGTGGTGGAAGGAATAGCTGTACTGTTCCCGAATATAAGCTGCGCCATCAATCAGTCCATCCTCGTTGCTTCCAGGAACTGAGCATCCCCTATAGGGCGACGCTGAGCTTGGGTAGCTGGAGCCGTATGGGATGTATGATGGCTCGATACATTTGAATTGCCGCCCGACGAATTCATTCGCCATGAGCGCTTCAAATGCATATGCTCCAGGATTCAGGTAGAAGATCCATCTGAACCAAACATGCATACTTTCGAAAGGAATCAGATACCCTATTTTTTTGTCAGCAAGACCCTCTATTGTGAGTCTCAATGTACTCACCTCCATAGACGAAGAAAACAGTGGACAGCAAGCCGGAGATCTTGGAAGCGTTGCCAAATTTCTTGCAGATCGCACCGACCGATCGGAAAAGCTGTGTAAAGCACAATGTCTGGGCGATAACGATAATCCAGAAAGTAAAAAATCGACCAGCGTCCATTTGCAAGGCAGACATGAAGTACAAAATCAGTGCAAAGCATGTCACTTGTATCATAATGACTGGGATATCCGTGATGGCGTTCGCAATGCAAAAGGCTGTGGGACGGTAGAACCCAAAGCGCTTTTGTCGAGAAAGGATTGGTCGGCCCATGAAAGATCTAGTCGTCTCCGACATACTTTCAAGGAGGAAATAGAGGACTGGGAAAAAGAGAACACCTGGACGCATGAAGATGGAACTGCTGTCTTCAGCAAGGTTGTAGAAGAGGGAACCACAAACCAAAGCCTGAAGAATGGCTGAGCAGACTTTGACGACAAGGGAGAATTTGTCACCCCACATAATCTGGAACTGTCGAAGAGTACAGGAGCCGACTTGATCCCATAGTCCTGCGGTGTACACACTCTTCTGTCGGGGAACATGGTGCTTTCGCTTTTCGCTAGCGACCGCAATCTCCAAATCTTCAATTTCATGGGTGAGCTTCTCTGGGGGCGCTATGCTATCCATCTGATCACTATAAATGGAGCTTCGGTGATATCTTTGCTCGAACTCCTCAGGTGTATTAGGGACCTTTGATTCCCACCCGGGGCGAACAATACGCTCCGTAAGGACGGTGACCGAAGTAAGGAAGTCCGCGATGTTAGCACCTTTTGGGAATTGAAATCCTAACTCTTCGAAATAGCCTCTTGCCAAGGCGCGTGGGCCATAATAGGTAACCTTTCCTTCGGCGAGGACTAGTACCTTGTCGAATTGATCGTAAATACCATTACCTGCTTGATAAGTGGTGGCAATCATGGTCTTTTCATTTTCATCTGCCTCTCGACGCAGCATACGCGCGAATTCGACAGCAGCTTTGGAATCCAAGCCACGTGTTGGGTTATCCCACATCTGGACAGGGCTCTATTGGTTCATGTGTTAGACTCGTCTGAATAAAGAGGAGAAATGGATTTGAACTGGGAAGTAAACAAACCTGTCCTGCAAGAACTTCGGCGAGTGAGACGCGCTTGCGCTCACCACCAGAAACTCCCCGAATAAACTCATTTCCAACGAGTGTCTTTTTGGTGTGACCAATGCCCAACGAGTTAAGAATATCGTCTCGCTTTTGGCTCACGAACTCCTTGCGATCTTCCAATTCTTGTGGCCTCTCATTTGGAATCTTGTTGCGCAGCGCGAACTTCATCGTTCGGTTCACTGTGAGTGTGGGGAAATGTAGATCATCTATTGCCAGATATTGTTAATAGAGATTCCTCCAAGGTCTAGGGAAAAAAACGAACCTTCATTGTTAAACATGATCTGCTGGCGATATTTCTTGGCAGCTTTGTGGTCTAAACTTCCGTACATTGTTTCGCCAGTGATTTCGTCGAATGTCTCTCGGTCATTTGAAAGGATTCGGAGGAGTGAAGTACAGCCAGAGCCAGGCCTTCCAAGCACAAGAAGCTGCTGCTGTTAGCATTCACTAAATTACATAGTGGAGCGCTAGAAGTCGAAGCGGACAAGCTTACCATCTCTCCTGGTTTGACTTGACCAGAAACATCTTTGAGGATTGACTTTTTGAGTTGTCAGATATATTTTGTTCAAACATTTGTCGAGACCTTTCACATACTCTCTTCGAGCTTTTCTTCTTAAATAAATTGCCAAGCTGGCGTGGATCCATTTCTGACCATAGCGTGTCTCCCAAAGCAGCATCAGGAGCTGTCACTAGGACATTGAGATTTCGAAATGTAACCGTCAATCTTTTACGAATTTGATCCGTGCCATTTTCCACATCCACTGGGGTTGCGGTCCCAGACGAAAGGGTTTCCATCTTGTTTGTGATGGAAATGAAGCAAGAAGCGCCTCTCTTAACGACCTGGAAGCTTGATATGCCAAGCTAATTCGGATTTGGTAGCTTTTTAAACTTCGTGCCTTGGTAGTTCAATAAATCTTAACTTGGGCCATTTTTCTCTTATATTTCAACATGTAAATTTCCCTATGCATTCTTAAATCCATATTGCCGAGGCTGTGGGTCCTGGGCTTCGGACAAGATATTGGTGGACCAGATTCGAAGATTGATCATTAAAGTGGATCTCGGAGTTGCTGAGTAACAAAATGATTGGGCAGATGAGCAAATTATCGCATCAATGGATACTCTAAATCCGAGCACGGAAATATCTTTATCTCTTCGGATATACCATAAGCTTGTAGATTCGGTGAATAGCTTACGGAATTTGCGATCCGCGAGATCCACATTGAGTCAAAGCTCTGGCCTAGAAGCTATTTTCGCACATTCGGATATATGCTCTCGATCTGTCAGCTTCTGTCCAGGCCCGATAATTATAGTTATATTCCGCTGTTTCGGAATTGTTTTGGTGGAAGACGAAGACGAAGACGATGTTTAGTAAACCTCCGGTCTTGAAGGATGCGAAGGAAGTATCAAAAGCTAATAAAGAGTAAAATATTATTTTGTCTTAGGTTTCTCCATATATGTCGATATCAGTATCATGTGCACACCAGCGCAGTTGCGTGAATGATTTGCGCTTTGCGTTATGATCATTTTGAGAAGCTGGTTTTTCGTTCGCTGCACGGCAAAATACTCTAATTGCGCGGGACTTCAGATAGTATATCACGATACGAATGAAGAATTCCCAGTGTCCAAATGAATGTCAATAATTAACTTTTAGTTACCACCTCGCAAGGGGCATTATCAGGGTCCTGATGTGCCGATGGACGGGTATATTGAGAAGAAAGCTTCTAGGTCCATAGTTGAGAAGTCGAAATTCCAACCCATATCAGATTGTGTGAAGTCAAGTAGATCCTCATTCGAACCTCCTGAACGGCCCGTTTCTGGTGCTTCCAGGGGAAAGTTCCACTGTGATGCTGGAAAGTCGGGAAGTGGTCCGACCAATGAGTTTCCGGCCAGAGAAGCTCCATTTTGGACCTGCTGGTTGTTTGGCAGGGCAGTATTTTGAGGGATTGAAATTGATTCTTCACGACCAAGGTCATATTTTTCTGTTTCGCTGACGTAGGGACACCATTCGTATGACGGATTGATGTTACACAGAACGGTCTGGATGGCTTTGATCGTAGCTCGAATCGGATCTCCCGCCCGCATTGTGGATAAGTTCTTTAGAGCGGCATAAACCCATGGTAAATGACTGGAAGCTGAGGTTGGATCATTAAGTAAGTCGTATATTAATGTAAATGATGAACTACCCATGAAATAGCCATGGTATCGCAACTCCTATTCCAATTTTAGCTCCAAGTCCATCGAAGGATATCATTTGATTTTCGGTACCTTAACCAAGTCATTGGCCTCAGACGCTTCGCAAAGATGATGGATAGTTTTCCTGGCAGCAGAAAGTGCATGGTTACACGCTTCATTTAGCCATGATGGAATCTCATTGGGTCGACTATGAATTCTTCTGCTAGACTGGGCTGCAGGCATCTTCATGCTTCTTCGCCAATGTCCGCGGAAAATGAGGAAAGGGCGGAAGGTAAGTAGGACAGTATGGTAGTACACTGTATTTTGGTGAGATTCATGAGCCAGTGATGTGATGGGAGACTTACGAGTGACAAATATTGTCTGCTGCACACCTAAGGATCCTGTTCTCAGGTCGGCATCAAGACCGAAACCAAAAGCCTGTTTCATGTGCGACTCAAGCGCTCGAAGATCCTCAGTTATGGAGCGAGCGACTTTCCACATGTGTAAAAGCGACTCATGACGCTCACTGTAGATCTCTGTCGTTGAACGGGAAATTGTTTTGCAAAGCAAAACAAGTAATCGAATAAAGGGGTCCTGAGGGTATTCAATCGCCACGTCACGTAATGACAACGAGCTCGGTCGCCCGGCATGAAAGCAAAACCACCTAGAAAATATTTTAGAAACGTGAATCGAAGAAGATCTGCTTGGTCGTTCACTCACGTTTCAAACATGTACAGCGACCAGAAGGTAGTCCGTCGCTCCTCAATATTCTCGGGACTTTCGATATTATCATGCGGTACATCTTTGTGTAGTCCGGCAGAGATGGCTTTGCGTGAGCCGACTCCTAGATGTAAAAATGCAGAATTTGGTCGACCTTGTTCGTTCTGATAGTTGGCGTTTAGTTAAGTCAGCTGGGAGGTGAGAATTGCGAAGTTATGAAGGGAGACTTATCATGAGTACAGCTATTTGAACAGTCTGTAAATTCACGACATCATCGAAAGATGTCATGGAAGCCTTGACCCGATCATATAGGATGTCACCCCAAGCGAAGTATTCAGTGCCAAGAGCCGCCGTCGCCAGTGTGATGAGAATAGTAGCTTGGGTCAGCGTATCGGGATGGGCAGCAGGGGATGGGTCGTACATGCGTTCCAAACAACTTTGATAGTAGGCCTTTGGACGGTACGGGGTCATATGATAGAGACTAGACAAGAATCGGGATAGAAAGACCCTCGCCAAGTCGAATGGCAGAAACATAATTGGGGTGTCTCCAACCCCCGCCGATTTTCCGGGCTCATGATTGTCTGGCGTTCCGAAGAAGATGCGGCGGAAACTGAAAAGATCCAAGCCTGCACTAGCTTCATCCACACCACCTGATGGTTCCGGTTGCGCGGTCGGATTTGAGATCAGGTCTCTGTAAATGTGCTGCATCAATGAGAAATGTGAGGTGGGTCCATAGTAGAGCTGCATTTGACAAGATGGCGATGCCATATGTGTTGCCGAGACACTATTCGGGAAATCATGCATGAATGAGGATCTTCGTTCCTGGGGTGCTTGTAGTAGGCCCGGAGAGACTGGCTGGGATTGATCTTCATTTTGAGTCTCCTGATACTCGTGCTTCTTTCTTCTGTGTCGAATGAAGTCACGGTAGATACACGGTGTGTTTCTTTGCTGGCATGTTTTACATCTTTGAAGCATTTGTCAGACATGATCAGCTATCTCATCGGGGGGAGGGCGTCTAATTGATCTCACGGGTTTAGCCCATTGCATCGGATCTTGCGCTTGCGACACTCCTGGCAGGCCTTGGGAATGCGCCATCCGCTAGTGGGGGGATTTGAAGCCTCAGACATATCCGAGACTAGCCCACCTCAGTGTATTCAATGCGGTTTCTGTGAGTGCAGTTGTCTTTCTGTACTGCGAGGGTTTGTCTTCTTTATCCGCGTCATCCGTCTATATCCGGAGACACGTGACTATATCCGCATAGTATCCACTCTTTTTTTCTTTTGCCTCGCCTTTAAATGGCAGCTGAAAAGGGGCTGGAGAATTTACAGTGAATGATTTAAAGAGTGAACGCAAAGCCGTGTGTTCAGCCCCAAAGAAGCAGCATAACCGACAATTCATCGCGCCAGTTTTCATGACAGACTTTGGCCATTTGAAAACTAGGCATGTTTGTATGACCACTTTTGCATGCCATTGCATCCATCTAAAACTCCGACAAGATGCAAAGACGCGTTGTACATGCTTGGTCCATCTCTTTATCTCATGCTTGTGTTGGAGCTTGATTGATGGTGTTTCGTGATTTCTTGGCCAAGCGGGCGCGTTATACTGACTCCACCAAATATCAGCTTTGACCAATCATTCATAATGCTCTCTTCTACTCATTGGATATTTTCTTTTTCCCTTAGAAAGAAGGATTTAGAAAAGTAAGCAGAAACAGCTTTAGATTACCGGTTCAGAATGGAATTCTCGTTCGTTTTTCTCTACCACTGTTGGACTATCCGATCGGAATAGGACCGCATCCGACGGAATGCACTCCGAATCAACGCGTCTTGGCGATGGCGTCGATTTAAGTTAACACATCTTCGCGTATTGGATGGGAGACTGCTGACAAGATATGCCCAGAAATATCGGGTGAAGCTCGCGGTACTTGTATTCTCATCGGTACTTATATGCTGAGTTTATCATGGATCTCCCCGGGAAATCTGCCGTATACACGAGGTCTGGCTTCGGGGCCCACGGATCCTCCAAAGTCTGGGGAAGCCGAGTCCTTCAGTTTGTGGGGAAAGCAGAAGCAGTCCCACTCATCTAGTCGTCCCGTCGTTGGGTTTTGACTGTTGCTAATCATCTGTCCCACCAATTCTATCGCTTCTGGCAGGTCTCGCCCCTATCGATCGCGCTGTCAACAATATTCTCTCACTTCGCTGACTTTTCGGATCGAAACCTACTTCGTGATTCTTCGGATGGCTTTGTCATGATTGATCGATATTGGCTTGCTTTGAACTCCAATAATTACGTCGGCGTCAATAACCCTCTTCCGGCTCTTCCTTCACTGAGCCTCGCTCAGTTCAATCCTTCCTAGAACCGAGGCTCGAGGGGCCAAAGCACTTGTCCCAGTGATGCATCTCGTCCCGTCTGCCAAGATACACCCCCCCTTTCTTTCGCCTCCCGATGGCCATTCGCTTCTTGGCGGGCTTGACGCGGGGAATGGTGCTTAACGAGCCGACCTGATCCACGGTTTACAATCTCCCCGCGAGCTTTGATGTCGAACTCGGGTCTTCCGGAATCCATCCCGGATTTCTCGAGCCCACTAAAAGCGTCTCTTCTCGTGCTGACCGACTAGCGAAATTGGAGTTCATCCGAAGTTACTCAAAGCTATAAGATCTGCGGCACCCCCCGCTCAACGCCCGGTGATTATTCTGCGAAGCTGGGACATTTTCCTATTTCCTCATTGCTTCTGAATTTTGCCATTCGATTTAGTTCCCATTATGGCAGCCTCCCCAGCTGCTGCCGAGTTTGTCGGCGACGACAAAGCCATCGCAGATCACAAAGAAACATTGGGGCATGAGGTTGCTCGCGATGCTGCAGAGCGCGGTCACCTTGCGACAGATCAGTATGGCCATGCCCTTGTGGAATTTGACAAAAAGGCCGAGTCGCGTCTGCGCTGGAAGATTGATCTATACATTGTTCCCACTGTCGCACTCATGTATCTTTTTTGCTTCATTGATCGTGCAAACATCGGTGTGTGCTGTCAATATGTACTCCTCTGCTATATCCTTATGCTTACCATCATACTTTATTCCAGGAAACGCGAAACTTGCTGGGTTCAACAAAGATCTTGGGCTTGAGGGCTATGATTACAACGCAGTACTGTCGATATTCTTCGTCGCATACATTATTTTCGAAATTCCCAGTAACGTAAGCGCTTTAGGATCTCATACTAGGTTTGACAGAACCAATGGCTAATAATTTCTCATCAGATGGCGTGCAAGTGGATTGGACCTGGTTGGTTCCTGCCAGCAACTACACTAGGTTTTGGCATCTGCTCGGTGGCTACGGCATTCGTCCATGACATCCATCAGGTATCTGGAGTCCGATTTCTACTCGGAATGTTTGAAGCCGGTTTGATGCCTGGAATTGCCTACTACCTCAGTCGTTGGTACCGCCGAAGTGAGGTGAGATATCCTATTTCCCCCGTGATATTCAAAATTGAACCTATTCACTTACTATCAACAGCTGGCCTTCCGACTCTCTTGCTACATCGTTATGGCCCCCCTTGCCGGCGCATTTGGTGGGCTTCTCGCTTCTGGTATTCTCTCCCTCAGCCACTTCGGCGGCCTACACAGCTGGCGTATGATCTTTGCGATTGAAGGAATAATCACGATCGGTGTTGCCCTCTTATCCTTTGTGACTTTGACCGATCGCCCTGAAACCGCTCGTTGGCTATCGCAAGAGGAAAAAGATCTGGCAATCGCCCGCGTCAAGTCTGAGCGCATCGGAACAACTGAAGTTCTGGATAAAATTGATCTGGCCAAGACGATGCGTGGTATTTTCAGTCAAGTGACAATCACTACGTCCTTCGTTTTTCTGCTCAACAACATCACTGTGCAGGGTTTGGCTTTCTTCGCACCGACCATCGTTCAAACCATTTACCCCAATGCCAGTGTTGTTTCCCAGCAGCTTCATACCGTGCCTCCCTATGTCGTCGGAGGCTTTTTCACACTGCTTTTCCCCTATCTCAGTTGGCGATTGGATAAGCGACTCCTATTCTTCGTCATCAGCCCTCCTCTGATGATGATCGGGTATATTATGTTCCTGGCCAGCAAAGACCCCATGGTTCGTTACGGGGCGACATTTATCATCGCGAGTGGCGCCTTTGCCTTTGGTGCTCTCTGCAACGCTAATTCATCTGCCAATGTCGTCTCCGACACTGCACGATCATCTGCGATCGGCACCACAGTGATGTTTGGCAATATCGGTGGACTAATTTCCACCTGGTCATTCCTACCCTTTGATGGCCCCGATTATCACATTGGAAACGGATTGAACCTGGCAACTTCAACAACGACTTTGATTCTCGGAGCCTCGCTGTGGGCATTCATGTCGTGGGACAACCGCAGACGAAGTCGTGTTGATATCGGCGCTGCTCTGGCGGGTCTGTCACAGAAGCAAATTCAGGACTTGGACTGGCGCAATCCAGCTTTCAAGTGGAGACCATGATGAAGCTTGTTTGCTCTGACCTTTGTAATTCTTTATTTAGTTATAGTGCTTATCTTCTCTTGATGGGCCTTCATGAAATCGAAATGAATTGGATTGATATTCAAGCGACCGATGAACCAAATCTTTCTGCCTGACTCTCGCCATGTTGGAACCTGTTGGGATGAGTGTTGTAATGTACGCTGTAGTTGTCGCCACGGGGTTATCTCCATTTAACACCGAAATCCGTCATGCTCCACCATTCCCTCTGATCAACGGCTACCGCCGCAGCGCTTCCTTTCTTGGGGACACAATGGTGGGGGCCACAAGCCCCGGTCCCGGGACAAAATGAGAAAGTGGAAATAAATATAAGTAACAGGGCCTTCTTATCATACTCGCAGTTTCAAAAAATCTAACACATCATCGAAATCATACCAAATATGTCTTGCGAGGCTTGTCGAACCATTCCCCCCGTCACCCCCCAGGGGTACACTCTCAAGGGCCAGTACGAGAACATTGCAGGCCTCAACACCTGTGAGTGACCCCATCATCCAATATCAGTTCATCAGTTCATCTTTCGTTTTCTCACGCTGATGAATCTGCAGACGTTACTGGCAACACGGATGGCCGTGTCGGCATCGTTCACATTTACGATGTTTTCGGATTGGCCAACCAAACTCTTCAAGGCGCTGATCTGCTGGCTGCTCGGCTCGATGCTGTGGTGTTAGTACCCGACTTCTTCGAGGGTGATGCACTTGAGCACCACATGGTTCCTGCCGATACCGACGAGAAAAAGAAACGTATTGGCGACTTCTTGGCTACCAGCGCGAACATCGAGCGAAATGTCGGCGTCTTGCTTGCGGCTGTGCCCGAGTATCATACGCGTTTCCCCTCCGTCCAAAAATGGGGAGCCAATGGACTATGCTGGGGAGGAAAGGTGAGTCTTGACGCAACATTGTGATGATGCTTCTTTTGGGAGCCAGAGTGCTAATGATTTCCGTGCAGACGACGATCCTGGCATCCGGTGTCAATACCCCTTTCTCGGCCTCGACTCAGTGTCATCCTGGGTAAGTCCTCCTCAAGTTCAGCTTTGCAGACTTTTGAGTGATATGTACTTACGATCCTCCAGCTTGATGGATGCAAAAGATGCCGAGTCTGTTTCTATTCCCCATCTTGTACTAGCATCCAAAGACGAGGAAGCAGAAACTGTCACTGCGTATAGGCCCCTCGTTGCCTCTAAGGGCGGCGCTGTCGAGACCTATTCAACCATGTGGCATGGCTGGATGGGAGCCCGGGCAGATTTGGAGAAGGAGGAAAGTCGCGCAGAATATGTCCGCGGGTGAGTTCGAAGTTATTCTCCAGCATTCCTCGCCGTCGCGTTACTCACTTTCGAACAGATACACGCAGCTTGCTGACTTTTTCGAGAAGTACCTTGCTTAACCACAGAGTCACTAGCTTGATACATGGAATGAAAAGAGTTTTAAATATGAGCTCGTCAATATTGGAAGAACTGTTCACTTCATGCTTAAATCTGATCTGGTGGTAATCATGGAAATGGACTCGGCTCATAGCGAAGAATATTCCAATAGTCTCTGTTCTTGAATATATCTCAACAAGATCCTCCAATGATTTAGTATAGAAATACTATCACCCAGGCACTGAATCTAGACTAGTTACTTCTAGTAAATAACACTAAGTAGCGGCAGTCCCCAGCACCTACTATGTCCTTTGGAATCCTTTCTTAATACTAGGCTGAAATAAATTCTTCAATGGTCGCATATTTATTGTGACCAATGAGGCTAAAGCAAATCAGTTTCTCCATAGCAAGCAATTCGATCAGTTCAAATATTATTTCGAAGCAAATTCGAAAATTCAAGGCTCGCAATTGTTGCCCGATCCAGCCATTCCCATCCCGGTACCGGCCCGCCACCGGATCGCAGGAAACACCCGCCTCAATAAGAAAACTTGCAAAGTCCACGCTAAACATCGAATGAGGAAATCGAAGAAGAGGTGCGAGCGAGTAATAAATGAGAGGTACCGCCTGCTGCATATCTCACGATGAACCTCTTCAAAGTTCAATTTTGATTTTTTGATGAATGTACAGGTGATGGATGCGGGAAAGACCGCTGATGCCCCAGTCGAAAGCGATGTTAATCAGCATGAATCTGAGAAAAACAATTCTGCGGTGACAGATGTACCGTATAGTGTGCTTCCGTCGGGTGAGAAGGTTTTTGTTATAATTGCTGGCTCGTTTGCGTCTTTGATCTCGCCACTTTCGAGCAGTGTCTATCTGCCGGCGCTCGACTCCCTGGCGCAAGATATGAATGTGTCGGTGTCGCTGATCAACTTGACTATCACTACGTATTTGGTATGGCAGACAGAAACATTGAATGTATCAATTTTGGCAATGGAGCTAATCATTCTCAGATATTTCAAGGACTGGCTCCTTCATTTATTGGAAGCTTCTCCGATGGCTATGGGCGTCGCCAGGCATACATTATCGCCTTCGTGATTTATTTGGGAGCGAATATCGGCCTCGCACTACAAGACAGCTACTCGGCTCTGATGGTTCTTCGATGTCTTCAATCTGCTGGAAGCAGTGGTACGATAGCGCTGGGTAGTGCTGTTGTCGCGGACCTCACGACTCGAGCAGAGCGTGGGAAATACATTGGTTATGCAGGCATGGGAATCGCCCTTGGACCGGCCCTTGGACCTGTCATTGGTGGTCTGCTTGATCATTTCTTCGGTTGGAGAGCCATTTTCTGGTTTCTGGTTATTCTATCAGGTACCTGCTTCGTGATTGTGCTTATCGTATTCCCAGAGACTTGTCGGGCTGTTGTTGGCAATGGGTCAGTTCTTCCACCCCGATGGAATTGGCCTCTCTGGGCTTTTGTCGTACCGAAATCTCGTTTTCGAGGAGCGAAGTTTCCTCCAGACCCAAGTACCATTCAGGTACTCATGCACCGTCCGAATCCGATTTCTTCTTTGCGAATCGCTACCCAGCGCGAGGCAGGTCTCATTCTGCTTTATGGTGGCCTGCTGTTTTCGGGATACATGGCAGTGCTAAGTACGCTGAGTACACAGCTTAGCTCTCGATTTGGATTCAACTCGATTCAAGTTGGACTTTGCTATTTGCCCCTTGGGATGGGGAGTATCAGCTCTCGGTTTACAGTGGGCAAGTTGCTGGATTGGAACTTTCGACGCGAAGCTCGTATCCAAGGTATGACTATCCAGAAGAATCGGCAACAGGACATCGAAAAATTCAATATCGAGAGGGCGAGATTGATGATATCGATCCCAATGATATACTTTGGGTCTCTTTGCATCCTTGCCTATGGCTGGGTAATGCAATATCGTACTGCCTTGGCAGGTCCTATGGTGATGCTTTTCTTCACTGGCATGGCTACCACCGGCGCATTCAACGCGCTCAGTACCCTGATAGTGGACGTGAATCATCACAGTGCAGCTACCGCTGTAGCAGCAAACAATCTTTGTCGCTGTTTGATGGGAGCCGCTACTACAGCCTTTGTGTCACCTCTTATCTCGGCCATCGGTCTAGGATGGACAGCGACCTTGATTGCAGGACTGTGGGTTCTTTTCAGCCCCATGTTATGGCTAGTATATCGTCGAGGGCATGGTTGGAGACAGAAAGCCACCTTGAAACAGCAGCAGGAAGACGAAAAGTCCAAAAGTACATCAGAGTCTCACGACGCCGGGATCCGATCTTGACAGATGCCGCAGGAGTAGACTTCTGACGCTATATAGCACGTTATATTGCTTATCCGACCGGTAAATATCGATCTTAGTGCAAATAAAAATCGACTTCCAATGTATACAATCAGTCTTTGAACCAATTGAAATCCCTCTCTGTGCCGTAAGGGTGGTACACTTAGCCTGACTGCAGCCTGGAATCTCCAATTGCTGCCTGCAATCCATTGCATATGTGCTTATTTCAAAGTTCAAACTGTCACTCTTCGTGTAAGGTCTGGAATTTCTCACATAAACCCCTATCTCTTCATTTAGGTAAAAAGTTCATCAACTCAACTGTCTAACGTCTTGCTTGTGTGAAGATATCATTATCAAAAATGTCTTGTTCAAATTGCAATTGCCACCCAAATAGTCTAAGCCTCGAAGAAAAGCGGGCAAGATACGAAATTGACCCTAATAACCCATTGGCAACATGGCAAAACCTCTATGATCCAATGGTGAATCTCAGTAGTCAATTTGTCAACTATGAGGTGGAGATTGCCGATATCGAAGAAAGACTACAGGACTTGTGGGATGAAATGATTGATGCCGCAATTGTCATCCCGATAGGAAGCGCCGAGCACGATCGGTTAGTAACTTTAGTGTTGGATATTCGTGAATTTGGAATTCTGGTTCGCAGAAAGGATTCTCTCAATGTGGACGGGCGCGGAGATGAAGCGATTCTACCCAACGGGCAGCGACTATGGCTAAATCTCCCCTATTTTGTGGAGGTCATCCAAACATACTGGAGAAATGAATCATCACTGCTAAGCACCTCTGAACGAGAAAGTTTGGCTGCTTGGACGGCAAAATTATGTGCCGCGGGGGTTTTTGCGGATGAGTTGAGTACCGTCGCACTTTTCTTATTCAAGCAGACATTCGAAGTCTCGAAGCGATCGGATAACTCGGATCTCGGAGATAATGAGAATATTGAGTCGATCTCCGTGAAAGAATTACTGCCTGCTTGTACGGCTTGGATGCAATTTAGTAATTTTAAACTGGTAAAACTCGTGGCGAGTAACCACGAGTCTCATTTTTGGGACGAGATGAGTCTAGCTGCGGGACAAGGGGGTTCAACAGCATCGGGTGAGCTAGCTAGAAATGCCGAAATCCCGACGAACGGCTTTAGCATCGCAAGGTGGATATTTTGGAGGCAGCAATTGAGAAACCTCCACCAGAGTGGAGACGCAGAGATGGCAAAGTTGACAAAGGCTTGTTTTGAGGCAATGGTATTGACGGGAATTCATGTTGGAGTGGCTGTTCCTGGTGAAAGAAAGTACCTGGACAAAGTATTTAAGGTGCTCGATAAGGAATTAGCAACGCGAGAAGTGAAAACTTCCATTGGACTTGACGATATCACCATTGACATGGGGTGGGCCGAGTCGGATGAAGATAAGGACTAACTACTAGTTTAGAAAGGGGGGTTTCTTTCTGAGTTGCGCATTCGTTGAATAAATTTGCCCCTTTCTTTCATCAAGTTTAGTGAACAGAATGGAATAAATACTACTAGTGTCTTTCTGAAGAAGCGCCTGTTGAAATGTTTCAGTTTTCGTAGTCGGACCGGCTCCGACGGCTTTAATTAGCCTGCATTTGGTTGAGGCAAAGGCGAAAAGTTTCAGTTTTTAGAATGAAAAAAGCCGAATGATGGGCCAATAAATGTAGATAAACTCGATTTGAAGTGAAGAACAGAGATAATATTGATCGAACAGGGCTGATCAACGTATTATCTGGGATATGCCGATCGTGGGAAATCCCGATCGCTGCTCATCAGTGACAACCTCCATGCATGCAGTGGACAAATTTCCATCAATTCTCAGATAGGGAGCAGAAACTCCACTGTGGGGAAGAGATATTGAAAAAAATACCCTTTGATAACCAAAATCGTTCTTCTTTGAGCCCTTTGAGATCTGGGGAAATCCTGGCAAGGCTTGATTTGGACGTTTATCGGTAGTTTTTCTGCAGTGTCTTTGATCATCGCCAGCCCAGAAGCTTGCTAAAGCTTGGCGGGATCCACCAAGAGGCGTCGCTCGAAAAGAAAAGTTGACGACGCTAGCGCCGAGGATTACGCATGCCTCTGGCGCTATATTTAATCTTTAGCGGTATATGGGGCATCCGCCGCAATTTCACTGAAATTGGTCGGGCTCTCACTTTTTCTCTTTGACATTTTGCATCTGATGGCTTCAGCGACCAGCCATAACTGAAACGTTTTGCTTTTTCTTTTCTTTTCTACACAGGCTGGATCCATATTGTCGATATTTCGGATATATCGGCCTATACTATATTAGAAGCTCTCGAAACGGTTCTCTTATCCGGCCAAAATGCGTTTACCGGGGGCGGGACTCCTGGTCAGGGGACTCTGTCTTTCGATGTTTCTGTCCAGCCCTGCAGCGGCTATTGATTTGGAAATCAGCGATGAACGTATGTGCGCCAGCGAATAACTCAACACTCCATGCCGATCTTGACTGACTGATTGACCACAAAACAGAATCGGTCAAAGATGCTGCCAGTACGGCTGCTTATGCGATGATGACTTACTATTCCGGCAACGAAACTGGACAAATCCCCGGTGCCTTCCCAAGCAAATGGTGGGAGGGATCGGCTCTATTCCTCGCCCTTCTACATTATTGGCACTATACCGGTGATTCGACATACAATGAAGAGCTGCGGGTTGGATTGGAGTGGCAATCTGGAGACGATGGAGATTACATGCCTTCCAATTATAGTAGTTATCTGGTGAGGAAATGCTCATAAATACTATCACCAATCGCAGTTGAAATTAACTAAACTTATCTAGGGAAACGACGATCAAATGTTTTGGGGACTTGCCGCCATGACTGCTGCCGAATTACAACTCGAAGACGTCTCTGGTGGATTCTCTTGGCTGTCTCTTGCACAAGGTGTTTTCAACACTCAAATTAAACGATGGGATACCACAAAATGCTCGGGTGGAATGCGCTGGCAGATCTACCCTTACCAAAGTGGTTATACTATGAAAAATTCCATCTCGAATGGAGGACTATTCCAGCTTTCTGCTCGCCTGGCGCGCTACACGGGAGATTCGACTTATGTGACATGGGCGAATAAGATTTGGGACTGGTCTGTGTCAGACAACTCATCCCCCCTGATCAACAATGCAACCTGGGATGTCGCCGACTCAACGAATATGGAAGACAATTGTGCGACACGTGGAGACACCCAGTGGTCATACAATTATGGCACTTACATGATGGGGGCAGCTTATATGTACAATTATGTGAGTTCAGTAGATCATTAATGGTCTATGGGATTTCTTGCTAATATACGATGCTCTTTCATAGACAAATGGAAGCTCCTATTGGCTCGGAGCAGTGGATGGTCTCATGAACAAGACATTTACCAAATTTTTCCCCGACAGCAATGGCGGAATCTTTGAAGAAGTTACCTGCGAGCCTTCAGAGTCATGCAATAATAACGAAATCTTGTTCAAAGGACTAGTCTCTTCTTGGTTGTCTTTTACTGCGATGCTTGTTCCATCAACCTTCAACACCATTCTTCCCAAGATCCAAACCTCAGCCCAAGCCGCCGCCAAATCATGCACAGGACATAGCAACAGTACTTGCGGTGTACGATGGTATCAATCGAAATACGACGGATGGATTGGAATGGAAGAGCAAATTAGTGCTACAGATGTCTTTACAGCAAGCATGCTTAGCTTCAATGCTTCAGCGCCAGTCACATCCACCACGGGAGGAAATAGTACCAGTAACCCGAATGCTGGCAACAACGACACAACCACGAGTACCACGACAAGTACCATCACAACAAAGGACAAGGCTGGTGCTGGAATCCTGACGGTCGTGTTTGTGGCTAGCTGGGTTGGTCTCATAGGCTGGACAGTGCTTGGTGGTTAAATACTCATGACATTGATTATCTGGCGTTTGGGTGAGAATTGGATAATTATGATTTCGGAGTTTTCGGGGCATTAGAACTGCACATATGGGAATACATCTGCCACCTTTTCTTCCTCCAGTCAACTAAATGTTTCAAGGTTTATACGAGAATCATAAAATATCGATGGAGATTTGAATAGCAGTCCTTCTGCTGGGTCGACTTGTAGAATTAAAATGTGTATGAGAAGTACCTCGGCACTTCCCTAGGCATGGAAGTACATAACATGCGCATAAAGATCAAGCTGACATGATACATTTACATCCCCTAGGCCTTCAGTCCAGCGACTAGCGTGTCACCTAGATCCTTAATGCTCTCCTCGAAGGCATTACGGTCTCCAGCCTGCCAGTCGGCGCTGCTGCCGGGCACAGCATCCTTTCCTGTGAACCCAAGGTAGAGTACATCTTCTTCGCCGTGTCCATTGTTGCCGTTGATATCGTCGTCAGGGAAGCACATCTGAGCCAGAGAGATGGATGCTTCTCCAGTGGAGTCTTCGCCGTTGGTGTCACCCCAAATTCCATAAAGCTGGAACAAGCAATTAGCTACATGAGCATAAAGTTCGGATCGGAGCTGAGGGAATACATACCACTTGATTGTTGCACACAACAGCCATCACACTCAAGGGCTCCATGCCGTATTGCTGAGGATCAAAGTTCGTATTTCCAAAAACCACGTATGGGTGGAGATTGGCATCCAAATCTTCGATGCCATACTGACTGAGCTCGTCCTTGAAAGCAGTTTCTCCTTGGCCGGTCTCATCCGCTCCACAATCACCACCCTTGTCATTCAGCCCATCGCAATCGACATCCATGTTGTCGTATTCACCACCGTTGGCCGAGCTGTGCAGGAAGATTGTTCCGTCGATATCACCGCAGTAAGCGAACGTGTGGGCGCCGTCGATACCGTCGGAGAATCCTCCGGCAAGCTTGTTATTGCATTTTCCAGACTATTTGATCCCAGGTCAGCATCATACCCATGGCGAGGAAAAGTCGTTGATGTGATTACATACCTTGTGATTGTCGTAGATGGTCTTGAGATTATCGGGCAAGTCATATGCCGCAGCAAGACCAGCCGACAAGAGAGTGGTAGCAGTAAGAAGATGCATGTTGAGAACTGAAGTGATCCGAATGATTTGCGACTTGTCCATTGAAGTGAGAGATGCGAAGCATATATATGGAATGCCTCGCAGTGCTATTCCACATTGGGAGTGTGGGGTGCTCCATGAAGGCTTTTGGAAGTGAAACAGAGCATTTTGCCTACGGATAGGAATTAACATCCGATGAGTTGAATCTGACAGGCCAATGGGGGTATCGTGAAGAAGCGTGGGTGATGATCATTGTGGTTTTGGGGAAAGCGGTTGGATCAAGGGGTTAATTCTCCAAGTATCAAGAAGAAGGGGCGCAGTGTTGTTCAGCTGTTTCTTCACTAATGGCAGTGGGTACTGCATGTGAGTATGCTTGAATTCCATTCGGCAAAGCATCTGGCAATTAATGAGGCTTTAGTGACCAGTTTCCCAAAAGGGTAACGGGCAGGGGCGAAAAGAGGCCACCGCTCAGTTACCGTCGCATTGGTTTCATGAATATCAGAGGGCGGTTTCAGCTAGTGGGGCTAAGACATAAGCAAAGTATGGAGTCGGGATCATCTAGGCTCGCACTCGGGGTACGGGAATTGGCGATGATCGACGCTGAGGCCCACAGTATTATGATCGGGATCAAGATGGGAATCGAAAACTGAACTCGATCATGATTCGCTCGATTATTTTCAGGCAAGAACTTGGGAACTACAGGATACTTCGAGGTAACCCCTTATAAAGGCGATGCTGTCGTCGCTGACCTGTGAAGTGCACATCACTTTACTCCTTGTCTTCTCTTGATCGGTACCTAGACACCGAAGAAAGCGCCAAGATGAAGCTCAAGTCACTTGCTGCACTCTGCTCAGCGGTTGAGCTAGCTCGCGCATGGCTTCCTACAGATGATAACCGAAATCTCACAGCTTTCACTAATGGAGGCACCGATAAGATTCGGGGTGTCAACTTGGGTTCCTCATTCATTATCGAAAAGTGGATGGCATCTGGAGAATGGAACGACATGGGATGTGGTGACTATAGCAGTGAATGGGGCTGTGTGAAAGGAATTGGCCAAGATGCAGCCAACAAGGCTTTTAAGAAGCACTGGAAAACTTGGATTGTCCAAGATGATATCAAGAAAATGATCTCATATGGGTTGAATACCATTCGAGTATGTATTGACTACCAGAGCTCAAGTCACCCAAAACTAATATTGAGAATATAATTAGATCCCAGTCGGATTCTGGTTGAATGAAGACCTCATCAACACAAACGAGTACTATCCTCGAAACGACGCCCTGGAAGACTTTACCAATATTTGCCAATGGGCTGCAGATGCTGGGATGTATGTCATAGTCGACTTGCACGGGCTTCCAGGCGCACAAAAGGCAAATGAGGCATTTACCGGCCGTGTGAGTTCCAATACAACACAACAAAATTTGACATGAAGCTAATGTCACGACGATGAGGCACAGTACGTGGATAATCCGGAATTTTACCAAAACGATGGGAATGCAGAGAGAGCCTACAAATTCTATGAGTGGATGGTTGAGCAAGTCCACAACAACAAACACAGCTTCAACACTGTTGGAGCGCTTGAACTTGTGAATGAGCCATTGCAAAACACGGAAAATGCTGACACCAATTGGATGGTGGAGCACTTTTACCCTTCTGCTATTGATCGAATTAGAGTCAAGGAAGCAGCTCTTGGAGTGTCTAAGGAAGATGCTCTTCATATTACCATGATGGTACTTTTAATCACACTCAATGAATGAGTACGTGCTAATATCTTGGTAACAGGACGACAAGTGGGATTCGGGTGGAAATCCGACTCGGTCTTTGAACGATACCCAGAAAGGAAATCTTCTGTTTGACGACCACAACTACGAGATATACCTGGTTTCTAAAGCCTCGTCGAAGGACGATATGATCAAAGACGCTTGCGGAGACAATCGAAAGTCTGATTTGAGTCCCAAAATTGTGGGCGAGTGGAGTTTGGCCTTCAATAACAAAGGTGACAATTTTTTGCCTATGGCCGGAAACCATGCTAGCGCATATCACAAGTGGTTTGCAGCCCAACAACAAAAGTACGAGGAGCTGAATGGCTGGGTGTTTTGGACATGGAAGACAGACGAAAACCTTCCCAATGTGGAACAATGGAACTATCAAAGTACGTATTGTGCAAAGACCGAGATGAGAGATGAATAGTATTAACAAATCACACAGGGGCTGTCGATGCAGGAATTATAGACAAAGATTTGAACGCACAGTACAATGGGAACCCTTGTTAATCTGCAATAGAAGCCGTGGATGTCAGACAGTTGAAGAGGATTGTTTCCATACATACGATCGGGATCTTTTAATATAGTTTAAATAATCAAAAGGTATTTAATTCAATTCAAGGGCGCGATTGAGATAAAAGAGAAATACTATTTATCTTGAAGCTAAATAGCACACATAGCACTCATTCCTTTTATACATTTGGGCAACCGGCTACGCCGGAGCAATAATTGATGCCAGGTTCGACCGCAAATCCACGCCCTCGCGAAGTAGATCCATTATTTTGGCAGCTGTTTCCCTGGCTCCCCTTTCGCCGACAAAAAAGAAATGATTTCCCGGGACTTCCTGTGTCATTCTTGACGGAGCCTCATCCAGTAATGATCTCAATTGGCTCCACCTCGGCGTCCCTTCGATGCCTTTGAGGTTGCTCTTGTTGATCATCGATTCTAATTTGTATGTCAACAGAAATCCCCAGGTGGATTTATCAGTGAGAGCATGTGCAGCGTCTTGAGAACTTGTTGGGTAGAGCGCTGAAATAAGAGGTGTATTTTCAATATCGAAAACACGCGAATCCTCTTCGTGAGTTATCTCGGCTTGGATGAAAGACCCTTGGCCATCAAATTTGAGCCTCAGACCTATTAAATTGATCGGAGTTCCTCCGACGTATTGCCGCAAATAAATGTCACGGGGTATGATGTTTCGGTTATTATTTTCGGTGTCAACAGTAACTAATTGCTTGCAAAATGCTTCAATTCGTGAAGAAATGCTGAAGTAGCCCGCCGGGGTAGCTGTCATCGCAGCTTGTGGAGATCTGATGCTTGAAATGCCGGGGGTAGCGGCAAGACTGACATATTGTTGAACGTCGAGATCTAGCTGTTTGCAGGCAATATTGAATTGCACAACCATTCTGCCTCCCATACTCCACGAAACCAAGATTATAGAGCGGTTTGGAAGGGAATGGCTGTCTATGCATCTTTGGGCGCTTCTGGCTGCCTGTCGTCCCCAGTCGGGAATTCGGAAACCCGATCCTGTTGTTGGCATCAATGGAGGATTTGTTTCCAGAGGATAAGATAGTGACAGGATAGGGAATCCTGATTTGCTCAGCCAGTGGGCCAAGAAGTCCTCTTTTTTGTATCCTTTATGACCACCATAGAATACACGAGCCAGATGCACGGCCCCAGGAATGCAGACGATTAACGGGTTGGAGCTGGCAGTTGGAGTGGCTGCTGCTGGTTGAAAGTGACAAATTGTTGGAAATCCTTCGACGATTTCTAGAATCTCGCCAGGATAGAGGCGAGCTTCGTCAAAATTATCTGATTCTGTCATACTGAGCCTTATATTTGCAAATGAACAATCCAAGGCTGTTGATTGAAGAGAAGAGACTGGGAAATGCGGGCCTGCATTGAGGGGCTCTCGGCCTTAACCCGTTCATTCCCGATTGAATCGCGGAGTTCAGCGCAAAAAGGCCGAGTTCTACGAGAAACTGGCGAATCTTTGAGGTCACCCCAGAAGCTACAAAGAAGCGAAAATAATTGACATATTGACTTAATGTCGGCATATTTTTGGTCTATTTCATCTAAGCGAAAATTGCCCCCGGATGAAATTCGATGTGCTAAATATCCCATTTCAGTACCCGAGCATTGGGACCAACTTGAATTAGATGTTTGCTATATCTACTATCAAAGATATTTAGAATTTATGCTAAAGTCTGCGACATAGCAGACTCTTTCGGAGAGAACCGAGTCCTAGATTTAAGGTGTTCTTGTATTTTCACCACATCTAACTCCATAACTGAATCAACTGAATCAATTAGACCAGCTAGCCGGTGCCACAAGTGGAATCTTGCAAATCTTCATATGAAGTTTCAAAGATGCTGATAATATATGTTAGCAAAGCATTAGAATTATTGAGGAATAGGCAAGAGATCGGGATCATACTCAAGACATCTGCTGCTGTACATGACGCAGCCAAGCAATCCATCAGAACCTCAACGTAGTCTGCGCTGGGACAGGTACATTCGATATTCTCGAAACTGTCGCATTTTATTGCTGCGGCCGCTTCTTTATTGCATTGTAGCTGATGTATAGAATGATTAGCTTGTTTTTTGCATGAATCATTTATCCAGAGTGATATTATGGTCGAGAATGACTGACCAGGCAAGGGCTCATGGCCTTCGATCCATTAGGATCTTGGGCTCTTATGAATGGAGCAAGCGTGAGAAGAGACAAAGCAAATGAAAATTTCATTTTGAAAAAAGAAGACTCAAACATAGGTTGTTTTAAAGGAAGAATATGTGCTCAAGTTATGATTTCTTTTGTAGGCTTCAAGACTCACGAATAGTACAAATTAAGATGGCTCTCACATTATGATTTATACCTATAAAGTGTGGAGTCTGATGATAAAAAGCCTCAACTCATGATTGATCATTATTATTAACTGGGCTAGAGTACCATAGCGATGCATAGGACCGTGCATTCGTGAGAATATTCATATAGCTTTTCGCGTTTGATCAATCAATCATACTAGCATCAAGTAAGATTGATCAGCGACTGCCCAGGCCATATGAAATTCGATATTATCACCTCTATCTAAGTCAGAATCTTGTTTGGCACTGCTGCATAAACGATTCCTTTTGACACTCGCTAACGGAATCATGCACAAGTGGTATTACTCAGTGTTACTCAGACTTGAGGCCTGATGCAGCGGGACTAAGCAGGCAAGAATCGGAACGGCGTGGAAGAAGTCTAATGGGTCAATTGATGTTTGTAAGTTGCAAGATGCCGTCTTTCTCTCTCTTTTTGCTTGATAAATTCTGAAGATATTGAAGATCCGACTTGGAACCGATTGAGGAAAGGCAATTGACTACAATCATTAGTCAAGTCCTAGTCTGAATTGACTTGAGGTCATTTGACTGATGCTGATCGCGTAGTGGAAAGGGAAAGCCATCCATTGGGATTCTTTCAATTGGATGATAAAATTCACTCAGTCTGTAGGAGTGGATGTTCGTTGAGCATACTCCAAGACGAGCATGAAATCAAAGGAATATAACATGGATTGCCATCACCATCATTCATAATCACCGTGCCTGATCCAACCATACTGATTGACATTTCAGCTGGGAAGCCTGAGATTGTACTACAATGTTAGAGAATTACGAGTATTCCATACCATTCAACCGCCCCATCACTACATCGAAAAAAGTACCAGTTGTATATCCACGACTTACGAGCGTCTAGGAGGGGATATTTGGCGACAAAGGAAACGTTATGTGGTGTTCGTCAACTTGTTCATGAAGTGCATGGTGGTACATTGAAGAACGCGATGCTTGGCCCGCCCTACAATCTCGTTAGTCTAAAGAATGCGCTGTGTCAACTCAAACAAGGGTTAGTCAATCGAGACCGCATGAGCAGCACGGTACCCGAGGCATGGGAAAGAAAAAGAGAGCCAGCTCTATGATTCCTGGTGGCCGTCTGGGCGAGATGAGGGAGTTGGCTCATGAGAGTCTGCTTGCTCATCCTCATCCTCATCTTCATCGTCGTCCACATCCTCCCATTCGAGATCAGCTTCGCCCTCACCGATTCCTGTGACCATCGCTTGTAGCTCGTCCTCGTCATCCTCGCCGATTTCATCACCAAGCATACTCAGCAACTGCAAGAGGCCGGCCTGTGAGCGCCATATATCGTCTGCAGGTGGACGGTCCTGACTTTCGGGGTCGAATGAACCGTCACTGGTTGTGTTGGCTGGTGGTGTATCCGAGCTGGATCTTGGTGTTGTACCGGGGAGATCGGGGGCTAGGTTGATGACACGAATGGCTTTGGTTGGGAAGATACGGGCAGGATTCTCGTGTTGCTGTGCATCGCCGGGGAGGTTGGGCAAGGATTGCCTCCAGCCGAGAGTCTTCGCGGGTTTCAGATTAGCATTGTTGCACGCCGGGGCGCAGGGAAGATTGAGGATGGTTGGAACATACTGTGTAAGTGGTCATGATCGCGTCGTCGCACAATGTCATGAAACTCACTGGTACTGCTAGCTGAGGTGCAGAACTGGTGAGCAATGAGTAAGAGGCGCGCGATTGGCCGTTGAGATCCTGAACTCGATTGCGCTCATCAAGCGCGACAACGTAAATACGATCTTGAATCTCGAACATCACACGATGGTTTTCCACGGAGAGCCAGCCACCCAAGTCAAAGCTTGACCCGTCTGATTTGCACTCGATGATGGAACTATTGGCAGCCAGACTTGCTTGGTCACGGATGGCTTTGCGCCAGTCAGAGCAAACAAAGACACTGCCCGACCGAGAGAAACCAACGAAGAGATCACCGGCCAGCATTCCAGCCCCCCACTCATTCACACCCTCCCATAGATGTTCAGATGTCGCAAGGGGACCTGAGTTTACTTCAAGAGGTACAAGAGAGTCTTTTCGCGGAGCCCCCGGTGGGAATGGTCGATGTATTGAACCATATCGTGCAGCACCGGCCAACGCCGCGGTCGCAGATTGCGAACTAGCAGCAGGTGGGAGAATGTGGTACTTTTCTGTGCAGTTGGATGGTTGAAGAACACCCAGGAAATCCCCGGACGTCTTGTCGTATGCGTAGTAGCCCTTTGGTCCGATAGAATAAATCACGGCATCCTCACCTTGATCTAAATGTCCGATCGCATCCTTTTCAATGTTCAGGTGAGTTCTCAGAGTGGGTGGGCGTTGCGACATATCATATACGAATCCGTGTCCTTGGTTTGAAACCACACAGAGTGTCCAGTAGGATAGCTGAAAGCCTCTTGTCTGGCAATCGTGGTTCAAAATGGCAATGCGACGGAATTCTCCACGAGGTGCATCATCTTGATCGGCTTGCCAAACTTCGACACCATCTCCCTCCCGATCGAACACCACCATACCATCCTGATATTCCAAATGCGCATAGGGACGAACTGCATCGCCGTCGCTGTCTTCGGTGGAGGGGAGTCGCCAAAGGATTCGACCGGTGTCCATGTCAGTGACATTCAGCCCACCGGCGTGCGAGGAGGAAACAAAGAAACGGCGTTTGAAGTCAGGGCGGAAACGCCAGACTGGATCATTTCCAATTTGCAGGACTGATTCCTGGCTCATGGGACGACGATCGGCCCAATTGCGAGCCAGGAGAGTCTGGCGTTTGCAGAGATCCTTCCATGACGCCGTTCCTTCGAACAATCGGGAGAAAGAGTGGGCATCGGACAAGAATGACAATTCACGAGCACGAGGGCATCCTGGAGGTCGAAAAGTCTTGTATTCTGAGGTGTAGATAGCTTCTTGGTGGGTATGGTCGATGAATTGATGCCAGGCCTTAGAAGCGACGGTGAGAGCGGCGAGGGCGGATACGGAGGAGAATTCCAATATGCGAAGAACAATCTCCGGGGGGAATCTAGCGAGAGGGTCTGAAATTGGCGAAGTGGTCATATTCCAGTAAAGGAGGAGAGAAAAGATGTACAAGAAGAGAAAAAGAGGGAGAAGAAGAAGAAGTGAAGGTTGAAGGTTGAAAGTGAGGAAAGTCGAAGAACTCGCGAAGAGGGGCATTCCGTCATTCTTCACCGCCTTTCAGTGCCAAGACGAAGTATACAAACGCAATAACTAGTAGTCTTTGAGTGTACATCTTTATAATTGAAGAAGTAGTTGATTGAATATATCTAGAGAATATTGAAGGATCCTCTAAATTGTATAAATGATATGTGAAGTATAGGGGAATCAGCTTGCATGGTATGTATGCATTCTACTAGAATAGTAGTACTAGTAGTAACTACTACTCCCTGCTGTCTCTTGATCAGGAGAACAATATCAATCAGTATTCAAAAGGTAGTATGGGAAATCAAAGTAGAGGAAAGACAAGAAAAAAAATTATATTTTAAAGTGTTACCCTGTGGATTCCAAATATTATTCGTAAGGGTCTTCAATATTAGTTGAATATCTTTCCCCCTTTTCACGTCGCTCCTTTTTTCGGGACATTGCTTTCGTCTTTCGTGGCTGATTAGGCTGGACCAAAGACTGTTCAATTCCTTCTGTTCCTCCAATATCACGATGAGTTACATTAATGCACAATCTACATTCCTCTGAGATTCCGTTTCCATTTTTGAACGTGCTGAGTCTTCTGGATAGCTCCTCCACAAAAGCAACGCTGCGATGACGACCTTCTTCACAACATATTGCGATGATCACTTCGAAATTTGAATCTTGTTCTTCCTCTTCTTTAGTGGCTGGCTGACCGACTTTTGATCTTACTGTCGAGATGACCTCCTCTTGTACCTTAACAAGAAATGACTCGACATTGTCATTTTGGAGGAACTCCTTTTGGAGCCGCCGAGACAGCCCAGTTGAATTGATTCGAAGATGTCGGGGAGGATTTGGCAAGTGTCGAATATTATAAGATAATACATCGCGACACGACGAGTTGCTGTTCTGATGCGTAAGTGGCCCATTGGCATGGCCATATGAGAAAAGTGAGAGTTGAACTGATTTCAAACATATTGGCTCAGGGGCGATAGCCGGACTTTCGCTAGACATTTTGACAGCTCGAAAAAGTTGCAACTCAAAACTAAAGCCTGGTCATTCATCAGCAAATTCGAAGCTTGAAATTTGGCTTATGACGTTGCCATTTGGAGACCAGCAGATCAGGGGCATAAAATGTAGTGGCATACACATACGGCTAGATGATCCGATGACAGTGTTACTCACAAATTATTGAATACTATTACAGACTCAGTCAGATGCTCTGTCGGGGATTATGAAAGCCGATCTAGGCCAATTCATGGGGTTTAAATGTTGAAGCAGAATTCTCAATGTCGTATGCAGCTTATTATGAGTCAAAAATGCCCCTCTACCTAATTAGTCATAGTCTCATTCTCACTAGAAAGCGAGCGCCAAGACCTTGTTGCTCAACTAAGTCGGCTTGTATGAGTTAGAAGATGGAATTTAGGTGAAAGCAAAACTTAATATACAATGCAATGTCGCTCAGAAATAATATATTGACAGTTTCAGGCCTAAGAAATACAAAAGATCGGCATTATGTACCCGTCTTGGATATTGGAAAGGCTAAACAATAAACAATCACTGATTCGAAGATGAGTCTGAAGAGCCCTTGAACAATCGGCGCACGCTGGACCAGCTGGGTATCAAAAAGGCGCCAATTTGTGCGATGAAGAGCCAGACAGCAATCATATCTGTGTCCGACTCAATGTGGTTGCGCTGAACTATAAGCTCAGTCCAGAGGATTAATGGCCACCCAAAAATAAGCACCAAAATTGCGCCCATTGGAATGGCTGGGTACTTCTTAAGATACCATGGGATCGAACGGACATCATCTGAGCTCAAACCACCGAACTGCACGAGGTAGATAGCGGCGAGAGCAGCATTTAGGATGACGATGGAGTCCCCGATTTGCCAGAGCAGAGTGAAAATATGCCAACCCGTAGTCAAGGTTCTCCATCCGAAAAAGAAAAATTGATATTCGCCAAATCCTTCTGGTTGATTTGTTGCCCAGCTTGTCCATGCGGAAACAGTGTTGAGAATGAGTACTCCGATGGTGCCGATCGCGAGAAGACCGCTTAGAAAAATGTTGCCGGAGGAGATACCACCAAGGTAACTGATTGCATAGATGAGATTAAAATGAACTGGCAATAGCGAAAGAGCATGAAGCTCCCTCGCTTTGATAGCTTGATACCACTGAATTTGTGTGTACCAGTTGTAGGCAAGAAACCCGACGTTGGTAGGAATATTACTTCCGACTCCACCAGCAAATTGAGCAGGGGAGAGCATCATGCTTGCATAGAGAAGCCATCGATTGGTGAGACTAAATCCCTCGACGACATGATTGACAGACATGATTGGCCTGCCGGGTGTGTTCTCGAAAAAAAAGTCGAGGAAAGATTCCTTTATTCAAAAGCCAGCGATCAGTATGAAATATAAGACAGCTCGAATTTATTTGTTTACCTGTAAGAAATACCCACTCCGTCAAACAAGCAAATGTGAACTTCATGGAATATCTCAGGAGGCGTATGTCTATACACTCCGCGAGGCTTGTGTGCTCTCGGGTTTAGTACTCAAGTATGTAGAGCAGATGTTGTCAAGATGGGCGATCGTGTCGCGGGAAAAGCAGCATCTTATCTCTTGATTTTCATGAGCTTGCAGATGACAGTCATTTGGTGAGGCAGTGCAATGGGGCTAAAATTGCCGATGCGGTCAATCGAGTGGGCGATCATGCACTCTTGGAATACGAGGCTCAGCCTCAGCTGGCTTGGCGCAGTACAAGCCTTCACATTGAACATTGCATATCCAACCAAAGTGTCGTGCTCGCTTTAAAAGTGACAGAAAAAAGGAAACATGATCTTGAGAAATGGCTTTGCCACTCTCGCGTAATTCGAATCTCCATTGGCTAGGTAAGCAAAGCCTGGGTGTCGCGAGCCCGGGCGGCATGACAGTCGATGGCCAAAGTAGCCAAGTGCTGGTTGTAAACACAACAAGTTAACAGCATCTCATTCGGCGTACCCAAATGGTTTCAATTGCTTCTAGTATCCATACTCTTGATAGTTGATAAGGAGCTCTCAGTCAACGTGCCCTTTATCGATTTTGGTGTTCTGAATTATCATTCAATGAATTCCTGCTCAGGTGAGCGCGAATATATAATATATATCGGCACGGGTCTGAGTTGATGGGCATCGTATCAACTGACATTCAGTTGATACTTAAGACTTGGAAGTCCTACACGACAAGTTGATCATTTGAAATGCATCTCTTGAACTAAAAAGTTTTTAATATGGATATTTCTTTTTGATATCACCTACTACCTAATAGACGCAAGGTAGAGGATCCGGAGTACAAATTTGAGTTGAAATACTTATATATTACATCCCTCTACATGGGGCGTAGCGATTCGTGACGTAAACTTCAGAAGTGACCAACATAGTACGTGAGTGACTATATAATCACTTGCAAAAATTCTCTGAGATTTGGATCTCCCTCTCTCGGGGAGTTTGCATATTATGAATTATACCCGCAGGTGCTGATTTGCAAGGGGTCAACATTCCAAACTGTTTCACTGGGCAAGGAAACACGGACTTACATTGATTTCTCCACGGAATGCCGAATCATCAGGTGAAACAAGGGATGAGCCAGATAAAAAAATTGAAATCGAGATCTTGCCAGTTCTTCTGTTCTTCGAATATCCTGCAGATCGAAAGCCCTCACTTTTTGGAATATTTCAACCTCCAATCCCGAGAAGTCATCCCGGTACTATGAATTTCTCTTTTTTTGCTCTTTTGGCTCTTCTTTGCCTTGTTTCAGCTAAGAAAAAGGTAAGTCCCATGTCAAACCCCAAATCATATTCCTCACTGACAAATAAGCAATACAAATTTGAGGTCAATCTTCCCGCTTTGTTTGGAAGCCATACATCGGGATTTACGTTTGACAGCGGCCAATGTCAAACATTAGAACGGTCTTTGTGGATTAACTGGATCTCCATTACCCCCGGTGACGATTACTATCACTGCGCCTTTTACGAGTATTTATCCCTTCAGACCCTTACCTAGATCAAATTGCACTGTGCTGACCACAAAAAAGCGATGGGGCCTGTAGTGGAAAGGAGACCAATCACTTCATCAACAAACCCAGCTCAGGGACACCAGGGAAGGGAATACGGATTGATAAGGGCATACCAAAAGGAAACAGTCTTCGTTGCAAGGCCCTCAAAGATGAGTGAAAGACTCGGAGAGGTTGAGTGGCCTGGGGTGGGTGGTATAGATTCTTGCCACAATTTTGGTTGAGTGTTGGGCGATGACAAGAAATTCGAGTCAGGATTTTGAAAAACAGCAAGCTGTTACTATCGTGTGCTTTGAGCGCTGAGACGCCTGCTATACTACATTTACTAAATATATTGAAATACATAGCATGTTCTTCTACTAATGTTTCCACATGGCCCTGCACGACCGTATAACCATCTAATGAGTAGGATATCTACGAATATGGCAAAAGAAACAATAGTGCGAGAAGATAACCCAAGGGCAAAGGTATTACATATAAATTGCTAGCTGTTTCAATAATCTACTTACATTCCGGGGCCATTATATGCTCCGATATTAGGTTTCTTGTTTGAAGAAACGGCATTGTCCCAGAAGTCTCGGCCTCCATTGTCGGAAATTATTTCCCCTGCATTCAGAGCGAGGCTTCCTGAGCGCAGCATATACCCATTAGCTGAATCGAGTGTGTCCTTCCCTGTACCAGGGTTAGTGAAGGACGGATCGCCTGCATTTCCAGCTGCATCTGTTGGCTTCGTAACTGTTTGGAAGATGTTGGCGTTCCATGTAATATTTTCACCAGTTGGCAATGCAGAATCCTTAGTACCAACCCAAATATTGTTGGACAAATTTGTGTGCGGGGGAACTGCAATCTCGAACTCCTTGTCAGGGCAGTAGATCACATTGTTGTAAAAGTCCAACTGCACCCCATCGCCATTGCTATACATGCGACAATCATTTTGGAAGACATTATATCGGACAATTTGTCTAGCTCCTCCAGCTGTGCCGCATCCATCGCAATTCAAGAAGATACCACCGGCGTTATCGTGGCTGTAATTGTACTCAACAGTACAAGTGCCTTCATTACCCCAGTCGCAGTCGAATGCTTCGCTATCAACATCGGACATGAGTGAGTTATGGACAACATTGAAGCGCATCACGGCATCAAGACATCCCAGAACCCAAATACCAGCAAAGTTGCCACCTGTATATGGATACTTCCCATGCCCGAGAAAACCAGCGACATTCCTCTCGATGATAGACGAGTCGCCGTAGGAGACTACAACGCCATCACCACCAACGTAAGAGATATCGTTGGCCGAAATGTGTACACCTGTACCTCGGTTATCCATTTGGCCAACGCGAACCTTGATCCCACCGCCGCCACAGTCGTAGACCGTGTTATTATACACTTGTACATCGTCGTAGCGGCTACTATTGTCGGTTCCATTCACAATTATTCCGGCCGAAGCAATGAATGCATCTGAGTCCGTTGCTTTATTTGTTTCACCAGCAACATCGTAGACCGTTACATCATGGATGTAGAGACCACGATGAATGGTCCCATCGCTGGATGTTCCGACAATACCACGCCGCCAACCGATTTGTGTAGCGGGGTTGACTATTGCAAGATTGGATATATCCCAATAGTCCTGATTCGTCAGACTGACTGCTTCTGCTGCGCCAGAACCATTGATAATTGGCAGAGATCCTTCCCCATAATTCGTTAGAGTAATGGGGTTGTCATGGGTTCCACTGCCCTGCGGTGATAGCACCCCAAAACACGTAGTTCCAGATTTGATTTTGAGTGATTCTCCAGGTTGAAGTATTGCTGAATTGACACTCTGAATGGTGTTGAATGGACTGTTTTTACTCCCATTGCCTTTTGCGGTCGAGCTACAGTCAAGGTAAATGTCGGCAGTGGACGGTTGTATCAACCATGCTAAAAGTCCGATTGCTGTTCCCGATCGGAAGACACGAGGAATCATTTTGAATGAGTAAGATTATTCCAATTCATGAAAGAAATGTGTATGTGAGTTATTGTCCAGACCATGTCGTTGATTAAATATCGTATAGCTAAGGCGCATGGTATTAATTCGACCAGTCATAATACATGCGGTTAATCGAATCCCGGGCTCAATGTAACCCAGACATCGCCCCTTACTAACTGAGGATTTTCGCGAAAATAGCCAATCGGCCTAATTCTTCAGCCGGATCTCAGTGATCGGATGGATCCTTTTCCCGCAGACGGTCAGTGCGGTGGACTTGTGGGGGTTGTTACATCTATAGTTCTGTTGAAACATCAACAGTGCTAGGGGCATATTGCACTTGGAGGAAATTACAAAAGAAACCCCACGTATTGTCGATATAGTTCAATCAAAATTTGATATTTTTAATGATCAGAGAGATCACAAAATTGACCATGGTATTTCTCGCAAGCGTTTTATATCTTGTCACAGCGACAATTATTCCGATCGTGACGGCTGGACAATCTGTATCGGCGACCGCCCCGACAACATGGGCTCACCCAGGGGCAATGATCAGTGAAAACCAGCTAAGCTTTATCCGAAAGAAAGTACAGAATAAAGAGCAGCCGTGGATGGACGCATATGACGCCTTAATAAAAGACGACGGGATCGCAAATCCCAGAGAGCCATCCCCAGTGACCATTGTTGAATGTGGTTCATACTCCATTCCTGATGTCGGATGTCGTGCAGAACGTAACGACTCAATCGCCGCGTACGGAAACGCGTTGGCATGGGCAATAAGCGGCTCGAAGCAATATGCCGAACAAGCGATCAAGATCATGGATGCATATTCAGCCGTAATTGAGGGCCACAATAATTCAAATGCCCCTTTACAGTCAGGGTGGGTCGGCTCTGTCTGGGCAAGGACAGGGGAGCTCATTCGATATACGGATGCTGGATGGTCTGACGCCAGCATTGAGAGATTCGGGGCAATGTTGAAGAATGTGTATATGCCTCTCACGGAAAACGGTACAGATCATAATGTCGCGAATTGGGAATTAGGTAAGTTGAGAATGGACCAACTGTGATTTTTGTGTGGTGACTTATATTGTGCTGTTAGTCATGACCGAAGCAGCAATACTTATGGCAGTCTTTCTTGAAGACTCTGAATCGTACAATACTGCTATGTCATGGTTCCTGAAGCGCATTCCTGCTACTGTATACATGACAACGGATGGGGAATATCCAGTAGCAGCGCGGGGTCAAAGCTCCGATCCTGATGCAATCATAGCATGGTGGTTCAACCAGACAGTGTTTCGCGAAGATGGACAGGCGCAGGAGACCTGTCGTGACCTTGAGCATACTGGATACTCATTCGCATCCATGGCGCACGTAGCAGAGACATCTCGCATCCAAGGGACGGATTTGTACAAGACCGACGTGGGGACGCGGCTCAAATATGGATTGGAATTTCACTCGAAGTTTGTAAATGGCGAATCTGTTCCTTCCTGGCTATGTGGAGGTAAATTGAGTCTCAGTCTTGGCCCAATCACAGAAGTTGGCTTCAATGGGCTTTCATTCAGGATGGACAATGACATGCCAGAGACCGAGAAATTAACCATCAACCAGAGACCGGCGGGTAATAATGGATTGTTCGTGGCATACGAGACATTGACCCACGCGGAGAACAGTACCTAGATAGAAACAAATATACTTCATTACAACTGATGAATTTAGCGATGAAGCTCAGATGAACCCTTCAGTGTATCCCTTGCCAAGGAGATGTTGAGTAGCACTTGGAATATCTCAAAATATTCACCGATGAGAAGCTCGAAGTTTGCGATTCCTCTATCAATAATGTCATTGTTTCAGAATCTTGTTATTATTGACTTTTTTATCGAGGTTGACATTTAAACTTTTCGTTATTGATTAATTGGGTCGAAGGTAGAAGTTATCGGGTGTTGAAGAAAAATGAAAACTTTTCAATAATCGCAATACCCCATTAGCCTGCTGGCCTACTTGAAATCCCATTCAACTGTGGAGGGCCGCCGATTCCACCGCAATGATAACTCTTCATAAGAAAACTTCCTCTTTCCATTCGCAATTGCAAAGACCGCTGTTATCATGATAACCTCTGCCCCGGATGGAAGGTCAATTTCTATTGTGACCACAGGTATAGATGCCCTTGGCTCTATCAGGTTTGTATTGGGATCTGATTTCAAGATTCTTCCCGTAGTCGCCCCCTGCGAGACCTGAATATTTGCTAAGCCACTGACGCCAGCAGGACTCAAGATCAATGCACTATCCGCAGTCTCTAGGGTACCTCCATGTTCTGATGCGTTTTTCCAATCTTGGATTAAAGTACACATTTTTCGCGGTTCTTTGGCCTGTATTGCAAAACCTCCTTCGACGAGAGTCAGAGTTTTCGATCTATCTTTTGGTTCGAAATTCGTATCCTTGATACGGTGATACCTGACATGCCAGTCTGGCCATTCGTCGCATGGGGGGATGAGCGTTGTTTCAATTTCGATGGAATCGGTTTTCCAGGGCCTCCAAAGACTTTGAAGGCACCCAATCTCTTGACCAGCTACCATCAGAGTTCTGGCGTTGACATTGCCAACTGTTTTCCATCTTGTAGCCCATGTTTCTCCATCCCGACTGCATGCAAGTGTACTGTCTGGAGCAAGCTGGGTCAACAAAGGGCCTGTGGGGACACTGAATCCAAAGACAGAGGAGTACGCAAACTTGCTGTACTTTGCCTGTGTCGCTTTTAGGGGCCAAACACAAAACTGCCCACTCGAAAGCATAAAGTGATGTTGACCTCCAGGATGGTTGCAAAGAATTTGGGATGGGACCGGCAGAAGTTTCACACTTGGAACAGACAAAGCTTTAAGATAGGCGGAATTCAAAGGATGGGGAAGTTCAGGCGTAGTCCAGAATTTATTGTCGTTGTGTAGAGCCAAAGCTATGAAGCTTTTCATGGCCCAGTATGGTGACTGGGGTGAGTTATAGTCCTCGCACATGAAGGAATTTGGATAAAGGTATCCCACTGTCAACGCTCCATCCGGAGTGAATATATCAGATGAATGTGCAGCCCACCATCTCAGATGTCTCAGAAGCATCCCTTTCACAAATCCAACTGATGCGTAGGTATTCGAATCATCGTAGCAATTTGCGAGAGCAAACGCCGCATAGAATCCGCCCATAGCGAATCTGTATGTTAATGAGCGGCCAAATGGAATAGAAGCCCCATCCTCATCGAAGTATCGCCAAAACTGAGTGGCAAATTGTCGTGCCCGTTGTTGATATCGACAGACTCGATCTGTGTCGTGCTTTGCAACTATACAATATAGCAATTGACTAAATTGAATCGCAAAGCTCCCAGAATAGTAATCAGCTTGTCGACCATAGTTTTCCTGGCTCAGTTTCACTCTCCATATCCCATCTGATGACCATCCGTCTTCCAACTCAAAACGATCAAGCATTTCGAAATCAAGTTCGATAGGCCCCTTGACATCTTCATAAGGTAGACCACATACTTGAGTCAAGGCAAGATTTGCGAAAATCCGGAACCACCGCCAATTATTCTCCGGCATAACCCGTCCATTCAGACCCGAAAGCCATTTGGATAAATTTTCGCGATCGGCTGTCGATAAGGGATCATAAAATGTTTCTGGTGAAATCAAAAGCGCAAATGAAATTGGTTCAGCTTCAACCATTCTTTGGTCCCAATCTCCTATCGCGACCCAATACTCTGAATGCCCTGGGTTGATTCCATTGCGCAGACCGGCGACCAAGCGATCGATGTAATTTCTGATTTCCGGAGTGACTTCGCTCGAAGGGTGGGTAGCAGCAGCCGCAATGCTCCAAATAGGCCTGGCAAACCCTTCCAGTTGCGCTGCTCTTTCATCGAAGTGTGCACCGGCGTGAACTGGAAGCTTAACTAAAGCGTTTCCAGGTGAGAAATAAGGCTCTAGCGGCCTCAGAAGTGAAGTTGCTGCAAGAAGTAGGTCGTCTCGGTGACGAAAATGATTATCGGAGAAACCGGGGAGTGAAGGCATTTTGGAAAGAAAAGTCCGAAAAAGATACTGTTTGCCAACATGTTCCTTCACTGTCCAATTCCACCATTTTTGTTGGGTCTAAAAAGCATCATCCCATCCCCGCGCACATCGAACAACAGCTGGACATACATCCAGACCCCAGTACGGCAGGTATATCCTACCGACCCAAGCCATAACACCGTCACATTTATTCCGCCGATTTCTGGCAATGTCACATTGGAAATGAGCCCATTCGGCCTCACCCCCGCGTTTTTGAAGTGGGGCCTCGGCGCTACGGCCTCATCCTTCACTTTTCGAATCTAAAATGACATTTTTCCCTCAGCCCGAACACCGAACCGCGTCGCAACATGGATTCCTCCTATGGCCGAGATAGCACTGGCTCGGCCCATCAAGGAAATGATCCGGAGACACCTGCATGCCAGTCCTGTCGAAGTCGGAAGCTGAGATGCTCGCGAGATCTTCCATCCTGTAGTCGGTGCACGCGTCTGGGTGGGTCCCATGCGAACTGCTGGTCCTGATACCATGTGGCTAATTTGAACAGGGGAAAATTGCCATTATGAATATACAAGAAACAAACCAGGCGTCAAGGTCGGGATAATCCAGACCTTAACGCAACGAGTGGGTAAGTCGCTACTTCTGGGCTCAAAGTGAAGTCGAAATCAAGCCAACATTCTTCTCGGAATAGAATCATTAGAGAACGAGCTGGAGAACCTGAAGGCGCAACAGAGAACATCCAATGAAGGACCAAATACAGGAGATTCCTGCGGTGATGTGAATCACCTCCGACAAGTCGTCTCTTCGTTGATTGAAGAATGGCGCGTCAATGAAGCTGCAACGGAACGACCGCAGCTGCAGTCGCCTGAAATAACAGTGAATGGTAGTGGTGATTTGCAAGGGAGGGAATCGATCTCTGAAACTTCAAACTACCAAACCTCGAACAAGCGCCGACGCACAGAGTCTATAAATCAAGACAGAAGAACATCGTCAACCCAGCTCCCTCCAGATGATTTGATTAACGCTATCCTTGACGCATATTTCTCTGTGGTACATCCATTCGTTCCTATTATTCATGAAATGCTATTTCGTGCTCGGCTGCGTGACCCAACGGAGAGGCCAAAACTTCTTGTCGTGCTACATGCGATGATGGTCTGCGCCATGCGATACGTGGCAAACGAGCGACTGGCGGCTGAGTGGATAGAGTCGTACCCAGATACCCTGGAAAGATCCCGTGAATTTGTTATTCTATCCACGATGGACACATTATCAGTCGAAAATGTGCAGGCTTTGATCTTACTTGCTTTTGTTCATATAAATGATGGCAACTTGACCAAGGCATGGCCTATGATTGGAACACTAACCCGAGCTGTGGTTTATCTTGGTCTTCATACTGAGCCCGACGAAGATCAACAAAACAACTCAGGCGTAAACCCACTGCGCCTCCTACCACCAGCTCGTGTTTGGACAGAGGTCGAGGAGCGCAGGAGAGTGTTTTGGAATGTCTTCTTGTTGGATCGGTGAGTAAAAAAGGATTTCCGAGGCAAAGAAGTCTAACAGAGCTAATATTAATTTAGATTCTGTTCGATCGTCACAGGGTGAGTTCAATCTTGAAAGAAATGTTCTGCACGACTAACAAATGTCTGAAAATGACAGGTCCAATATGAGTCTTTCGAGCCAAGATGTCCAGGTGCGACTTCCAAGTGACGGTTTATACTGGGTGAAGGAAGAGCCAGTGACCACACCATTTTTGAACATATGGGATTTATCTACGACTAAGATTGGGACATCCATTTCGTTTTTACCACGACACTTCTCATCTCTGGAAGAGAAAGAGAAGTATGACACAGCGAGAAAATCTCTATCCGATAGAACTTCGCCGGTTCCTCAGGCCCCCGAGCCCTGTACAGTCGATACTTCGAACATTGGATCGTTTGCATATTGTGTTGAAGCGACCGAATCTCTTAATCGCATTGTCAAGTTCTTTCTCCAACGACCAGTAAATCGTCAGGTTAGACAAGAATTCAGTTCTTGGTTAATGAGATTCAAGGAACTGGACCTGCAATTAATCCAGTATGTTTTCTGATGATTCGATTGATTGTGACCGGAATTAACTAAAATGACAACTCATAGCTGGAAGATGTTTCTTCCCCGGCGATGGAAGGATTCAAATATATCCAAAGAACCGGCTTTTATTCACTTCGATCCTAACTTGACCCTAGCGCATATCACTCATAATACCTCAATGATACTGTTGCACCAAAGTATCGCTTATCCCCATGCATCCGATTTGGACAAGCTGAAGTTGGCAAGCAATGCAAGCGTGGAAACCTGTCAACTTGCATCTTCAGAGACTGCAAATATTGCACAGAAGTATCTCCAGTACACACCATTTGTTGGATTGGTCGCTCCCCAATTTGTCTTCTGCACGTTCATCAGTGCTCGTGCTATGCTCGGTGAGATCCACGTGCCGGTCATCAATTTGAGTACCTTAGACTAAACAAAAGACCACACAGTACACTCGCATTTCTATCGAAGTGAGCTTCCAGACGCATACAGTATCCTGATATCTTGTTTACAACAGATGTCCGATCGGTGGAACTCTATGAATCCCACTCTGAAGCTGCATTCGGATGCGAAAGACTTTGCCAAAGGGCTGCTTTTGCAGCTGCAAATTCTTCAAGAACTTATTGCTTCACCGTCATTCTCTTTATATGCATTGCAATATATATCGGAAGTAAACTATGCTCTCGGGATCCAAGCGCCCATTCCTAGCCCCGAAAATAGTCAATGGCTCGAAGAGCGCCGAGCACAGCAACGCCATAGTATCATACCTGTCAGCACGAAACAATCACATTATATAAGTCCTAATCGGCTAAAACGGGCATCGGACCGCCCGAATATCATTGAACATGTGTGCGTGAAACATACAACGTATGAATGTGTTAATATAGACTGACATATTCTTCTAGGACTCGCGGCCCATCGGCGGCTTTACTTGCTGATCAAGCTCAAAGCGGTCGCCTTCTATCCGCAAGAGTTTTAGAAGAGCAATCTGATATTTTATCATTCCAGGGAAATGGCACTTTTTCTTCCAATCATGCCACGCCGCGGATGGAAGACAGCTTAGATGGATTCGCCCAGCTGTCTGCCAATTTCCTATTAGACCCGCAATATTGCGAGATGGATCGTATTATCAGCTTCCAAGATTCATTCATGCGATAAATTCATGAGAAATTGTGATATGTGGTCATGTTTCATAGAATGGATATCTGAACAAATTATGACTGCCTATTAACGTAGTACCGCTGTGGAAGCTCTCGGGGCTCGGCCTAATTACCCACCCGAAGGACACTCTCCGATTATTTGGGCCCGAAATACTTAACAATTCAATGAATGAGCTAGAAAGACTTTATCCCATTGATTTTTCAGTCAGAGCTGCTTTTTCGAATATTTCGTTGTAAACGATGGCCCCTCACACCCTTGACTCACCTCCACCCAGCGACAGCAAAGTCAAAGGAAAGCTTTTGAGTGAAAGAATGAGATCCTCAGCTGAAAGTCCTCAGATTCAAGGGCCGGGAGTGGGGATTTCTGCTCTCTTCAAGGCAAACAACTTTGCGAAGATAATTCACACTGCTCAAGAGCATCTGAAAGATAATGTATGCCGCGTCTGATTGTTTTTTCATGTGATTCACGCTCACGAAAAACTTCGCAGAACCCCCCAACAAGTTTCCCTGAGAGAGTTCCCCAAAATGGCCCAAGTTCCGGAATATACAAGTGCAGAAATGCTGATTTCTGGACGTGTGGCTTTTTCCCGGGTAGCCTCTATTGTCTACTTGAGAGACTTAGGAGGCACCCGGGGTCAGTCGCAAGAGCCATGGCAACCGATAGCGACTTACAAGGCTTGAATGAACTGGAAGCTCAACTGACATCTATGTGTCTGGCATGGGCCGGGCCGTTAAGATATATGTCATCTCGGAAGGATACTCACGATCTTGGCTTCATTATTCAGCCGGCAATAAAAAGACACTGGGAGCTATATGGTGACCAAGAAAGTTTTTCGTGTCTCGCGGATGCTGCAAACAGCCTTGCTACTCGATACGACGAAAGGGTTGGTGCTGTTAGGAGCTGGGATGAATTTACCAATACAGAGCACGACATCAAAAGCATGGAGGACGATTTTATAGTCATCATTGACAGCTTGTGCAGTAAGGGCATTCTGAACATTCTCGAAGTATTTCCAAATTGGAATTGACTGTTTTGAAAGATCTCGACCTTCTATTTGCCGCATCTGTGTATGAGCAGAAACCTTACTTGGCCGAAATAGCCCATTCCCACGCCGCAAAGCTTCTGAATACACATCTTCGCAAAGAGCTCGGGCCTAGAGGCGAATCCTACTACTCGACATATCATGGGGTAAATTTCTCACCAACACGCAATGGTGAGGTGAAAACGAAATTTACCGCACAAGGTTATTCCGATGACTCGACCTGGGCTCGTGGACAGGCTTGGGCAATTTTGGGATATGCACAAACATTCGGATGGACAAAAAGGCTCGGGTTCCTTGACGCGACAATTGGATTGGCAAATTATTTTATTCTGCGAATGGAGGAAGCCCCTGACGTTGTTGAAGAGAATGGTTATGGACGTTATGTTCCTCTGTGGGATTTTGACGCACCAATTACATTGACTCCAACTCATGGTAAACAAGCTCCATTGAGAGATGTCTCTGCTGGGCTAGTTGCTGCCAATGGGATGCTTATTCTACATGGCCATCTATCAGGGCTGGGCAACTATGACCTGGGAAAGCGATTCTTAGACTATGCCCTGAAGATTGTGGAGCATTCAATTGCCTTGGCTTACAATCGTGATGAAATGTGCTTTGTTGAGAGCCAGAAAGATAAAACATTGACTGTCGAGGAATCTGGAGAAGCTGGGAAATTTCATTTCGACTCTATTCTTGAGCGCTCAACAGCCAACTTCAACGAGAAACATGCAGATAGAAGCTGGGATCATGGATTGGTATATGCAGATTACTATTTTCTCGAGTTTGGAAATCGTCTTCTTGACATGGGACTGGCTTGACAGCAAATAAATAGACTTCACCTTTCATGCTTGGCTTCAAGCCAACAAATAAAGTTTATATTTCTGTTGGAGATATCCGGAATTTGCGGGTTGTCACTGTGTTGGTTACAAGGGAATTATATAGAACAATCCGGAGTGATTATATTTGAGTAGACTTAATCTGAATAAAAAGCTCGTTCTATGATATTTGATCCCAATTTTCCCAACTTCGCGTGGTTTGCTAATCTTTCACTTATTCGCTCATTACTCTGTGAATTTCATATGGTGATCGGGTACCCAGGCTTTCAGCGATCTGGAAATCAAAAGCTCGATAGAAATGGAAAATGCTGGCATCTGAATATTACAGATCAAATCATCGTTCAATCAGAGGTTGAATTCTAAATATTAGTTTCAATGTTTCAAATTAGTCAAGGATTCCATTAGAGATATGTGCCTGAGGCCTTCAGGCAGCTAGCCGGTCCAGGCCTCCCGCCTCCTTCACCATCCACCTGACGGACCACATATTCATCACTCCTTTGCAGTTTTTTAGGATGTTGTGGACTACAGTTTCCTCTGATGTAACCTAGAACTCCACATTTCTTTCTAAACTTCGGGCATGAGTGCGTCGTTATGCTGTCGGAGGGATGATTCCTCCGAAGCATTTCAGGGCGGCCGGTTCCCCGCCCGAAGTTCGTCGATACCCATGGATCCACTGTGGATACACTGGGACTCGAATAGGCCGGGGCATGGGGTAGTCATATGGGGTAGAATAAATAGTCGATCAATGCAACTTCATGTTGATAACAGAGTACCGAGAGAACGATTCGGAAGCTTCTTATCTCTTGAATCTTCATTGACGTTTTCTTCGGAACTACGATGGGATCATCAAACGCTCAACTCGACGATATCTCTATTATAAAGACGCCATTGGAAAAAAGAGCGAGTCACGATGAAGGTCTTCCGAATCGTGAAGCTTTGATTGAAGCTCTTAAAACCCAGAGACCATCGCCATGGTCCCCTAATCTAAGAAAATTATACGTCTTTTGTGTCATTGCGTTCCTTTGTTCTTCTATGAATGGTAAGTAGGCACTAGCAAAGTTGGCTTTCTGGCTTTCATACTGATTTGACCTTCAGGTTATGACGGCTCCATATTTGGTTCACTTCCAGCCCTGGACTCATTCAGAGACCAGTTTGGCGTCGAAAAGAATGGATCCAAGATTGGCTATATTTCAGCAATGTACACAGTTGGGGCTATTTGTTCACTGCCATTCAGTGGGCCGGCGTCCGATCTTTGCGGACGCAAATGGGGTACATTCGTTGGTTGTGTCATTGTGGTCGCTTGTACCTTCGTGTCTGCTCTTGCCCGTGGTGTTCCTCAGTTTGTTGCGGGGAGATTTTTCCTTGGATTTGGAGTGAACATCATCCGATCAACCAGCTCTATATGGTGCGCCGAGGTCTGTCCACCAGCATATAGAGGCATCATAATGGCATTTTATAATTGCACGTATGCAGTGGGTTCCCTTGTTGCAGCTGGGGTCACGAGAGGGTCGGCGGGATATACTGGAAACAAGTCCTGGCAAGTTCCGCTGTGGTGCCAAATGATCTGTCCAGGGATGGTTCTAACCACAGTCCTGCTATTTCCTGAGTCTCCCCGATGGCTGTTCTCTCATGGTCAAGAGGATAAGGCTTTGGAATTCCTGACATTCTACCATGGCGAGGGAAACCCTGATCATCCGCTAGTTCAGCTACAGCTGCAGGAGTACAGGGAGTTCATTTCACTATCTGGATCAGACAAACGGTGGTGGGATTTTAGTGACTTCTACAAGTCCAAATCAGGAAGATGGCGTTTCATCAATGCTCTTGTTACCGGTATCTGGGGACAATGCTCAGGAAACGCCGTGGTGACTTATTATCTTCCAGCGATGCTTCTCACAGCCGGTATGACTGACTCCAAGCAAGTGTTGAACGTTAACCTTGGTTACACAGTCGTTTCGACAGTGGCCTCGTATCTTGGCGCAAGTCAGATTGAGAGAATGGGGAGGCGGCCAACTATCATTTGGACCGCTGTTGCTTGTTCAGTTTGCTTTGCCTGTATTACAATCGGCACTGGTCTTTATGATCACACTAAAGCACCATCTGCCGCGTCTGCTGGTATCGCTTTCATCTTTATCTTTGGTTTTATTTACAACTTCGGGATGACCCCACTCCAAGCCTTGTACCCAATCGAGGCTCTGTCTTATGAGACTCGTGGAAAGGGTGTTGGTTTAACATTTTCGATTGCCCATCTATTCACCCTCCTTAATCAGTTCTGTTTCCCAATCGCCCTGGAAAAAATTGGTTGGTATACCTACATTGTGTTTATTGGGTGGGATCTATTTGAAGCAGCTGTCAGCTATTTAGTTTCGGTTGAAACAAGGGGGCATACTTTGGAGGAGATGACAGAAATATTCGAGAGCCCAAATCCTGTCAAGGCTTCGCTGAACAAGACACTGATCTGATTTGGGAAGACATAATGGCTTCGATCCTAGTTCATTTGTCTTTACTAGTCTTCTGTCCGAGCAAACAATAGAGCAGGAATACCATACCCAAGCTTTATATAGCAGTAGTGATCAGAACTTGTCTATTGACTTCTGTAACTCAAAGCTTTTATAAGTTCCTGATAGTGTTTAACCCGGCCTACATATACGAAACAAAAGCGTTGTGGGCGGGACAATGCTAAGGGGTCGACCTCAATTAACCTTGATCAAGGTTTGGAATCGCTTCTCTACTTTGAACAGCAGCTCCAAAAGCCGACGTACTTCAGATCGTCTTCCAATAAACACATTCTAATACAACACATCTATCATATCCATGGCGCCCTGTGATGCTTGTATATGGATAGCGTCGGTAGATAACTTCCAAGAACAATTAGACTAAAAAAAACATTGATATATATCCAGAGCGCTCCCATCGCGGGACTCTTGATTCTAGCGCGGACTTCCCACGGTAAGCCAAGCAATCAAGTTCCTGGGTTGATCTGCAAACACTCCTCTATGTCTTTAATATATAGCTAGTCCACCAACATGCCCTCAAATACGATAAAAAAGCCATAGTATCTGAAAGCCAAGTCTAGGCTTTGAAGAGGAAGATAAAGAGGCTAAAATCGCGTTTCAGCATGTTTCATGGAAACTTGTAGTGTCGCTCACCTTTGAGATCAGCAGAATCTGCACTTGGAGTTTACCTTTGCTGACTCGACAATGTTTTTGGGTGCAGGAGATTTGCAGAAGCCATTTTTCCCAGATGCTGTCACAGTAGAGCCACACCGGAATGGTACCTCCTCGTATACATGATGACAAACACTCTAGTAGTAGACGTACCAACCACAAGTGCAACTCGCGAGGTTTGGGAGACGACTGACTAGCCGACTCGGAAGGTCAAGTCCTATTTGATTGGGTGCAATTTGGGTAGTCATGTTGACCTCGACAGGAGAGTTGACCCTGGAACAAAGTGCTACTTTGATGTAGTAATACCCAAAGCAAGAGTGTAATGCGGTAGATGAATTCGCAAAGTAGTACTTTGCGAATTTATAAAATATGTGTATATGACAGATTCAATAAACAGCACAAAAAAGTGGTGTATACCAATATTATCTGTGATGTATTTGGCAAGAGTGTAAAGAATTTATGTACGACTAGTAGCACCTAGTAGTAGGTAAGCACTACTTATAATTTACCAACAGAAGCGTACTACGCTGACTATAGAAAAGTCAAATTAGATAAACAATCAGAAATTTTGAGTTCGACAACTATGTCTGAATCCCGAAGTACCTATCAATTCACACGCTAGTACACATTTTAGTCCATCAGCACATGGCCTCGCACACTCCGACTTAGATCAATAGGTAATATCGCGTTCCAGATTTGTAAGTTATCCAAGGAAATCAAACATTTATGGGGAACATGGCCAGTAGAATCTTTTATTGTATGAGTGATGTCGCTGATCTTGTAATATTTGCTGCATCATCTCGCGCGCGGCAGTCAATTTTCGTCAAAATGCCCATTTTGAGACGGTTTCAGCCACCTCGAGCCGCCGATCACACGGACTCCAAGTATAGCCCAGCGTTTGGGCCAATACGTCTTATCCATTAGCCGCTTCACTTTTCTGCTAATTCTACCGGATAGATTAATCTAGTATTCTTTTTCAACGGGCACAAAATATTTCAACAAAAATTGTTTTACGAAAAGGATAAGACTTCCTAAGTAAGTAGTAGCGGGCACGACGCCCCACACCCGGTTTCGCACGTTCACGTGATCGCAGCTGCGATAAATAAAGTCCACCTGGATCACCCTGATACAATAAACTCGTGAGATACGGTAGTCTAGAAAGTGTTCTGAAGCTCTAGATTGTAGTACACAGTGCTGGGGCAGCCCTGGACAGACGATACAAACATAAATCCCAGGACTCCTTACCATCCAAGACACAAAATCAGTCACTCGCTTACATTGTCAGACCTGATTGCCGTGATGAAACCCCAAGACCGATTCTTTTTAGAGGGTCAAGCCTACTTCGGGCCGAGAGAAAATCCCTTAACAGAAACTTATTGCAATATCTGGGACTAAGATCAGCTCAAGATAGTCAAAGTCAAAGGGACTACTAAGCTGTTTCCTCCTAACAAAGATATTGAGATTCCAATCTTAGCACAATTTGCGGATTGTTTGTCACCAGAAGTGTGTACAGTTACAGTCGACAACAATAGACTTCTTACTAGAGTTTCGACCGACCCAGAAGAAGATAATACCCCCTTTATTATATATCTTCCTATCTTTATAGCTAATAGCCTCGCCGATTCCTATATAATTTAATATTCTAAACTTAAGGAGCTCGATCGACTCGGATCTAGAGTTAATCTCTTATTATATAAAGACGAATTCGGTCTTTCTCACAGAGTTACGTTTAACTTCAATCCTTTAGATAAGCCCTAAAGACTACAGATAGCCTAGAATAAAGTAAACCTTCTAAAACACCTTCTGCGACACCCTAATCTAGTGCCATTTAACCATATTATAGTCGAAGATATAGAGTCCCAAATAGTCAGATTCACAACAAAATATATCCCTAGAAGAACCCTCTCAATAATAAGAACGTCCCTTTTCGATTCGAGTAGTTAGAACAACTTACCCAATTAGTAGACTTTCTCAATTTAGAATTAGGAATTATATATCAGGACATTGCTCCCCAAAACCTGCTTATTAATCCCAATACAAACAAAATCCTTCTATTCGATTTCAATTAGGTAATATACGGGCAAAAACGCCTACTAAAAGATCGGGATAATGTGACCGCTGTTGCCTTCACACTTTATAAACTAATTTCGAATAATATACAATTTACCACAATTCCTCACTAGAATCGAAGCCTAGATATCATACAAAATATCTCAGAATAGACTTACAACCGGGAGCTAGACTGTAACATGTCAAAGTTCCGCAATTTTTTAAATAACTATCGGACGGGGACTTAGAACGATATCTCAACGCACCAAAGCGCATTATATAGCCAGACTTGCCAAATGCGCCTGACTACAACGTACCCTTTGAGCTTGGCAAAAATCCGGACGGAGAACCAGTGTGGGTAACGGGTTCGCGATTTAGACGCGTTGCAATAGAAAAGAGACAATATTGCTTTCGTTGGGAGAGACCGCCACATAGTAGATTGTTAAAAAAGGCCAATAGTGGTCTCCAATAGCTGATTTACCTGCAGAGCTGCACAAAATTGATCAAATCTTGGCTGGACCAGATAAAAGAATGGACATGGAAGCGTCTTGGGATGTAGTAGCACCTGCTCTATTTTATACGACGATTGGGACTCTACGCCTTTTTTTTTTTTTTTAAAAAAAAAAGAATTGTGGAGCAGGGGATAGCAAACGTCCAGAATATGATTGAGCCGTCAGATTGATATCAAACAAAACAAAAAGAGAGACATACAGTCTATGCTTGAGATTGGCTCATCTCCGACAAAAAATCTTTCATCTGGGACATTCACTCCTGGCCCTGAAGCACTAAATACGAAAATATATTTTCAATTTTTGCAGGAGTACTTGATTACCGAGCTGGAGAGTGCTGTTTTACCTATGCCGGGCACTACCACAGAGTGATGTATGTGATCATCAGGATCCCGGATACTTTCTGACGCGTAGATAATTACCTCTTGCTGGAAATCATTACAGATATCACTGAGTTGCTCCAATCACATACTTCCATTTGTCAAAAGTCGGGTGTGCATTTGAGAGCTTCACAGTATAACTCCAGCTTCTTCCACTGTTCGCTTTTCAAACAATGACTGTGCCTTTATCTCTAGGAACTCAAGTTTCATCACTTTGCTGTCGGCGGCTGAGGACCTCAGTTTGGCTAAAGCACGGCAAGCCTCATGGTCGCGGTTGTGGTGGATCAGCCAACGTGGTGAGAATGGCATGAATAGCATGCCCACCAGAAGTATGAGTGCCGGGAAGAGTTGAAGCGAAAGTGGAAGGAGCCAAGCAGCTTCTGATTGATCAGTTCCTGTACCTCCGATAAATTGTGTTCCATAGTTCTAATCTTCGAATTAGCAGGGTGGCTCGACATGTGGATGTGACGCTCCTTGTCTTTCTAGTATTCAAATGGCTGACGATATCGACAGAAATTTTGGGCATGTTTCTTCGGGTATAACTATTTAGCCTCTTTTAGTCGCGATGTTCTGGTTCCGCATCTTAAATTTACAGAATCCCTCAACATCCTGCTGATTCTGAATGGGGTGGGTGCTATGGGTCGAATGGTTTCAAATCATTTTGCGGACATTGTAGGACCGTTGAACATGCTGATACGCGTTTCGCTAATAGCGGGAATCTTTATGTTCTCGTGGATGGAAGTCGATACTTCAGGTGGTCTGTACACCTGAACAGTTATCTATGGAGTTGTTGTCGGTGCCATAATTAGCCTATTCTCTGCTGGTGTATCGAGCCTTACGGGTGATCTTTCCAAGCGAGGACCACGCACTGGAATGAACTTCACAGTGATCAGTTTTGCTACCTTGACGGGAAATCCCATCGCGGGTGCAATCATCTCAGCGCAAGACTGGAAGATGAGAATGAATTTCTTGAAGCTCAAAATACTCCGAAATCGTTTCAGATAATACTTTCTCGGATCTAGGGTGGGCACAGCTCTTTTTCTTTGTTTAACAGAAAATCGTTGCTACACCCTACGCCAGGCGGTGTAGAAGATTCTACCAGCCAATCGATAGATTATATAGGAGTATCTGGAATAAATCCCACAATAGGAAAAAAGTCATTCACACCTTGCTTGTTCGAAAACTGTTCACAGCGTCGATTGGCTCTATAAATGCCACTATTAAGTTACTTATGATCGAACTTACGGTAACTGTATGTAAAGTGAGAAGGCAAAAGGATCGGCAGTAAACCGAAGTAGAAAAATCTATTTGACAATCTGTTTAATCACGAGCTCTTGTTGGCTGATTTTCCGCGACCTTCAAAGCTCCAATCAATTTGCGTGGCCATCCTCACATTGACACCAAGCTCATTTGCGAAAGCTCGAACAAGACCGGGGTTTTGCTGAAACCAGCGACCGGCCTGTACTGCATCGATGCCAGAGTTTACAACCTCTTCAGCAAGAGAACCAGTTTTAATTCCTCCAACAGCTGTGATTAACAGTCTGTCTCCAACGGCCTTTTTGATTTCCTGGGCCAAATGTACTTGATAAGCCGGACCAGGTTTAATAGCGATGGCAGATTTAGCTGAAATGCCACCTGAGCTGACGTCGACCAAGTCAACACCCCGATCAGCTAGAAGCGGAGCCAGGCGAACGGACTGCCCAACGGTCCAGCTTTCAGGGAACTCCTTTTTCAATTCGTCATCGAATTCGAACCAATCGGTCGCACTGATTCGAATAAAAAGAGGCATTGTCTCCGGAATATTGGCTCTAATATCCGCTGAAATTTCGAGCAGGAGCCTGACCCTGTTTTCAAAACTGCCTCCATATTGATCAGTCCTTTTGTTGCTGACTGGACTCAAGAATTGATGCAGCAGATATCCATGAGCAGCGTGGATTTCAATAGCATCGAAGTTGGCCTTTACAGCTCTCTTTGCGGCCGAGACCCAGTCCTTCTTCAAGACGTCGATATCGTCTAAAGTTAAACCCCTGGGAACGTTGTTGACTCCGTCCTCAAAAGGAATAGCAGACGGAGCAACCAGCTGATCAGGCCAACCTCCAACTTCTTCGACCGCCATAGCGTTGATGCTCAACCAAGGAGCTACTGCACTCGCCTTCCGACCTGCATGGGCAAGCTGAATGGCAATCTTCTGGCTCTGGCTGTGGGCAAACTCGGTGATCCTTTTCAATGGTTCGATTTGGCTATCCTCATATAGTCCAAGGTCTTGGGGCGTGATGCGACCGATTTTCTGTATGCCAGTCGATTCCATGATGGCGATGCCAGGACCCCGCTGTAAAATTCCACCCAAATGCGCCAGATGCCAGTCGGTGACATGGCCATCCTTGGCGGAATATTGACAGAGAGGAGCGAGGAATAGACGATTTGGAAGTGTCAAACCCCGTATGGTAATTGGAGTAAAGAGTTTGACTGAGCCCTCGATCTGTGTTCCAGCCGGAGGATTTTGAGCCGGTGTATAGTATGAAACACCATTGGCGGCGACATTGTCAATTATGGTCTGTGTCATGATGGAACACAAAGGCGCGACTTGGCAAACAAGAACCTCCAAAGTTAAAGGCAAGAGTAATATAAGCGTGGCTTGACGAGGGTAACACTTCGAAAGGTGGGAAAATAAATCTAGGAAGAAGCACGAGCTACCAGGGGATACCAGAAGCACTTTGTCAAGTTGAGCCACAATTTCAATTACAGTCTAAAAAGTACAGAGGTTTACAGAGTATAAAACCGCATATATCGAACAAGGAAATCGACACTGGGTACTCGATGCTCCATAGTGTAGGCGCTGATTATAAATCGAGGTGGAGGGTCTTTACTCCGTACTTCGTGTTTTGGAAAGTTACGCTAGAGCGTATAGAGCACTAGTCATGCGAGGCTACGTGATGGGCGATCACGAAATACAACCCCTGTAACAGTGTGCCATGGATGTAACTATTTGATTGGATATAAGCAAAAAACGAACGATGCGACAACCCCTTTTCTCCGAGCTTGCGTTGCCACCGACCCTGCATTCAACACAAACGGCCCGAGTTGGGTGTAGTCTTTTGCTTCCATAAGATTTTCAATTGAACCTTCGTTTTGAGTTTCTGCCTTGAATAATGCAATATCAATGTACGTCACGAAAAACGTGTATCCAGACTGACAACAGCTGGCGATTTAAAGTCTCGGGAGCCCATCTCATCTTCCTAGGGCCCACCTAGTGGACAATCGGAAATTTCTATTTTGCTGGACCCTGTGGATGCTGAATCCATATTGCCAAGCCATGGATTGGGAAATCAGGAAGACGATCAGATCGGTTTCATTGTCAGTCTACTAACTGTATTATTCAGCTCACGATCTAGAAAACTTGGCTGTTCTTGTAGCGAAAGCTTGGATTTTTTCTAAAACTGTATCCTTTTCTAAAGTGCCAAGTTCATGCTGGATTCTCAAGATGTCGTGGCGAGCCGTAGGCCAAAGGGCCCAAAATACCGTGCTAGAATCTATTCCAGCTCGCTGGAGACTGAACCGAGACAGTATGGTGACTTCACGGATATCACCCACGCACCTCAAGAATGTGGCCTCATGACAAAAGATTAGCTTGATATTACAGAGCTCACAGTTATCGAGCTGCTTGATCGTCAGAAGTTACGAGAAGTGAAAGCATCAGAGGTCCTAGAGGCCTTTGCTGCTCGAGCCGCTATCGCCTACCAAATTGTATTATAAAACAATCATGGATCGATGGAGCAAGGCTAATTTTCTCGTCACCAGACAAACTGTCTAACTGATTGGTTCTTTGAGGATGGGCTCCGGCGAGCCAAAGAATTAGATGAGGCCTTTGCCAATACCGGCAAGCTACAAGGTCCCTTATATGGAATTCCTATCGGATTGAAGGTGAAACAGTACAGAGATTGCTATCATAGAAGTTCTAACATGCCGATGTTATATTCCAGGATGCGCACGAAATTGCTGGCCATGCCGTAACCATGGGCTACATCGCGAGGAAGGACAACATTGCTAAGCATGATTCCAGCCTTATAGCGACCTTACGGAGCGCAGGAGCGGTTTTATTTTGCAAGACAACGATGCCCCAGTCAGGTATGGCCTTGGAAACGGTCAGTAACCTTTGGGGTCGCACCGCAAATCCATACAACAGGGACCTTGGAGCAGGCGGTAGTTCTGGTGGAGATTCGGTCCTAGTGGCGATGAGAGGTAGTCCGATTCCGCCCTCTGCGGACATGGGAGAGTCGATTCGAGTCTCTGCTGCTTTCAACGGACTATATGGCATTCGGCCCATGTCTGATCGTATACCTAAGGGTGGGATGCAAAGTACAAATGGTGGAAATCTTACAATCAAGCTCTCTTGTGGCCCTGTCTGCCATTCTCTGTAGGACCTTACGTTGTTCACTCGGCTGAAAAACTCTCATCCAAACCATAAATACGATGTGACATCTGTGCCTATCCCCCTGGAGAGAATTGGATGCATTGGATCGTAAGCTTGGGATTGGAATTTTGAAGTGGGATGGAGTTGTCATGCCCCATCCACCGGTCTTACGAGCTCTAGAGCACACCAAAAAGGGCCTTGAAAAGAGTGGCCATGAAGGTAAGCGCAGAGACGGAGCCGTTATCGGATTCATCGAAGAACGTTCGGATAGCCAATACTGCCTGAAGTGCATGAATTTGAGCCTCCTTTTGATTGCTGGGAAGCCATGAAAACTACTGTGAGAACCTGAGTCTTTTGATACAAGTGCTTTTGGAATATTAACGTGATTTCAGTTCGAGATTTATTATCAATCGGGATCTAGCGGGACAAAAGCCACATTGGAAGCGTCTGGAGAGCCTATTATCCCAGCATTCGCCGAACTCCTCAAAATTTTCGACCCACAAGAGAAATCTGCGGCAGAAGCATTACAGGTCTGTCCCAATTTTCATGCAACCATATAAGTTACTATGAGACACATATTAACTGATCCAATATGGATAAATATTCAAACACGCTCTTTGAAAGGAAAATTGGCAGAGGCGTGAAATAGAACTGCCGATGAAACCACAACTGGCCGTACCATCGATGCCTTGATATTACCTCCGACTCCCGGTGTGGGCTATCTTCATGATTTCAACTTGTATTAGGGATATACATCTTTATTCAATCTTGTCGATTACCCATCTACCATTCTACCTATTCCGAACCTCAAAGTAGACTGCGAACGAGACGTGATGGATGAAAAGTATTGTCTGTTGGAAACAAATCCTTTTGACAAGCCTAATTATGAATTATGTCGGTACCTGTCAAATGCTCAGGCTACAGGGTTTTCAGCGAATTCAGTGGGATTTGTGTGTGTGTAACATCGGCTGAGGAAAGAAAGTTATTGTTTGTATTTATATTAACGACGGCGAGGTTATACTATATATTAGGCAGAAATACAGGCAGTAATAGCTTAACTAAGTATATATTGATACCTAAGGCCTTAAGGCTCTCTTTAATACTCTTCGTTAGTCTATATAGTCTGTCTTAATACTATAAAATAATATAAATATTATCTAAATAGCTTTCTAATTAGATTAATATAATAAATTCTATTCAAGTAACTAATTAGATTACTTTGAACCATACTTTTATTATTATTACTTTAATTTAAGACTCTTCATAAAAATATGAAATTTAATTATTAGTAAGAGATTTAATTATACTATTTACTATATTTATTTTAATATTAATAATAGAGATATTAATATATTCTATCTATATATAGTTTTATATTAAATAGTATACTATATTAGTTACTTTTATTAGTAGTTTATTGTTACGCAGTGCAAACTAGTCACTGTAAGCTGATCCTTTGTAGTCCCGATATATACCTTAAGTCTATTATCTCGTAACTATACTGTTACTGTACTAAGCCTTATACAGGCTCAGGTCTGTAGAGTAAGTCTTGTAGGCGTGCTAGTTAATGTATACTAAGTAGGTTAGTCTGAAGAGCTCCCCTACTTACAGAGTAGTTATTAGATAATACTGTATAGAAGTAAAGATATACTTAAGTAACTTAGATTAATTGATTGTGAAGAACTAAATATATATATATAAATAAGTGTCTTTATATATCTAGTTCCTTATAGTATAGTATATAGAAGAGTATATCTAATAGTATATTAGGTTAGACTCTTCTATCTATCTATTAGTATACTATATAGTATACTCTAGTGTTATATAATTCTTTACTGTTACTAAGTGTTGTAGTATAATAGTAGTAATAGTAGAAAGAACACTTAAATAGGTGTTATACTAACTATTATATTGTTAAGTATAGTATAGAGTATAATAGTTCGTAGGAGACTATTTTCTGCTCCTTCTTGTTCTGCCTTGTATATATGACTCTGAACTTCTGTAGATTAGTTAGCTCTTAGTGGCCTATTAGTAAGTTGCGGCCCCTCGTTATAGGGTCTGTAATATTTATAATCTATATTTAAAATAACCTTTTAAGTATTATTACTATTAGTTTTTAGTTTAAATAGTTTATAGTAATTACTAATAAGACTTAATTTATATATAAGTTTTATTAGTTATATACTTTTATTAATAGTATTTCAAATCTCTTAAAATTTAGCTATATTAGAAAATACAATAATTAATTATTTTTTATTAGACTAGTCTATAAGAATATTATTAAAAAAGAATATTTATTTTCTTTCTAAATATTTTTCTATTTTATTTACTTATAATAAATTAATCTATCTAATAAAATCTAAATTAGTTAATTTATTCTTTTTAAATAAAAGTCTAATATTAGATTTCTTATTGAAATATTTAATAACCTATTTAATTAGTTTTATACTCTATATTATTAGCTATATTAATATTTATTAGAAATATTCTATTATAAAAAAAATATCAAATTTTATTTTTTACTATATCTATATGAGTTTATTAATAATAATATAGTATCTTTTTATATTATTTTTATGAAGTATATTTCTAGTAAAATTTTTAATATTTTATTAGTTATTATTAGTTTTAATTTATAAATTAGAAATAATAAATCTCTATACTGTTAGTATTTTATTAATATTTATAATAATATTTTGTATATTTTTAAAAAATTTAAAAAATTTAAAAAAATTATATTAACTAATACAGATATTTTTATTTATATATAAAATAAGAATATTTAAAAACTTAATAAATATTTTAAGATCTTTTATTCTAAAAATCTTCAAGATTCATTTTACTAATTAACTATTATTATGCGCCTTTATACAGAATTTAGGCCTCTTTGGAATTCTGCTCTAGGGCATTGAAGACGATTTTCTATCTCTATTTAGCATACCTCTGCTATCCATCTCTCTTCATGAAGAAAAAGCACATTTTCCCCTAGGGCTATCCCTGACTGTTGTTCAGATTCAGATTCCCTATCACCTATAGCTGGATTATTTTCCCTTTCTGTAGATATGGGATAACTTGATTCGAGTGGCGAACTCGTTTAATGACTGTGATCTCTGTAAAGATATTATAGACCTAGCGAATGGAAATGTTGGAATATTTATATGGGGTAGCTTGTAGCTACCCTTAAGCTGGGAAGTGTCGGAATTCTTTATTAAGAAATAGTTCTGGATAATCCAGGGGTGTCTAGATTTGCAGTCGAGTAATATCTAGAAGATCAGGAGAGGTCTCTAGAGAACTATTCTTAACTGTATTACTAAAAGCACTAGAATATCTGCTAGGTATTAGTGCTGTAGTCTAGTTATAACTAATTAGCCTGTATGCTTCCTGCCCTAGTAATTAACTTATTTACTATTAAATGTTATAATTAGTGTTTAATATTAGATAAGTTGGTTGTGTGGCTTGGTAGTTATAGTAATTTACTATAATTCCTCCTCTATTTATTTTCTACCTAGTTTGTATTTGTTTATGATAATAATCTACTGTAGGATAGATTATCCAGTTGTACTTGCTAAACCAGAAAAATACTCTAGACAGCACAGCCAAAATATTTAAGTTAGATAGAGTATTAGTAGAGAAGGGGTCTTTCTATAGGCATCTGTAAAATCTAGCCTAGATTCTTGTTGCTAGTAGTGCTTTTACAAATATAGTATATATCTACTTAAGAAGAGACTTTTTTTATTCTAAACCTGAACAAGCTATATAATTCTAGATTTACCAGGACCGACAAACTCCTAGAGAGCTTTACTTCATACTTTGAATGTGTGGAAATCTGGAGATAAAGACTCTTTTATTTGTGATTATGGACAGCTTCATTTTAAAGTCGAATTCTACTGCTAAGGATTTCTGAGTAGTGGATAATGATAATGAAATTAATGATGAAGTACTACTAACTCGATATTAATTTCCCTAGAAAATTATAGAAAGAACTCATTTTAATTATGAATCTTAATAATCTTTATACTGATAGTACTAAATACTTCTTAAACTATATTTTATACTATTTTTATCTTTATCTAGTTAGAGGTCTCTAGTCTAATCACTTAGTACTTATTATAGAATTAAAGTACTGGTTAAATCATCATAGAATAGATTAAAACTATATTAGTTATCAAACTAGAGAAATTATTATATTTAATTTTGAAAAGCTAGTGATATATAAATAAGCTACAATAAACTAATGTAGTTTATTGAGATAGCTCTGTCGTAAGTAATAGAATGGAGGTAAGGTGTAGTGTGTAAGGAGTTGTATTGGTGAAGGTGAGGTGGTGGAAGTGAGAGATACAAGTAGTGTGGATGCCATAAGGCCTTGCCTGAGGCACTACTTGCGAGTAGCAAGAGAGAGATAAAAATTAATATTAGAGATGTAAATGAGACAATTCATGTTTACCGGAGTCTGGCTGGTTCACATGTGACCACATGGAGATATTCGACACGGTCACGTGCTTCTACAGTAATTTATTTCGTTCACGAGAAAGGAAGACAAGAAGACAATGCAATTAAAATTGGGCGTTGTAGACGCCGCATAGATCAAAGCCGAAAACATAGTCTCATAGAACTGGAACTTGCCACGTCTCCAGGATAAACCATTAATCGCAGATCCAGAGGCTGACTCTCTAATAACCACACATTCCTCAGGCAAGCCCACGTTTTCTGCATTGCCACTTCGACCATGGAATGCCAACTTGACAGCTGGATGCCAAGCGAGGCAGTGCAAAGGGCCCAAAAAGACCTATCCGATCAAGTCGTCATGAAATGAAGATAACCGATCTGATCTGATGGAGTTTACTGCTGCCTTTCCCAGCACATTATTTCTTGTCCAATATGCTGCCATGGTGGTTTTGTTTTGTGTGGGGGGGGAGCGGGGAGGGGGATTCCCCCAGGTCATGCGGGATTTGACACAGCCTCAATCCTGATCACGGAAATCGATGAGGTAGGCAATATATTACGGTTGATCCAATATATAGCCCCACTCAATACTTTGTAAAATGTAGGTCAATATGTAACCTATTGCACACCCTCACAACGTCAATGTCAGCCAAACTTCAAGGCGAATCCTGGTCTGACGCTCTCACTGCAGAACCTCGCTTTGAAGCGGACTTTTGCGTCCCCGATAACAAGTTTTCCTTCTCCCCAGGCCAGCTAAACAAACTGTTCAACCCGAAGTCCCTTGCCGCTTTCTACGCCCTGGGTGGTCTACATGGTCTAGAATATGGACTGCAGACAAATCTTACCGCTGGGTTATCGGCAGATGAAAGGACCCTTGCTCGCTATACAACCTTCAATGAAGCGAGACAGGTTGCGTCCGCACGGACGAATGGGACCCTATCGCACCCATCAAATTGTTTAATTCCACAAGTTGAAGAACCTCAGATTGTATCTCAAATCGAGGAACGATATCGGGTCTTCGGCACAAATGCACTCCCTCAAGCACCGAAAAAAACGTTCTTTAAACTTCTTTGGGATGCATACAACGATAAGCTCATCATCCTTCTTACCATTGCCGCGATTGTGTCGCTATCCTTGGGTATATATGAAGCTGTGTCTGGGCAGTCGCAGGTGGACTGGGTCGAGGGCGTGGCAGTCTGCGTTGCTATCCTGATTGTGGTTTCTGTGACAGCGGGCAATGACTGGCAGAAACAGAGGCAGTTTAGGAAGTTGAACGAGCGCGTTAGTATTTCACCATACCCAAATAGCGATGTAAATTGAATTAATATCTTCTATTAGAAGCTTGACCGTGAGGTTAAGGCTATTCGCTCCGGAAAGACGATACGGATGCGTATCAGTGATCTCACTGTTGGCGATGTCGTGTGTCTAGAACCGGGTGACGCAGCTCCTGCTGATGGAATTATAATAACAAGCCAGGGGATCAAATGTGACGAATCCCTTGCCACAGGCGAGTCTGATCATGTCGAGAAGTGTAGTGGGTTCAAAGCTTGGGATAGTCGGGCAATTAGTGGATCAGAGCATGATGTCGACCCCTTCATCATATCTGGGAGCAAAATTCTCGAGGGTATAGGCACGTACTTGGTTACTAGTGTCGGACCACATTCAACGTACGGCCGAATTATGGTCTCTCTAGGGACTGAAACAGATCCGACACCGTTGCAGGTGAAGCTTGCGCGGTTAGCGAGTTGGATTGGGTGGTTTGGGCTTGGGTATTACCTCCCCCTCCCCTGCACATGTGAAGAACGTAGTCTCTGACGATATAGGTCCGCTTTGTTGTTGTTCTTTGTCCTGTTTATCCGTTTTCTAGTACAGATGTCGGCGAAAGAAGAGACGCCGGCCGAAAAGGGACAGCACTTTATGGATATATTGATTGTTACTGTCACGGTTATTGTAGTGGCAATCCCTGGTAGGAGATTTCCGATTTTCCATGTATTTGTGACTTCTGTTATTAAGCTATGACTAGAGGGCCTGCCACTTGCCGTGACGCTAGCACTAGCTTTTGCAACTGGCCGGATGCTGAAAGAGAATAACCTTGTTCGACTACTAAGGGCCTGCGAGACAATGGGCAACGCGACCGTGGTATGTTCTGATAAAACAGGAACATTGACGCAAAACAAAATGTCTGTAGTCTCGGGATTTTTCGGTCCCAGTCATCATTTCGGTACGATCTCTTCAAGCACTGCCGGAGTACTTGTCTCGATATCGGAAACCTTGGAAAAGTTCTCATCATCATTTGAAGACTTACTGCTTCATAGTCTGGCACTCAATACAACTGCCTTCGAAGAAGAGCAAGGTGTGAATAAGAATTTCATCGGAAATAAGACGGAGGTCGCCCTTCTCCAGTTCGCACATCAGGGCCTCGGGATGAACTTTTCTCAAATAAGGGCAAATAACCACATTGAACACGTCTATCCCTTTGACTCGGCACGCAAGACAATGGCAGTGGTATATGCTAGACCAACGGGATACGGATATCGATTCCTCGTTAAGGGCGCACCCGAAATTCTTCTCTCTGCTTCCTCTCAGATGGTCTCATCAGGGCCAGAGGGGGAGATTTTGCCTGTGTGTGTGATCTCCCCAGACGACCGGTGCTTGATATTAGGGAGCATAGACGCCTATTCCCGAGCCTCGCTTCGAACAATAGGGCTAGCTTATAGAGACCTCCCAGCCTGGCCATCAGCTCTTCAGAAACACCAGCCCATTCTGGATGACCTTTTCCATGATATGACCTGGATCGGAGCCTTTGGAATTCATGACCCGCTAAGACCCGAGGTCCCCGAAGCAATTCAGACGTGCCGTGTGGCTGGAATTCAAGTTAAAATGGTCACAGGTTAGTTCTCTAGTTTTCACAGGGTATGTCCGTGCACGGGTTGACAAGCACAGGCGACAACATACACACGGCACTCGCAATTGGTGAAGCATGCGGTATCAAGACGAATGACGGCATCGCGATGGAGGGACCTGAGTTGCGGATGCTAAGAGAAAATGAGCTGGCCATTGTCATCCCAAAATTGCAAATACTCGCGCGATCCTCACCAGATGACAAGGAGCTTCTAGTAAAACAGCTCAAGCGCCTTGGGGAGATCGTCGCTGTGACTGGGGACGGAACGAATGACGGCCCGGCGCTGAAAGCTGCGGATGTGGGATTCTCGATGGGATTAAGTGGAACTGAAGTTGCTAGGGAGGCGAGCTCGATCATTCTTCTAGATGATAACTTCAGCTCCATTGTTACAGCGGTCGCTTGGGGAAGGGCTGTGAATGACGCTGTGGCCAAATTTTTACAGGTAAGCGTCCAGGTACAACTGGGATTTAAGGATAAATGCTGACTGGACAGTTCCAAATCACGGTCAATATTACCGCCGTCGTTCTTACAGTTGTGACGGCGATCTACAGTAGCAAGAACGAAAGCGTATTCAAAGCCGTGCAGCTGCTTTGGCTGAATCTCATCATGGATACGTTCGCCGCACTAGCTCTGTATGCCCCTGTAATCTTCATATGGGATGTTAATAAACTAATAAAGGAAGGGCAACTGATCCTCCGACACCCGACATCCTCAGTCGTCCCCCAACTCCCCGCAGTGCCCCTCTCTTCACTGTGATAATGTGGAAGATGATCCTCGGCCAGTCCATTTACAAGCTTGCTATCTGTTTTACGCTGTACTTCGCCGGCCACTCGCTATTCAACTTTAATAAATCCGACGAAGCCGAGATGCTTGAGCAGAACACAATGATTTTCAACACCTTCGTCTGGATGCAAATCTTCAACCAGTTCAACTGTCGGCGGCTCGACAACAAATTCAACATATTAGAGGGTATACATAAGAACAAATGGTTCTTTGTGATTAACCTCGTTATGGTCGGCGGCCAGATATTGATTATTTTTGTCAGTGGAACGGCATTTGGGGTAACTAGACTTTCTGGTTGGCAGTGGGGGGTCTCACTTGGATTTGCAGTGTTTTGTGTTCCATGGGCGGCGGCATTGAAGCTCGTTCCGGATAGGTATGTTGAGATTGTGTTGGACATTTTTGCCAAGGCAATTAAACACGTATTTGCGTGGTTTCCAAAGTGCTCTAAGTGGGTTACACTCAAGGTAAAAGGATGTTTTCATGTGGCTAATGTGTGGTCAAAAATGGGGCGAGGGAGGGCTGTAGATGAGGAGTCTCTAACTGGAATCAATAACTGAACCTAGTCCTGTACGGTTTAAGGCTCCAACGCTACTTCTGACCGAATCCTTCTACCCTAATCCTGAGTATCTTCAGTTGTGCTTCAAGTGGCCTGTCCTGTATTATCTGTCGCTGGATATGCAAACTCCTGAAATTTTCTTCTAATGGTGCAAGTGTTATCAGCAAATATCCTTTCGCCTCTAAACTCGGTGTACGAATAAATCATTGTGTCTTTTGAACCCTCTCTGTCAGTGATATTCTTCACAGTGCTAGTCTATTCTCTCATAGTCTGTAACTCTAAAGTCTCTCTCTCAGTACTCTAGGTCGAATAAGCTTTATTTCAGCAGAAAAAATTGACACTATCTATATTAAATTAGTTCTAGAGTTAATTAATTAATCGCTTTTCATCTACTCTAGAATAACTAGAATCCTCTACAAAGTTTACCTAGAGCTCTAAGATCAGTATAACTCCTAGGAGAGGTAGTTTATATTCGTAGAGACAGACTTTGAAGAAGGTCACTTATAATCCTGAGAGCTTGTCAAGCGAACACGTTAATATATAATCTCTATGTTTACCTCACGTAACATAGGTATAGCAAATTAGCCCTATCTAGTGGATTAGTAGCTTTATACTTAAAATATAAAACTTTTTATAATCTTTAAGAGAAAGAGATTGAGTTCAGCTATTTTCTGCCAAAATACTGTAAGGGCTTGCTAAGGCCATAGATGGCACTAATTAGTCAAGTAGATATCAGAGATAAGTAGTAAATAAAATATAAACAAAGAGTACTAGGATAGTAAAGAGTAATATTAGTAGAGTACATATTTGATTCTTAGATATCATAATAATCAATAACTAAATTCTAATCTCTAGAACCTAAGAAAAAAAAAAAAAAAAACAGAAAACTTAAGTGCCTAGCTATTCAAAAGATCTAAGTTACATATTGTGAAGGGAAATCACTTGGTCAGGTTTTCGTAATTCCACTCGTCCAAAAAGGCTATAATATCAGGACTCTCGTTCTGATATTCCTGAGCTACATATAGATGGAAGGTCAGACGTAGGTTGAAATACATATATAGTGCCAAATACTATTAAATTTATGTTGGTTTTAGATTCTATAATACTGGGTCCTCTGATTGCTGAAACCTATATTCTATGATAAGTGCTATATTCATAAGACTAAACAACTGATAGTCTTCTCAGTTTATACTAAATATTATATCCAATATAAATTTCACTAGTTCAACTGGAATAACTAGTACTAGATTTCTTATTATTAATAAATATAAAGGTAAAAGCTAGACAAAGTTAACTTACAAGCTAATATAAGTACATATAATACTAAAAACAGACCAGAAAAAATTATACTATCAGATTAGAGAGCTTATTCCTCAGAGAATCTACTGTTACTTTAGATTCTGGAGTGCTATAGTTGCAAGGAATTTAACTATCCTTAAACTACTTAGTCAGGTTCTCCTATAGTGAGAGGAGAGTTAAACAATATGGGGATCTCACATACATTTGATGCTTTTTCAGATTACGGTTGATGTAACTACTATACCTTCGTCGCTAAAAAACTATTCTATCAATCTAACGATAAAATATTCCAAGAAAATTTTATACTCTACAATGGAGATTATCTAAAACTCATAGAATCAGGTTATTTGATAACTCAGGATACTAAAGTTCTAAGATACAGAATTCAGTTATTAAATCTTTTAAATCTTTTAGCTTATAATTTTTAATCTCTAAATCCGTTTTACTACTCCACTGATGCTATAATTTAAGTGTTCCTCTTCTATACTTTATACACTACTCATCTTAGAATCTTGCCGGATCTATTAGTACTAGCTGAATCCTTAGAACCTATTACAACTCTTCTCAAAATGCCAGACACTCTCATGTTAGTTCAATTCTTCTTTGTAGGCTTTATCGGCTGCTATATTATTCATATTGATCTATAATTCATGTCAAGTCCAAAAACAAAATGCATTGAAACTTTTTCAAGCGAAGATCCTCAACAGAACCCTCACTCAGACAGTCTCAGAACTTTGAATGTCAATCGATAGCGAGCTTTGGCTCACACGAAGAGCTTGAAATACATTTCTCGTTGCAAAAGCCCTCTCGCACCATTCATAACTGATCTATCAACTGCTTTGCCAGAAACTTTACAAACCATCTGACTCACAGGTTCGGCTTTTTTTAATGTACAGAAGCGCAACAGGGAGAAAGACGTTTTCATAGACCGTTGCTCAGGTCAAGGAGCAGGCGTCGCTGCTCAGTTACGAGCCGTATAGCCTCACTTGCAACCTTCTTGTATTGTGTGTATATCTACGGAACTGAACAGCTCAGTGAGGCAAGAACGGAGCACTGATTGAACAGTTGGAGCTAATGCTGCGTGATGCCACAGTATCATGAATGCAGATACTGGACTTTTGCACATACTGTACGCACCTACGTGCTAGATAGACTGATCAAACTAAGAAATCGCAATGTAAGCTAATGAAGAAGATCGATCATAAAATTTCAACTATTAGAACTCAGCAAGAGCGTGTACAACGTGTCAATATATTGCCATTTCCAATCCCATCCAAAAGACGGGTGAGATTGAAGGATACTGTTAGTGTGAAGGATAGTAAATCTACGCGCTCCTAGTCTAGACACAGGCTGTGCACTGGTAATTCTGTTTTGCTGCCAACCGCAATCATGTCATCAGAAAGACTCCTATTGCAATAATTTTTGGCTAAGTCAAGACCAATTTGAAACTTTCGGTAGATACTAACGACATCTTGATCGATCTCAATCTGAATATCTGCGCTGAAGCAAGTATACACGAGATTCACACATGAATCTTAACGTTTCCAGGGTAACATCATCATCTACAATTTAGCCCTCAGGAATGAGGAGTGGCTATGCAGTGGATACTCTTGTATTGGGAGAATCTAATTATATCGCCTTCTAGTGGCCGTGACTGATCTTAACCCAACCACGGAAAAATGGATATACAGTAATCTTAGGTCATTGCATTGCGACGATGGACTCCACTCGAAACCACCTAGCCCCAAAAAGCTTGTTCCAGAATTGGCTGGTACTCTGTATCATGGAAGTCATGGAAAGTGGCTCTAGATCGCACGATAGCTTTGTTCTTCTCTTGCGCTCACGTAAGCTTTCCTTAATTTGTATTTTCAAGTTTCATCAACAAAAGGTAGCCTGGCGAAATTGATGACAGTCAAGGAGCGTAACCCCTTTAATATGAGAGTTCTCCATGAATTGACATGGGAGATCATGGATGCACAAGTAGAGATAACATCCTATTTTCGAAGCTTTATACTGTAATTTTGCATACCGAAGTTTCGATGTGCAATTTGTCCCTCCGCTAGCAAGGGAGAAACCTGCTTTAGAACAGGCCTCTCGTGTAATGAACATCTCTCTTTTCTCTGCTATCAAGGCTGTGCTCTTCAATCAGACCCTGCAAGGAAATTTTACCGTCATCGTCGTATTTTGAACCGAAAAGCTTTATTTCTGATTCAAAGTGAAACAAACTTGAATTTTCAGGATTTACGCTCTTTCACTTCATAGTTTTGTTGGCATCATAGTCAACATTGCCGTGACTGGGAACTAGTGCATCAGGATGCGAGATACTATCACGATGGGAAGGCTCACAGCCCAACTCGATGGCGTCAGTTTTGATTGCACGCTGACCTGCAGAAACAGCGAAATCACCCGAATCACTGTATGTGCGTTCCTGAAATCTCGTCAGCAAGAGAATTTCGCACATTTCACGAAAACTAAAAGATTACCTTGAATTGCTTATTAATTAAATACCCACCGGGCTGTTTTTCATAGAAACTGAAATGATGTTTTTCGCTTTCAGATAGTGGCTAAATGAAATCCTGTCAGCGTTGCAGATCGACATCTGCGATACGATTTGCTTACTTCTGCAATCGATTTTTTGCGTTTGGCTTCCATGTTCTATGAACGAGGGTTCATTTGAAAAAAATAGGTATCGAGTAGAATGAAGTCGTTTCACCAGTTTAATAAAGGACACATAATCCTTTTGCGCCCCTCGAGGAGGTATAAATGACGCATTACGGTGTAATTCAATTCAGGAGCAGGTATGCCTCGCCCACCGCCCAAATCCGCCTGCGGAAACCCAGCCCATGGACGAGTTTGGGTCTTAGTCAGCAAACCTGTTGTGGGCCGGGTTTCATAACGGCGTAGATTGTAAAGCGGTGCTTGATCGAGATTGATTGTCCGTTGTATAGCATATATTTTCTAAGACACAAGTAGACTATAAGTGAGGTAGATATGTATGCACATAATCTAGCTCTACTATAATACGAGCAACCAAGACTAGATATCAGAGGCCAGGTGGCCAATCACATAATTAGCCCTAACTGGAAGTGAACAGGCCTCGTCAAGCGTTAATAATAACTAGGTGGATGTGATGAGTAGATGAACCGCCGAAGGGTGCCAACCATAGAAGAATAAATACTGTGATCTGAATCTATTTAGTCAAGCTACTCAGAAAGATTAACCTGTTTTTATAGAGTAAAGCTTCTAAGGTTACTGTAACGAACAGTTTAACTCATTTTATTAAGCAGGGGCGAGTCTTTGTGCCGACCGGGCCCCAAATGCTTTACCATGCATGCTAGGATAAAGCTCTGATAACTCGCCTTCGGATTTGACAATTTAAAAGCCCTCTTCCAAACTTAATATATCCCTTTAAATGCGTTGTGGGCAACTGTTAATACTCTTTGAAGATCTTGGTGTTAGCTTTATTTGGTCTAATCGTTATTTTACTAGTGTGTGATCGAGCGAAGTTTGTTGAATTTGGTAAAGATCTGCCTCGGGCTATTTGTGGAGTTTTAAATGCTCTGGACGCACATATCTTTGTTTTCTGTCTTTTTGGGGTTGGGGAGGTTGGGGGTGGGGGGATCAGTACACTTATCGGAGAATTGTGTTCCTTGTCAAAGAAGCTTTTTCATATACCAGAAAGATGGGAGCGAGCACTTCTTTTACTGACGAACATCGAAAACAGGGACACACCTCTTTTAATAGCCTTTGCTTATTCACTCATGTTGCTTCATTTTCTTCGAATTATGTTAAGGTATTTAGCATAGTCTTTTAGAACAGTCGCAGTGCGCAGTATCGGGGGTCGATGACGTCACTAAGAAAAATGGTTACAATTTGTCACAAGGCGAAGGATATTTCGCGCGATTCTAAGCCATGGATATTTGGGAATTTCAGTTATTATAAACAGGACACTAACTGAACCACTTGAAGATTCTGCCGAGAACGTTCCATAAGACGTGTATTGCGCTACTGACCGACCTGACTGATTTGTCATCACTTGTTGCCACGAAAACTATGCCCAAAGAACAGCGTGAGTTTGGCGTTCGGAGACAGATGGGTTTACGCCGTAAACTCCGATATCAGGTTCTAGGTCGATGCGAAGTGAACATAAAAAATCGACAGGTTCTTCGATCAGTATGTTTCAATTATAAAGAGGAGCTATATTTCTCTATGTACCAAATGCTTTGCGGATGGAGATCGGTTTCCGTGTCGGTCCAATCTTTCACGAACCACTACCCCCGGGCTGTGAGTGCAACGAAAAGGCGTGCGCCAGGAAGGATTTTCTGCCAGACACGCAAGATAACGATTCTAAATGGAACTTTGCAATCTTAAAACGGAGTTGTTGTCCAGTCATAAAATGCCGACGCCAATTCATACGCCATCGTTTGGACAAACTTTCTCGACAAAAATTTTGGGGGGAGTACATGCGCCCAGAAATTGATCTACGCCTTCTTGTTGGGCATGCCAGTGTGGTCGACCATTTAAAACAATGTGAAAGGTTAATATACAAAGACCCAATCCAGAATAAGTTCAAGGACTTACACAGTCAATTTTAAAGTCGTAGAGTTTGCCATCTCGCTAATAATAGCGAAGTTTCCGATAGCTCGGACAGCTCAGATATGTCTGATTACGAAGATATACTGAACGAACTTGGGTTACCTGTATCATCAACTGAGGCTATTTCCTTACCACTTGCATAATTCCCCTCCTTTGGAAATGAAAATGTTCATTCGTTTTGAACCAAGGCAGGTCAGTGTGACAATTTATTACAGCAAGCAAACAGTTGTAAACCAAAACTTTCTTTTCTAGGCACTATTTATAATACATCTATAAAATAGCTTCATCATAAAGTGGATTATCTAGGGCGTTAAATCATTTAATACAAACTGAATGCTAGGATTTTTGAGCCCAAGATACGGCGCAACATAGGTCACCTGATATGTGATCCGCCTGACACTAGGCCTCGACGAACCCGCACACGAAAGCTGTTGATTGTAAAGTGATGCTTCAGTGTTCATTTTATTAAGAGAGTTGATTGTGTGCTGTTTTGCATGTGTTGTCTAAGATACATGTAGACTGAGAAGTCAGGTATAAATGTATGCACGTGATCTCAACCTCATGATTATCCCAGCAGCCGTGATATTTCAACAGTGAGCTGCCTGTGGGCGGGTAAGAATATTGAAAACCCAGTCCAAAACCCGCATTTGGCGAGGTCTATGATGCAAAATACGAGTTACTTGAAGCTCCACATAGCTCCAGACATTATGGTGACCTACGGTAGCTTACTGTTGGTAGAAAAACCTCTGATTGGCCGTTTTGAAGAGATTTACACTTGGAATTTAGAATACGTCGTTGACCTCACTTGAGTAACAATAAAAGTGGCGATATCACGTGATCTATCCCTGGCATTCTGAAACAGTATAACTCCTCGAGCATTATGATTTTACAATGGCCTGAACATTGCTATAAATAATTTTTGAGCATACAAAGTCTGCAAGCCTAATGTCACACCAAAGAGGTATTTCTGAGACGAGAAAACCAACACTATACCCTATCGATCCACGAGCAGAAAACACTGAAACGCTCGCTTTGCCAGAACCAATCGATTTGGAAGATTTGCGAACGAACCAGAGAAACCAAAAATCCTTTAAAAACACGGCAATATCTTCAATCGAATACACCATTATTTCAGAACAGTCGATTTCTGAACTGAAGGAGTATGAAGACTTGTTTGACAAGACTCGCAGCTGGAAACGCCCAACATACAACAGTTCACAGCAGAACTCAGAAGCTCTGAAATGATAATTCCGATAGCCATATCCAATTTTGTTGTGCACAGGTGTATAATATAAAATGTTATGTCAAATTACGTTCAATCATGGCTGGAGAATGACCTATGTTCCCAACGCAGCGGGTATTTTGGACATGGCAAAAGCGTCTTGAAGTGTGAAACTTACTGCGCTCCTGGCGTTCTAGCGCTCTAGACAGAATGACAAAAAAGGCGAAAAATATCCTTATGGCAATTTCTCACTGGACCTACTACCAAATAAATTGCGTTGGCAGCTGAATATGACTGTCCGAAATTTTCAATATTTTCTGGACAAGCGTAATACAGCTTTCTCAAAATTAAGGGCATATATCAGTGAGCGGCATCCATTTTATACTGGAGTTTATAAGAGATAAATACTACTTCGAAGTGAAGTATACCGTTACCTAGGGTAGTAATTTAAATAGAGGTTCACTTGAGATATCAGAGTTTGTTAGTTTATAGTTGAAAATAGTAGATATAGGGCTTATTCGAGATATTCTAGCTAACTACTCCGTCATAGGATTCGGCGTCACGGGATGCAAGCTCTGCACGCATCTATCATTCTTTGTCATTGATATCTTTCATTCTTCGTCAAATTGATCAGCATATGCGATCGTTGATGAATTGTTCTCTCAGTATAGAGAAGGAATGAGTCGGGTATGAGCCGTACATGAAACCCAGATCCCCCGAAGGATAGGGCACTTAAGGATCCTGTTTTCCAATGAATTTCTGAGGATTAGAGTTCAGTTATTGATCTTGTTAGTATCTAATAGACCTGTATGCTTTGATAATATTACTCCTTACTATACTACTATTCCTTGTTTAAGTTTCACTTATTACTTGCTCCCGTTATCTACCTGAGCAATAAGTGCCAACTGAACCCTTGGAATTGTCACACACAGAATACCTTATCAGCTTGATCGAGTAATAATAGCCTTAGAGATTATATACTTGAAGAGTAAGAAGAAACTCTAGTCTAATACTATATTTTACTTAACTCTGAGAGAAAATATTAAAGATACTTACTTTCTAGTCTACATTTAGCTATTAAATATTTACTCTAAATAACAGTATTAAGTTAACTAAGTAGTATATTTTGTAAGAGATTAAATTTAATAACAAAAACTATAGACCATTTAGTCATTAGTAATAACTATTCTACCGATATCTTACCAAGAAAATTATTCAACTATAGGATAGATTACTGCTAAGAAATTAATATTAAAGACTATCTAGAAGACGTACCATAACTTACTAAAACTATAAAAAATAGTTATCAGGTATCAGAGCTCTTTACGCTGTCGATTTCTCCTCTTTAGACTGTTACTCTGATTATTAATTGTCATATTTACTTATATCTTTATTCCTAATGTGAGCTCTTGTATTAAATCCTTAACTGGTCTCAGACCGAGCGGCGTGTTCCATAGTCAGAGTCTTCGCTTAGTTGTAAATATAGCATAGGGTATTTGTGGCGATTGAATAATTTTCCGAAAAGCCCTTCATTTTCGATATAGTGGAGATGGTTCTAAATTTTGGCTAATATTTAAGGGCATCTGCCATTACAGGCCAACTTACTGCAGCGTCTTTACCAGTTGTGGTTTATCGTATAAGTGCAACTTCGATCCTGCATCGGGCTCATACTACAACAGACCTCCTCAAACCTACTAAGCGCACTCTACAAGATAGACTCCTATACAATTACTATTCATGCTGGCAATAAAGACACAGATAGCTATTATCTTATTTTAAAGTAACTATTATTAAAATATGAGACACCATATTTAGATATCCCACTGGCACCCGAAAAAACAAAATGATTCTGCAGAGCCGCAACTATCTCGATGTTTTTTAAAATGAATTTCATTTTCTTTCTTGATCCAGAGAAGCCATATCACCATCTCACCTGCATATCCATATCCAGCAGCTGCGCCGCTACAGGGCCAGTCTCCAATTACTAGAGTTTGCAGCTCCCCGCAACGAACGGCCTCTGTAGTCTTGCGTATTCACCAATATATTAGTACAAGAACTAGGATATTTATGACCGAATATCTTCTAGGAGTCAGACCATCATATGGTATGGCGACAAGAAGTAGTATAGTATTATCCTATGAGCGGACAGTTAGAATTGTTAACGTTACCATAATTCGCAACAGCGACTACGTCGATATGAGAGTAAAGACTAGCTACACTATTATAGATACCCAACCAGTGGCTATCTGGATAGTCTTTATCTAAAAGATCTGTAGTACTCTAAAGTAAGAGTTTTAAGCTCTCCCTGTCGCCGGTAGCTGCTCTTCGCCTCTTTACTCAAAACTCAGGCATTGGAAATAGTAATGATCGGTCTATTCCTTTAGTAGATTTGTGCTTAGTATCTGGCCCTGTAAACATTAGTAAGTAGAGCTACTAGATATCTGAAATTATCATAATATAGAGGAGTTTAGGAGCAATCTTACTCTATATTATGTGACTAATAAGCTGTATCGACAGGCCAATCAAGTCTATAATTATCTCGAATAGAAAGCTAGTAGGCGAGAGAAAGAGCTATCATGGCCTACTGGTGATTTATAATAGGCCCTTTATGTGAAATAATTCATTATACGATAATACAGCGCTGCTGTAGTTACTAACAAGGTAATTGAAGTTCCTGTGTAAGTTTGAATAATAATAATCATACTGACTCACTGTAAGAAAAGAACAATTTGGTAGAGTAATCTATATTTTACAGGTTACTGAACCTCTTTGTCTATTTTATCTAATTTTATAGCCTATTTTAGTACTCTATTCTAAAATTTTACTAATATTAGGAAATCCCTACTCATGGTAATAGGAACGCTATACCCCGATTATCGACCGAGGCATAGTGAACCCTTAATTCTTGAAGTAGATAACCCTGTTATTAAATCGCTGATATGAAATGTTAGTTTATACTAAGTCATGTGATATAGCTATTATAATAAACTGCAGCCAACCGTTATGCCTCCTCGATACTACTATTTTGTAACACTTACTAACTAGCAGAATAGCTATATATTAGACGTAGTGTAATGGCGATTGTTTACACCTTATCTAGATAAGCTAGGTTAGTTCTTAGCACTAGGTAAAGGTAGACTTTTTTAAGTAGCTAATTGTGAAACAGCACTGATATTAGTCCCACTAATTATCAGATACCATTATTATAAAAGAGTACTATATAACTACAGTATGCGCTTTACATGAGAGAATTACGTAATTTTAATCTCTGCCTAATACTCTATATAAACTAACGATAGAGTAGGTCGCGAATTTAGTAGGATAGCTAGTCATTCAAGTCAGAGTAACTTCATTATACCTAATAGAGTAAGCCTAGAGATCGGAAAAAAATTACAAGAAGTAAAAGCCCCGTCAGAAGTAACTATTAGCTATACTGAATAAGGCAAGGGCGTTAGTGAGAGAGACTACTACTAAGTTAGATAAGTATCAATTAAGTGACCAAGACTAAAGTTAGCTATCGTAGCCTACGTCTAACTTATGTATTAATTGCCGAGATAAAAGCTAACAGGGCCTTCTTCCCGAGCGGCATTAGGCAGGAAGAGCCAAGCGAAGCTAAGTAGGACTTAGTAGAGACCTGATTTCTGAATAAAGCTTCAAATTACAAATATTGCTAATATCCATATCCTAACTATCAAATATCTACTGTTTTCTCTCTAATATTTTAGTAATAGGTCTAGATTCTGACTTATCCAGCTGAACATACCACCAAGGCCGATAACCCTGGTTTGGCTAGAATCAACATTATCAGCTTTCTCAGCTAGGTATAACTATCTAGTACAGGAAGTCTTCCTAGAGGCTAGTGAACAAAGATGAGTAGATTATAAAGATACTCTCATCTATAAAATCGCGTAATTCTGGAGATATGATTTCTGAAGATCTTCGAATTTTTGAGTGCACAGATTATCGGTTACAGTCGCTAGTTTGTTCCTAAGGCTCTCAGTAGTGAGAATATATCTAGACTGGCTTAGAAATCGTAAGAAGTGACTAACAATATAATGATTTTTGCGCTATAGCTAATAAATAAGTTGCTATTTGGCGCCCTTCCGACAGTTACAAAAACGAGTCGTATATAATACACTACAGATAACGATATGAGTAGGTTATTGTGATATCCACTGTTTTAATCATACTCTGCCTAGATTTGAATAATTAACTGACAGTTACTTGTGCTGGATCTGCTTGCTATTTTGCCTGAATAATAAGAATGGCGCCTATCGCCGAGGCTGCTGTGCCGGGGCTGTTCCTGGTAGGTGAACTTTGACGTGTGTACCTTGAGGCTACCGATAAAGATATTCAATCTAGGTCAAGTATGGCTGGAAGCCAGTGGAACAAGTGAATTTCGATCAGATACGGTATAGAGGACATGGTGTTGACCATTTTACGCTGATGGTGCGTGAACCATAAGCAAAGAAATAGTAGATGGACTGCGCGAGATAGATATTAGAGATGTGATAAAGTCTATGCTATGTATATAACGACTCAAGCATATAATGTGGATTAAGGAGCACAAAATGCACAGTATGGATGGAAAATTCTATTTATACTGGCTCCTCTCTACGTTGGTTTACCTAACTAGACCGAAAACGAATCTGTTGTCAGTCTGGTGGACAAGGTGTGTAATCAACTCGCGAGAATTAAAGGTAATAAAGCCATCATTATTACTGTTATCATAGATAACCGCAGGTAATCTTGCTAAATCTTTTACTGCATATAGACACTTTCAAAAACAAGGCCAATGACAAATTGGCTTATTCTTAATTTTGCCTGACTTTTGGGGGGCCTGGCGAGTATCAGGATCCCTAGAGCGGATGTCGCGTGACCATAGAGCCAATAGAGACTACAGCCAGTAAGATCTGAACTGAGACAGGCACGCTAAAAATGACTGCAAAATCAAATCATAATTTTAGCGGATTAGAATCGGACTCCGAGTGGAGGGCCTGAATTTCACATTATTTAAGAATGTCCATACCCGCTTGCAATCAGCATTATCATTAACAACAACAGTCAACTAAATCATCAATCACTTCTATTTCTACTCAATCTATTCATAGTGCTCAAATTTTACCAAAAATGAAGGTCGCAATCATATCCTCCCTTTGCCTTACCGCTACCAGTGTCCTTACCGCCCCTACTAAGCGGGCTGGCCAAGCTGTCACTATTACTGGTCTTAAGGCCACTTATTCCGACCAGCAGGGCTCCGTTGAGTTCTCTATTTGGGACCCAAACTACTCCGACAGTACTAGCGCAATCCTCATTTGGTCCGTTTCCCAAGTGCTACATTTCTCTGCCGACAAAACTAATTAACACTCACTTCAGGGATCGCCCCGGACAGCCACCCGCCGACAGCTGGTCGGCGGACCACAACTATGTTGTTGAGTTCCCTTACGGCGTAAACTATGAGGAGCCTGAGTGGTTGAGCTTTGTTATCAAGCATATTGGGGGCGCAGAAGAAATTGATGTGGCTTTGGGTTCTAATGCTGATGCTTCCCAGTGGGGATGTTGTGAGAAAGAGGGAACGCAGATTTGCACTTTTACTGGTGATCTAATCATCACCCCTTACTCTCCTTAGATTTTGATTTTTGGTTGATGTGGATAGCGATGAGGATCGGGGTGGGGCATATACACACGTAAAGGGGGAAATCAGGAATTAGGGGGATATATCTCACACGGTCACTACTTTGGAAATTTTTCTTCTGTTGCTTTTGAATCTATGTACATCGGCATTTGAAATGATTTCATTCTATTATATGAGTTCGACCCCGGTGATTTTTGCAGTCCACCATCTTCTACTTTTTCAGAATGATTAAGAAAATGCTCCGGAAACCGAGGATCTCCCGGCAAGAGAATGAGACTGACCACAACCCCAAGCAAGAATCGATGAACGCTACAGGCAATTCAGAGCCCGAAAAAAAAATTAGCATAGCAGATCACCAGACCACCATGTTGGCCACCATTGACCCAAAGACACATAGGACCTCATCCGCCCGCAGGTGAATTAGTTATACCTGAGACTGAGGTGCTTTTCATATTTGGAAGCATTGAAGAAAATAGTGAGCTATATCAAGTATCTAAAGTATTTCTGTAGTAGAAAAAGTGCTTGACACCAGGTATCGGTTAATGTAGTACATTGCGCTCAAGCTTTCGCTAATCTACAGTTCATGGCCTCGATAAAGTTGAGCTAATACCCAAATCTAAGCCGCTATTTCTGTATAATTATATGTCCAGAAACCAATACATCTTCATACGAAGTGCTCTCGAGGTGGGCTTTTGAGTCGTGAGGCATTGATCTAGTAGTAGCAAGAATAGCCTGACAAAGATCTATAACGCCATATCCAAGCGCTAGCAAATCAAAAATCGTCGATAAATTTAGCTAGGCGCAATTTGAGGACTAAAGAAGCAAAAACCGCAACGTGAAGACGAATTTTTGCCATAGCGGCAAAAAGGATTTCCAGAAAGCTGGGATGCCGAAACAACGAAATCAAATTCGTCATCGCAGGGAAACACTCACAAACTTGTGATCCAGACTGCTACTTTGCGTAGACCTAAGACAAGTATGACAAGTGAACAACGTTCAACGACCGGCAGTGAAATGATTGTTCATTCCCAACGAATCGAGTACCCTTAGGCGAACATCACAGTATCAAATACTGCAAAACCGTAGTTTACGTACTGTACGATTGCCAGTTTTGAAATGGTGTCTTAAGTGCTAAAGCCTGGGTTATGCTAGAGCATCAAAGAAAAACTGGCTGCCTCCGAATATCGCGGGACTTGAGTAAATGTTGAAGCAGTTGTGAAGTATAGATCATCTCTTGAGGCCTCATCATTCCTAATAATAATTGCATCAGTCTGGAAGTTAGGATATTAAGCTGTAATCCCGAAAAATCTCTTCGACATGATGGTCCCTCTGGGTTTTGCTCTTGCTATCCTGGAGCAAGCAACATCGAAAACTTCTGACTTCGCCTGCGAAACTCTAGAAAACCCCCTCCTGAGCTATTATGTATGAACGATAGGTCTGGCCCGCTATATCCTAAGAATTCTGTTAAATTTGAGACTGGGTATGTTGACGAAAGGTATTCCGTGTTTCCACTCACTAGATGTGTGCTGATACGAACAATGCTCAGTTTAGGTGTTGTTCATTCACTCTTTCCAGTTTTATTCACGCACCAAAAAAGGGACGGGCTCTGGAGGTGCAAATTACGAGATAAGACCTTCGGCCACCTAATGATGGTCATTGACAGGTCCATACCACCCATTTTCTGGAGAAGGAGCGAGAAATCTACGAGGAAGCATTGTCGAAGTTTCGAGTGTAAGACCTGTGCTCACGATTCATTCCGGAGGAAATCAACTTTTTAAGAACAGCTCATGCCCGGTACATACTATAAACCGCCCCACACTTTTCCCATGCGTTACCACAGTTTATTCCCACTACTGCACCTCCAATTATAGGGCGAATTCCACTCGTATGTGACACTCAAGTCGTTGCCCAAAAAGCCAACTTACCAGCTTCCATAGGGTTACGTCTTCAAACTTTCATAACATCTGCCAAGGCAGACTTTCTCAAAAGCAGTCTAAGAAGGCTCTCTCCCCTCAGTTGATGATACTATAACGTCTGAAAATGGGTTGATTTCTCTATCATCAAACCATCCGATCGAAAGTTATCTGCCACTGCATGAGGGCTTCGCCGTACATTTAAGACTCTGTCCCTGTTGCACCACGGCAGGGAAATTCCGGCCAACAGGATGCCACCTTGGTATCCGAATGAGCTATTACGATCTCTGATGAGAACAAAAGCAAGCCCACTATGAAAGACGGCGAGAAATTGACATTTGCTTCAAAAAAAGCACTAACTGGGTCTAGCCAGATCGTCGCGGAGCTGTCGCTGTGGCGGGAAATTGTGCACCCACTTGAGATAACGCCCCTCTTTCAATGGTCGGTCGTCAGGCGCGGTTGAACACTATCTACGTCCGCGCGAACAACGAAGTATACAACTATGCATTTAAAGAGACACTTCATCTAATTCATTTTGGTCGTTTGAGCTGCCTGTTTCCTCGTATGTGTATGAGCTAACCCCTGCCCCGTGTTCAATCGCTCGGCTACTCCATTGTTATTCAAAGAAAAACATTAGGCTATATGCCTACAAGAAGAAGAACAAGTCGATTTCCAATCAATTTGTTTCTCTGTATAGATATATTTATGATTAAAATAATAGGAAAGAATCTATTAGATTATTATATTATTACATAAGAAATGAGAAACAGGAAATGAAAAATAAAAAATACATAAGTTATGTAAAAACTAAAAACCAAAAACTTAGGCTTATCAAAAACATGTAGATCTTTTTATATTTACTTTATTGAAAAATATCGAACTAGATGGGTTTAATTTACTTGTTGAATTGTAATTTTCAAGTGATTGATTTGGAAATCAAGAAACCTAAAGATGAAATTAAAATTAAAAACTGACAAACATATCATACGATTTAAACTACAGAATCCTTTTGTAGTCAGCCTAAGAAAAATTTGTGCAGTGAGGGTAGTAGGTCAAGATTTTACCTATATATTATTTTTTTACCGCCTCCGAGGCTGATTACGACTCGTAATCAGCCTCACTGCATCAGGTACTCTACTAGATTTGGAAAGTGGATAGCTGATGGTCTAGTTTTTGAGTCTTAGGTGTGAAATATATAATAGCTGCTTTTGATGCTTGAACAGTTGCTCTACTCCTCTTCTTCTAGCTGAGCGCGTCATTGATAATTGTTACGATACCTTTCCGATTACTCTCTATGGTTGGCCTAGTCACCCACGCGGGAGTAGTGGTTGCTCCCGCTGGCTGTCGATATGTTTTTGCACGAGATCAGGGGTGAGACATCGTTTTGCGTATGAGAAAGGTTTCGGGTCGGGTGTGTATTTGTCGATTGCGCTTGCGGTCATCTTGGAGAGGTTTTCCAAGGCCGCATCCAGTGCCTCAGTTGACTGCATCTCTACCTGTCGTCTTAGAAGGCCTAAAATCGCCTTTTCAATTCATATGCTGATCAGTTGTAGGCCTTTCTTGGTACTACAGATGTTGTGCCGTGTCTGGATAGCCCATTATAAGTACGTGGCTCAGTGGTCTGGTCCATAGTTGTTGTGGTAGAGATGGCACTGATGTAATAGGTCAGGTCTGTTTGTTACCGTCTAGTACATGCAAATTTTGTTAGGGTGGCTGATAGACCAAAAATTTGCAACTTCCCCAGGCAGACATCCTGGATGCCATGGTTTTGAAACGAATGGGCTAATTCGCTGGCGTCCTCGACGAAGCGGAGTTTGATATCGTTGCTCCCTCATACTGGGCAGTTAAAGTCTCCAGACAGGATTACGCTGGTGGGTTTCCTATCTTCTTGGTTGGTATTCCCAGTCTTAAAGTAAATCCCTAATAAGATCGTCTCTGCTCATGCCTCGTCGAGTGTGTGCATAGGTACAAGAGGAATATACAGAGAACATCTGAATCTAGAAGTCCGCCACCCAGATCTTGATTGCTGTGAAGTCTGATTGGTTGTACCGTACCTGTCTGTAAGAGGCTGTTGAAAGCCTACGGTTGAAATAGATGAGGCTTCAGAATCTAGCTAAGTCGCCTTCCACCGTTGGCTTTCATACTCCCCATGAACTATTGTTTACATTAGATCGGTATGTGATTATTGAGGGTTCTTGGATAAGAATCAGGTCCGTGCTGGGTTGTTATGATCATTGATGAGAGCCTCCATACCCCATCTAAATTTAATGATGTTCAGCTGGAAGAATCGGAAGTTGTTACCGACATTGAGATAAACATGGAGTTGTAGACGCCAGGGACAAGGTATGCTTAGCCGACTGTTTGCCGCTGCACTCTAAGCATACCACGCTCTGCTTCTTGACAGGCATCTTGCCTGTTCATGACTGTCTCCTCAGTGGCCGCATCGTGGTGCATTCTCCTTGCATATCCACGCCTGATGACCAAACTGTTGGCATCGGAAGTGTCGCCAGAGTGAGGGAGGGAAGGGGTGAAGTGGACAGGATTGAGGATAGCGCAATCTCACAACGTTTAAAAAAGGCCCTTCATGGTGAAACCATAAACAAAGAACCCCTTGCTTTTCGCTCAGGCCCACGAAATTTGGAGAACCATCAGTCCATGTCAGAAGTGAATCCTCTGCTCTCTTGATCACCACCAGTCCATTGACACTCACTAGCAGCCCCTGTTGGCCGGAAAACTGGATGCTGACACGACTACTGCAATCGCTACCGCCTATGTGTTCAATTAGACCAGATTGATACAAGCCAGCTATGCGAGAAAGACTTACCATGGCCATATCCACGCCTGGCATAATCAGCACATCCATAGCAGGCCGATATCCCGCCTGGTGGGTGGAGAACAATGCTAATTTCTTATTATGCCGAATACTTTCTTTGACTTCCATAATCCTACGATTTCCATCCACCACGTCATAGGTTGTCAGAACCCGACCATGGCTTTCGAGGTCGATGGGTAAATTGCGGTCCTTCACGTTGGAGTCTACTTCTATCAGATTCTCCATCTCCAAATGCAGATCTCCGCCGGGGCTGCGCCGGCCGACGACTATAGGGCTCGTCCGATCACCAGGAAGAGATATGGTCCATGCATTGCGCACCCAGAGCCATCGTTGATGGATTTCGAACAAGGGCAGACCAGACTGATCTCGCACCTCCCGACAGCAATGTGGGATACATTTTCGCCCGCTAACGGTGAAGAGAACGGGACCATCCTCAAATTGGATGTAATAAGCGCATTCGGAGACGGCACTGCCGGCTGGGTACAGGGTGAGGTGCGTTTTCTGCTCCGCCATGTATTCGTAGCGTAAGCCGATTGGGCGGATGGGTTCTTTGAGGGGCTTGCGAATATTCTTTTTACGACTTTTTGTCGGGAATGCGGGGTCTGATACATCCGACGTTGCGCTTGCGATTTGCTGATGCTTCAGCATGGTCGAGGGATGCTTGTTGTTCAACGGAATCGAAATAGGTTCAGATAGAATCTATCGCCGTCGAACCGTTTAAAATAATATTCGGTCACGGATAGAATGGGATGAGTAGCCGTCCTGTGCATTTTTGACCAAGTACATTGACGGACCGCAAAGTTTTGACCGTTGCCATATCTGACAGTGGTCATGCTGGGAAAAGGGGGGTTGCCATGGTATGCAGAAACCTGCTGGAAATGCCTCAGTCGAACAGGGCCTAGGTGCGTGCAAAATGCAACTATGCCCTATGAAGCAAGCACCGTACTTGAGATGCGGTTCGTCGTGAGGTCATCTCTGCAGGATCATAATACCATGGTAATAAGAACCACAGTACCAGCAGGCTAATTTTTCAATTCAAAACTTGATCTATCAAATTTCCAACCGGGAAGTAGTTTCATCTCAATGGGTCCGAGTAAATTCCGTGGTGTGTCTCGTGTGTCGCCAGCCAAATAAAGCCCAAGGCATGCTGTAAGTACGGGTGGGAAAAAAAAGGAAAATTCCCTCATGCAATCCTCCGCACAGGTGACGCGATGTACATATAGCTTATATTTACGTCCTTTCTTTTAATTGGCTGTGGAACAATAGTGATTCCCCACCAAAGCCAGCCACTTCGGATCTTCGGATGTGTGGAGCAACATTCAATGGCATACCCCGCCAGCCCCACTGAAGTCATGAACGACCTACCTAGTGGATTTACAGACGCGTTTGAATTTCGAATCAAACTGTATTTTTTTTATATTGGGTACAGCGTGAGCTAAATCAGAGAAAGTTGGAGATGAAGTAGATATGTGATTCCACAAATTCACTTAGCCAACACCTCTTATCAATCCTTAATCTCCGTTATCTCCCATTTCGCACGCTCTTCCCGCCGCTCTTTCACGAACTTTTGTATAATAAGGGCCAATACACCAACACCCACGATAAAGACAATGCAGAACACGAGAATAGGCCCGGGCTCTCGTGATGCCCAATTGCGTTTGACGAAGTCATCGCGGACTTGTACGACTTGTACACTCCTCGTGAGGGAAGGATCAATCACAGCCATGGATGCTTGAGTGATTGGGAGCAACGAACTGATATGAGATAGATTCAGCTTCAGCAATTCAGTAATCCAGCTGCATGCAATCCACAATTGAAGAACGTAATTGTAGTCTACTATGACTTACTTGGCGAGCGGGTGATCGCAAATATCAGAGGTGCTGAGCAGGAAAGGATGAGTGCTTGGATTGAAGTGTTCAAGGAGGCTATCGAGTTAAAGGGACAGCGAAAGAAATCAGTAATAGTTAACAATAACATTGGAGGAGGTCCTTGATGAAATCCAGAGCGGGGGAGAGGTTCACTATACCTTTTCCGGTCTTCTGACTTCTGTGACAACATGAGCAGGACTATTATATCCGGCTTCAAACTCACTTAGTATTGATTATAGCGCTAGCGGATATTGCCGGATCACCATTCCTGCCTGAAAACTGCGTTATATAGCTTAAACTTTTGCTGCAATCGACTATAAAGACGAATTAGGATAAACCGACCATCAAGCGAGCTTCAAATATTCCCATTCTCGGCGTCATCCTTATCTTCTTAACCGGCAACAATGAATAGTCGATGATTTAATGCGAAAAGTCTCTTTTTCTCAATAGATTTGGTGCTACCGGGTCAATTGGGTCGTTTCTATCTCAAGGATTTGCCTCATATAGTCTTATCTCTGTCCTTTTGGACCGTATTTGATGATTGTTTGTGGAGAGTATCATTTTCGTAAATGCAAGATTAACCCTTTTCTTTTTCCCTTTCCCTCTTATCGCTGTTTTTCTCGTCCGCTCACGAGGCCAGTATTGGAGAATGTCATCCATTTACGACACTAACCGCGATGTCGAAAACGACGCTGCGGAGCGCCGGTTCTCTGCTATTTCCTACAAAGACGACGTAAAGATCGATGAATATACACGCCTGGTGCGATGGATGTCGACCTACCGCGAGACGAAAAGGGACACCGCAGATGAAGGTGAAATCCACGAGAGTCGCGTGTGGTTTGCGCCATGGCGGAAGAAGAAGTACCGATGGAAGTACATTGGGGTTGGACAAGAGTTCCCAGATGACTGGAAATTCACCGACATCAATCACGGTCTATCAGACACGGATGTCGAGCAGAGGCGGAAGGTGACTGGATTCAATGAATTGAAGGCGGAAAAAGTCAACCAATTCCGCAAAGTCTTGGGATATTTTCAAGGTCCAATTCTGTATGGTGAGAAACTACCGCATCTGCGCCGACCCCACTCGGAAAGTGACACGCTGACTAGACCTCGACAGTTATGGAGATAGCGGTTCTCCTAGCTGCCGGCTTGGCTGAATGGATTGACTTTGGTGTTATCATCGGCATTCTCTGTCTGAACGCTACAGTCGGTTGGTATCAAGAGAAGCAAGCCGAGGACGTAGTAGCCAGCCTGAAGGCCGATATTGCAATGCGCAGCACGGTAGTTCGCAATGGAGCGGAAATTGATATCCTGGCCCGCGAACTGGTTCCCGGCGACGTGGTAAAATGAGCCCCCTACTTCCCTCGGCATTGGCGTATAGTAACACATCTTGATATGATCAGATCGTCATCGAAGAGGCGACCTCGGTGCCTGCCGATGCCACAGTTGTCTGCGACTATCAGGAAAGAGAGACAGGCTGGCGGAAATATCAGCAAATGTGGAAAGAAGGTAAGCTGGAAGAGAGAAAGAAGAAAAAAGCGGCTGAGGAGGAGGAATCGGGAGAAGAGAACGAACACAGCGACTTTCCTGTTATCGCATGCGATCACTCTGCGATTACTGGAGAGTCTCTCGCCGTGGACCGCTTTTCTGGAGATGACGTCTTTTACACGACTGGATGCAAACGTGGCAAGGCCTATGCAATTGTTCAATCGACTGGAACCAAGACCTTTGTGGGTCGCACAGCGGCGATGGTTCAACAAGGTGCTTCCGGGAAAGGTCACTTCCAGGTGGTCATGGACGGGATTGGTACGTCCCTGTTGGTGCTTGTGATGGCATGGATCTTGATCATGTGGATCGGAGGCTTCTTCCGTAACCTCCCCATTGCTGATCCTGGCCAACAAACCCTTCTACACTTTACCCTTTCCTTGCTGATCATTGGCGTGCCCGTCGGGCTGCCTGTTGTCACGACTACCACTCTTGCTGTCGGTGCGGCTTATTTAGCCAAGAAGAAGGCGATTGTTCAGAAGCTTACAGCAATCGAATCGCTTGCTGTAAGCCTCCCCTATCTTAGTCTGGGCTCCACTTGTGACCCATTTTCAACCCAGTCACTGATCCAAAGTAGGGCGTAGACATCCTTTGCTCCGATAAAACAGGAACATTGACTGCCAACAAGCTCAGTATTCAGGAGCCATACGTCGCTGAGGGCGTTGATGTCAATTGGTTGCTTGGGGTTGCAGTTCTAGCCTCTTCTCACAATGTTCGTTCTTTGGACCCGATCGATAAGGTTACCATTTTGTCTGCGAACCAATATCCAAAGGTGAAAGACATATTACGGCAGCCATGGAAAACAGAAAGCTTCACTCCATTCGATCCAGTGTCAAAGCGAATTGTGTCGGTTGTGGTGCTAGATAACGTGCGGTATACCTGCACAAAAGGAGCGCCAAAGGCAGTCCTTCAGTTGACTAACTGCGAGGAATCTGTAGCCGCGTTGTACCGACAACAGGCGACAGAGTTTGCTCGTCGTGGTTTTCGATCTCTTGGTGTCGCTGTCCAAAAAGGTGACGAACCGTGGACTTTGTTGGGAATGCTCCCAATGTTCGATCCGCCTCGGGATGACACTGCACAGACAATCCTGGAGTCCCAGAATCTTGGAATTGCAGTTAAGATGTTGACTGGCGACGCAATCGCTATAGCCAAGGAGACTTGTAAAATGCTTGCGCTAGGAACGAAGGTCTATAATTCTGAAAGACTTATTGGTGGTGGTATTAGTGGTGCAATGGCTACTGAACTGTGTGAGAAGGCAGACGGATTCGCCGAGGTGTTCCCCGAGCACAAATACCAGGTGGTCGAGATGCTACAAGAGAGTGGCCATCTTACAGCTATGACGGGTGACGGTGTCAATGACGCACCATCGTTAAAGAAAGCTGACTGTGGTATTGCGGTCGAAGGCGCGTCAGAAGCGGCTCAGTCTGCTGCGGATATTGTTTTCCTCGAGCCAGGCCTTTCAACTATTATTGATTCTATTAAGGTTCGATGGTCGTTCTTGATTGCACTTTCTTGGTATATTAATTACTGACTTTTGCTGGTAGTTGGCGCGTCAAATTTTTCAACGCATGAAAGCGTACATTCAGTATCGCATTGCGCTCTGCATTCATCTCGAAGTCTATCTAGTAACTAGTATGATTATTATCAAGGAAAGTATCCGTACTGATCTAGTCGTGTTCATCGCACTGTTTGCAGACCTTGCAACAGTAGCAGTGGCCTATGATAACGCGTCCTTCGAGCGCCGACCTGTCCAGTGGCAATTGCCAAAAATTTGGGTCATCTCTGTCATTCTCGGTATCCTCTTAGCACTCGGGACGTGGGTGATCCGTGGGTCGATGTTCCTGCCTAACGGTGGATTCTTCCAAAATTGGGGCTCCATTCAAGAGATTTTGTTCTTGGAGGTTGCATTGACAGAAAACTGGCTCATCTTTGTGACACGTGGAGGCAACACTTGGCCCTCCCTACCACTGATCCTTGCCATCCTCGGTGTGGATGCGCTCGCAACCTGCTTCTGTTTGTTTGGTTGGTTCTCTAATCAGGATATGATTACCGATCCCTTTGATCAATATATCTTACAAGAGACGAGCAATGGTTTCACCAACATTGTCGATGTCGTCCGATGTTGGGGGTACAGCATCGGCGTTACTGTGGTAATTGCCCTCGTGTACTTCGTCTTGAATAAATGGAAATGGCTCGATGACCTGGGACGCACTAAGAAGAGCAAAGGCGATATCGCGATTGGAAGTATCCTCAGTCACCTGTCTACTTTGAGCCTCGAATACGAAAAAGACACTGATAATCATGCTCGAATTTGGCTTGGCGCTACCAAGGAGGACGAGTTGGAATAAGCCTGAGCTTCTTCGGACTTTTGTGGGTTTTGTTGGTGGTATCGCGTTTGATTTTGAAGAGCATGGTATATTGATTCTGTTAGTACTTGATGATAAGGCCCAGACACAGGGTACAATGGATTCATAATACACAATTCATTGAGGAAAGTAGGTATGAGGTACTGCGACGAGTTCCAAGGTCCAATGGTCACACTATCCTTCTGTAACCCTCGACTTAGTTTCTTGAAATCATTGTCGTCTTCATGCTTGTCCAAAATAAATTATCATTCACTACCCACTCCCTAAATCCCTGTTTAAAACAATAGTCCATTAGTGATTTGGTAGAACCCTTATAAAATACGTATCATAAGTTAAACACCATTTCAGATTTGGTTTTTATCTCTTATTAGTTAGTATTGTCCCAGTCTACCTAGTACAGTGAGCCTGACTTTAAGGCACTAAAAAAAATAATGTATAGATAGAATTTAGACCTACTATAATAGTTGCCAAGGTTTCGGCTAGCACCGATTAGTCAGGTAGACTTGAGAGGCAAGTAGTAAATAAAGAACAAACATAAGTGATAACTAAATTAAATTGAACTCAGTAAGCCGATATTTATAGATATTATATTCCTAATAAATTAATATCTTCTAATCTATAGTCTGGTTTTTCATAGTGACTATAAGTAGTATTTTTACTTAACTGTTATTTTTCTATTCTTATTAGACTATTTCTTATAGATAAGTACTATATTCTAATTTAGCTCTCTATATACTACTGATAAATAGTTAAAGTAATAGATAAATCTTTTTTCAAAGATAAATCTAAAGCTTCTACTATATAGCCTATTAATATAATTATACTTTTGGTTAAATGTTACTAGATTTAAATTATTATAGTACTATTATAACAATATTAGTATATAGTCTCTATATTTGACTAGGGTTATTAATATTCTAGAAGATAAAAAGAAGAGTGCACGATTATTAAGTTATTATAGGATATAGGTTTCAGCAAGCACAGGACCTAACATTATAGTATCTAAACCCTATAGATATCTATTATTCTTTATTATTAATACCTTTAAAGCTTTATTAACTCAATTAGTATACTATAATGATTAATGTACACAGTAAACTATATAGAACAGGCTGTTCTATATCAGCATAAAGAAGGAATAAGTCAGGTATAACTTATATATATATAACTATTTCTTGTACCTAGGCACTTAATTATCCTGTTTATCTCTGTATTTCTAAAGGTCAGAACTTAGTTATTAGTCTTACTTGTATCTAATTACTTATATTTTTAACACTACTCCCCTTGACTACATCACTTTTTTTTATTTATATATTGCTTACTACTTACTTCTAATATATACCTAACTAAGTGGTGCGTACTAAACAATTAGTATATCCTTATTTAAGTGGCCTAGCTAATTTCTAAAAGTTCTAGTTTCCTAGCTAGAGGTCTACAGAACTCTATAAGACCCCTCTTAATTATAGAGCATTTCCTCTATACTATATTTATAATAGGCTAGAGACTATATTATTATATATTAATTTAATAAGAAATATATAATTATATATATTTGCTTCACAATTATACTTCTTTTCTTAATATAAGCAGATTAAAGCTCTGATTTAAAGCTATTTGCTATTGAAGGTATAGTAAATAGGTCACTTAATAACCTTGTTTCAAAGTCAACTAGTACCTAGTTTCTTAGAGGTTTGATATAAAATACTTTGCTAATAACGTTAACTATATTTAATAATATTCCTAAGATATTAAGAGCCTATACTAGTAGCTAGGTATTTAAAATACAAAGAGAGATAATTACTTATATTATTCTTATACAGTTTAAACCACAAAAGATTAGATATAGCACTCGCTATATTATATAAAAGATTTTTGGCTAAGCTCTACCTATATAAAGTTAGATTATTTAGGTAAAAAGGCTATAATTTATTAAGTTCTTAATTCCTATAATTGTCTTTAAGATAGATAAAACTACTTCTATTAGAATTTTTATTAAATATTTCTTAACCTTAAAATTGTTATATATTGCTAACTAGTCATAGTTTAGTAGTTAGCCAGTTAATAAACGTACTTTATTCTGTAAGAGTAGAATTACGATTTACTAAAGAGTAGCTAAAATTAGTCTTATACTAGTACTACTAGTAATCTTTAAGTATTAACTTATAACTATACTATTACTATACTAAGTCTTATATAGACTTAGGTCTTATTAAGTAACTTTAAAGAATATACTAGATAGAGTACTAAGTATTACGCGTTGCTAACTAGTCACGGTTAGTGGTTAGCTAGTTGATAGACGTACCTTGTTCTATATAAGTAGGATTGCGATTTGCCAAAAGGTAGCTAAAATCAGCCTTATACTAGTACTACTAGTAATCCTTAAGTATCGACTCGTAGCTATACTATTACTATACTAAGCCTTATACAGGCTTAGGTCCTATTAAATAACTTCGAAGAATATACTAGGTAGAGTACTAAGTAGGTTAGTCTAAAGAGCTCTCCTACTTATAGTATATTTATTATAAAGGTGAAATTGCTAATTAAAGAATAGTCTAAAAGTATACTGTAGTAACTTAGAATAGAATTAATCGTAAAGAACTAAATATATATTAAAAGATAGGAATGCTCGATGGCAGTCTGTTAAGCAGACGGGTCGATCGTAAAGGGACAAAACCACCACACACAAAGTGTGCAGGACAGAGATGGGTACTCGTGACACTGAGATAAATAGGATAAGATGAACAGAACACGATAGGATAAATAACAGAACCTCATGTGCAGTAAATACTATACTGCTACCTCAGTATGAACCTCAGGAAAACATATTCAGAAAAATAGTGATCGCGAATTCGCAGTTGAATTGGATTGTTCAGATAGTTTTTTAGAACTGACAGAAAGCGCACTACTTATCCTCGCATACAGAACTGTGGCATAACATAACATAATATAACAGAACAGCCTTATTGTTAAGGCCTCAATCATATAACAGGGAATTCCAGTGTTGAACCGTAAATCCCTACTACAATATATATATAAAGAGATATTCTTATATATCTAGCTCTTCCTATTTCTATATATATCTCCTAGGGAGTATCCCTAGGAGTTATAGTAACTGTCTACTCTCTCTTAGTATTAGTAGATAGTAGGTCGTTAGTTATATAGTATCTATAAGTACTGACTCTATAGTTCCCTATATTCTTCCTATAAACTAGGCACCTATAGAAATACAGCTATTTCCTTATATAAGGCAGTATCCTTTAACATAGTATATTAGAGACTAATTCTAGCTCTTCCTTATATAACTATACTTGTGTGCCCTTCCTGGGAACAGTTGGCTCTCGGTGGTCTATCTGTGAGTTGTGGCCCCCTTATATTGTATAGTCTGTAACACTAAGTAGATTAGTCTAAAGAGCTCTGTTACTTATAGAGTATAGTTATAGTTATACTATATAGAAGTAAAGATATACTTAAGTAATAATATTAGAATTAATTATAAAGAACTAAATATATATATATAAATAAGTGTCTTTATATATCTAGTCTTTTCTATATACTCTTTAAGTAACTCTTAGAGTTACTAGTAGAGTTACTATATACTCTACTATATACTCCTAGAGTATATTATAGAGTAGAGATTATATAAGAGTTTACTATTACTTTATCTTTATATTATAATAATAGTAATAGTAGAAAGAATGCTTATATAAGTATTATGTTTAACTCTTTTTATCTACTTATCTACTTAACTACTTATATTTCTAGTTAGTACTGTGTCTTTAGGGATTAGTTGGCTCTTAGTAGTCTATTAGTAATTATAGTCTCTTATATTATTAGGTCTATAATATAAAAGAAAAGTAATAATAATAAAAAAAGAAATAGTAATAAATTGATTAAAATAAAAAGTAGTAATAATAAAAACTATAACTAAATCCTAATCTCTTAAAATTCAAGAGATCTTTAGATATTTAAGAGTCTAAAGTTAGAAAGCTATAAAATATATATATAGATTATACTCGATTTTTTACTATATTATACTAGTAGTACAATCTATTAATAATATACTTATCTAGATTAAGTTATAATTAATAATTAATATATATAAGTTAAGTTAGTAAAGCTTAATACTAATAATAAATAGAAGATATATATAAGATTTAGATCTTCTAAAGTTAGGTCTTATAACTATAGATCTTATAACTCCTAAATCTTAGATCCTATAATACAACTTTATATTTTATTACTTAAATATATTATATATTTAAGTAGTCTAATTCTCTAATAGTAACTATTATTATTTATTAACTAAATATTATATCTATATAAAATAAATAAGTAGTCTTTAAAACAGATTCTAAAATTTTTACTATAAGTTAAATATTAGCTTTTATATACTATATAAAACTACTATTAATAATAAAATCTAATATTTTAGTAAGATTTCTATATAGTTATTACTCTAAGTATTTATAAGTATTATAAGTAGACTATAGTATATCTATAAATATAGATATTAGATTACTACTCTTAACCTATAAAATAGAGTACTCTTAAATACTCTTAATTAAATAAATAATATGAATAATAAGATAAATAGCATAAATATACTAAATTACTAGCTATAAATAGCTAGTAATTAGGGTTTATATAAGTATATTAGTAATAGATTATTTTATTAGTATAATCTATATATATATCTTAGATACTTTTAACTATATTCTCTTAAGTATCCTGTTTTCTCTAAATTTCTAGAGATCAGAATTTAGTTATAATCTTTTACTACTACTTCTATTGTTCTAATTAATTAATTATATACTCTTTTTTATTACTACTACTATATTTTCTCTATAATTAGTCTCTTTGCTATCTTACTATCTGCCTAGCCTATTAGTGCTAACTGATTAACTAGCGACCCTATTATAAGGATTATAGCACTAAATATAGTTACAGAGCTCTATAGGCGCAAGTGGTAAAATGGTGCCTTAAGTTAGATTTACTAGTATAAATATTGGCAGAATTCATACTGCCTTCCTTCTACAGTATCTCGTCTACGTGTTTAGAGCATTTGCTAGCAATTTCCAGGCTAGTATTTTTGAAGGTCGCATTTCTTATGATACCTGACATTTTTATCTAGGAGTTAAAGTGGGACAAAGATGCTTATTTAGATGCTCATTAAAATGCCCATGAAAATGCCTATGAAAACTGAACAAGGTCAAAATCAGTAGTATATAACTATAGCATATACTTACTGCTCTGAAAAGTAGACTAGTAGAACCTAGTCTGAATTAAAATAGGACGAGTCCAATTAGTGAAAAGAGTAGTCTATTTAGCAGCACTCTCATCATACTTCAATTTCTGTAGACAGCAGTAAGAGACAGAATCAGAGCCTTAGTTGATTAGGCAGTGTCTAGATTTGTATATAACACTAGTAATTTCAGACACTCAGTGATACAGGCGGCCTCCAGAACGGCCAATTTAATTGCTCCTAGCTCATCTGGCCACTTGCGCCTATAGAGCACCGTCATTCCAAATTTATTATAGGCTGTGCTACATCATCTCTTCTAAATAGATATTGTTGAGGAATATCACAACCAGATTTCTAATATTATAGTCTTTTTAGACTAGTGGAAGTGCGAAATATGAACACGTGATTCACTTTTACAGTGCTTTTTTTCTAGCCTACGACTGACTTGAAATATACAACTAATAGTGGTGTTATGATATATCAGGCTTATGCTAAGTTTAACGTGAAACTTTTGTATATTAGAGAAAAAAATTGAAAAGGAAATTCTTATGACAGAAGTGCCAGAAAATCAGGATTAGAGTGTTTTACTGCTCCTGAATCTGATTGAAAAAAGTTTTTAAGCAACTTGCAACGCAAAGACACTGAAAAACTTTTTCAAACTATAGGATAAATACTTCAACTCAGAGTTAGAAAGACAGTAACGCAAAAATGTAAGAATGAAGGTCCTTGTTAAAGAGATCCAGCCACAAGTATATAGCCACCATCGACAGGAATAGTTTGTCCGCTTAGATACTGATTTGTAGTGGCAAAAAGAATGGCACTAGCCATATCTTCATCCTTTCCCGGTCGAGCTGCTGCGGTCTTTTGCTCATATTTTTCTTTCGGAATGGAACTCTTCTGCTTCTCATCACTGTCAGATGTAGTCATCTCACTCGGGAAAACACCAGGAGCAATGTTATTGACCCGGATTGGCAATCGTGAGGTCATGACCTCGTGGGCTATCAATTTGGTCAAATGAATGGCAGCAGCCTTCGAGGCATTGTATGCAAAGTGATGCTGGGAAACCTTGACAATTCCTGAAATGGAAGTTATATTAAGCACGGTACTGGACCATCCATGTTCCTGCTGAGAGCCTTTCCTAAGTAGTGGTAGGAATGCAGTTGTCATGAAGAAAAGCTGAGAGACGTTTGTGCGGAACGTGTCATCCCATGCACCGATATCACCTGACGGATGCTCAAATAGATTCTGGCGGAGCTCTTCAGCATTCTCGGGCTCTGTTACTTGTGCACCTGTGGATATCCCGGCATTATTGATCAGAATGGACAGAAATTGCTCGCGCGAGCTGATTTCTTTTACGAGATCATCAATTGATGCTTTGTCGGTAACATCAGCGGTGATGGGAATTATTTGACCAGGAATGTTTTGATTATAGAGTTCGGCGACTTTGTCAAGTTTCTCCTGTGTACGGCCAGTGATATACACCTTTGCACCATTGACAGAAAGCGCCTGCGCGGCCATAAGACCGATTCCCGAGCCACCACCAGTGATTAAGGCCACTATCTCAATTAGCTCCTATCCTGAAGCTCTGGATTTCTTTCACGCTACCTTTATGCTTAACATCGAAAAGATGCTCTAGCTGGAATCTTTTGTTGTTTTCCTGGGCCTCCATTGTAGCGGATGAATCCCACTTGGTCGTGCAGTAGTTTTGTCGGCCACCAAAAAGGTCGCTGTATCGGGACCTGATACTCGTTGCAGATTTTCTGCTTGTAGACTATATTCGAAAAGATCTTGATTTCTCAATAGACTCACGTATTTTAGGTAGAAATAAATACTATGACATTTCTAGCCACTTTGTTTTATAAGTAGTTGCTGAAGGACACACGTAGCCTTTAATGATGACGGTGATTGTTCATATAACAGGCTCTGATTTCCTGAATATTTAAAATCCAGAAATTTTGAACCGACTAGCCTGTTTCTTAGTTGTCTTGTGTGAGTAACTGCATCAGAATGACGTTACTCGCCTGCTTACCTCATTTCTATCTACCCGACCGCCTTGAAGTTTCCTATACTCTACAGATAACTGCAATAGGGCTGACTTTACTTCTTCGCCCCTGGATTGGCCCGGCCGCTGACCGCCCCCGCACCCCACCCGCCGACTGTACTCTAGACCCTAGTAGAAAAGAAAGTTGGCCCTATTATATTTTTTTGCGCCCTGATTCGCCGATTCTGCATGTCTCTGTCGCCAGTAGTGTGTATCTATTACCTAGGCTCTATGCTCAGAAGTTCTAGATGTGCCTCTGTTACTTAATAGGACCTAGAGTATCCTTAATTTCTCAGCTTTTAAGTCTACTACTACAGTAGCTAAACCTGATTCTTATATATCTATATTAATTATAAGGTATTAATCTATATAAAGAAACACAGTCTTATATCTATGGTCTATATATGTTGTATTGCGCTGTGAACTTAGCTATAATTTCGGGAGCTTTACTAGTACTATGTGAAGGGGTCAGGCCAGCTAGCCAGTTGGCACTGATACGTTAGGCAGATAGTAAGAGAGCAGGGTACTAGTCGTAGGAGGAACGTATTAGAAACAAACAAGAAAGTGTTCAATCCATTAATGAGAATAATAGTAGCTATTGCAAAAGAGCATAACTGAATTCTGATCTCCAGAATCCAGGGGAGTACAGGGTATTTAGGAGAATATGGTCGGAAGTGCACAGGGCGCATATGCGGGTCATACCCGACTCACTACCACTTCACATTGATAGAACAATTCGTCAACGACACACTTGTACGGATCAAGTTGACGATTAACGCCTAACGATCAACGTATACGGGTCAAGTTGACGAAGCTCAGTATCAATGACGAAGAATGGTAGATACGTGCGAGATTCAAAGCCCGTGATGCTGGGTCTCGTGACTGAGAACCCCAGATCCCGTGACAGTTTGTTATATAGCGCTATAGGGATAGTCTCTCTTTACTTATTTTATCTTAGACTACCTCTATATCGAACCTTATATATAAATTAAAGCTTAATTACCCTCTATTCTTTATCTCTATACTCTTTTCTTATATCTACTCTCATTCAATTTATCGCACTACTATAATTACTTTCTTATTATAGCTATAGTGTCACAGGACCTAGGGTTTTCGGTCACGAGACCTAGCATCACAGGGTTTGAATCTTGTGCGAATCTATCATTCTTTGTTATTAATATTAAGCTTTATTAACTTGACCTGTAGATATTAATTGTTGGGTGTTAGTCGTCAACTTGATCTGTATAAGTGTATCGTTAATAAATTGTTCTATCAATATAAAGTAGTGATAAGCCGGGTATAACCTATATATTACAGACCCTGCGACGAGAGGTCGCAACTTACTAATAGGCCACCGAGAGCCAACTAATCTACAAGAGTTCAGAGTCACATATATAAGGCAGACAGAAAAGCACAACACCTGTATAAGCGTTTATTCTACTAACGATATTACTACACTAGAAGTACAAGTAACTAATAAGAACCTATATAATTAATCTAGGTACAGGAAACAGCCACACTTCTATATATCCTAGGATTATACCTAGTATAGGGTAACCTATAAACTTATATATAACCCTTAGCTAGTAGACAGATATTATAGTATATAGGTAGATACTACTAAGTATTATCTACTACTATACTATCTACTATAATACTAGGACAGAAGGACTAGATATATAAGGATAGTCCTATATATATATATTTAGTTCTTTATAATTAATCCTAATAAGTTACTTAAGTATATCTTTACTTCTATATAGTATAACTATAACTATAACTCTATAAGTAGAGAAGCTCTTTAGACTAACCTACTTAGTATATATTAACTAGTATATACCTATAAGACTTACTCTATAGATCTAAGTCTATATAAGGCTTAATATAGTAATAGTATAGTTATAAGATAGTAGACTTAAGATATATATTAGGACTATAAAGGATTAGCTTATAGTTCCTAGTTTATACTATATAATATATTAATTACTCTGTTGTTTATACTATAAAGTAAAGATATTATAGTACTAAATAATAGTTCTAGTAGTCGAAAGAAGGTACTAGCTCTAGTACTACTATAGATATAAACTTAGTAAGAGGATAACTAGGAAGACTAATAAGAAAATAAGATTAATACTCTAGAAGAGTATATTAAAATCCTAACTAACTAACTTAATACTTTTAGTTAAGGATATAATTATAATATAGATAAACTATATAAATCTATTAAGTAGGCAGATACCTAAGTTATAGTACTATTACCTATAGTATTAGTATTATCTAAAGTAGAGAACTTTAATAGGAACTGCTTAAAGCTATATAGATTCCTTATATAAATAAATATATACTTTAATATTAATAAATATAGACTAAATACTAAAGTAAGTAAAGTTATCTTTATATTAATCTACTTATAAAGATAGATATAGGACTAGCTTAAACTATATATTTAGAAGTACTACAAAAAAGACAGCTCAGAATAGTTAACTATAGTATAGAATATCTTTTCTAGCTACTTTTAGTTTAGGAATTACTTAGAAAAGATATTTAGTAATATTAATACTAAGAAAATAGCTAAACAGAAGCTTAGATAACTTTAATAGATAGTCTTAGTATTAGTATATATAGCTAAATTTATATAGTAAGTAGTAATACTTAGATAAGATAATTATATATTAATTCTGTACTATAATAAAGAACTAAAGTCTTATATTAAGAACAAAATTATAAGATATAGAGATTTCGATACTATAGATATACTTATTAACTTTATAGTCTATATTAATAATTATTTCTATAATAGATAAATATAAAAGTAAGAAGTAGAAGAATAGAGATATAGTAATAGATATCTATCTTATTAGCGATTCTAATCTTAATAATTATAGTAACTATATTTTAATAGAAATAGCGACTCTTATAGTCTATAACCTATAGAGCTTAATATAGTAAGACTACTAATAGAAGAATAAAAAAGATAAAAAGATAATAAACTCTGCTTTAATTATAGTAAGCTAGGTTATATAGTATAAGATTATTATAGTAAGAAAGACGATAAAAAACTATAGTAGCTATATATAACTTAGAAAAGAAGAGTATATAATACTATTAGAACAGAAAAATTTTAGCGACTTTATACTATCTAAGAGAGTAAGTAGTCTAAGATAAACTTCTTAGAAGAGATAGCTTAAGAAGAAGTACCTAGGAGTAAAGAAATAGGAAATATACTAGCCTAGAAGAAACAGATTAGAAAAAGTATAATACTACTAGAATAGTAGATAGTAGGATAGCTACTACTATATACTAATAAGTAAGAAGAAGAGCTAGAGCCTAAAATATAGGAGCTAATAACTCTAGTCAACTTATAGCTTAAAGAGTATAATAGATAGGAATAGTATCTATAGATTAACCTAAGTATAGTAGAAAGTTAAGAGTAGACCTAGTATCTCTAGAAACCTATTAACTCCTAGGAACTAGTAGACTAATCCTAAGAGTAGAGTATACTAATCCTAGAAGCTATAAATAGACTCCTAAGAACGATACTAGAGATCCTAGGAACTCTACTCTAGCTCCTAGAAATACTCTATAAGTTCCTAGGAATACCTTAAGAACCTCTATAATATAATAAAATCCTAGAAATCCTATAAGAGAGATACTAGATAAGTTACTAAGAGGAATAAGAACTATAATAGCTCTATAAAGTAGGTAGTATAGTCTCTAGAGATCTAAGACTATTTCTCTTTAATAAATTAGATAATAATAAACTAGTACTATATACTACTAGTATAGAAGAAATATATCTATACTATAGAGAAGATTGTGCCTATATTAGATATATATAATATTCTAATTATAGCCTAAGAGCTATAATTAGATATTATAACTATAATTATAGGATATATATATAAGGTAAACTAGACTATAGAGAAATTAAACCTAAACTATTAAAAAAGTTATATTAACTAGAGTAGAGATAGTAACTTATAGTAATAGTATAGAGAAAATATATAAAAGTAGAAGTACTATTTATATTCTATAGAATATAGATAAATATATAAGTTATAATCGACTTAGGAGCTATAGGTAACTTTATAGATACTAACTCTTAAGAAGAGTAGAACTATATCTCTTATTAGACTTAACAGAGAAAAGCTTAGTAAAAGAATTATATACTATATAGAATAGATTAATATAATTATTAGAAACTATCTAGAACCTATATACTTTAATATTACTAATCTAGAGAGATATAATATAGTACTAGGTATTCTTTAGCTATACTAGTATAGCCTAAGAATTAATTAGTAAATAGACAAAATCTATTTCGACTACTATATATATATATAGATAGATACTAGATAGACTAGTAGAGAACTACTAAGTATTAAAGAACCTAGTCTTAGAGAGATAGGTATCTATTACGACCTATATAAAGATAAACTTAAATAGAGTTAGTAGTCTAGAGACAGAGTATTAGAGAAAATTATAGATATTAGTATTCTAGTAATAATAGAATAAAGTCTAGAGATAATAGATAAAGAGCTAAAGAAATATATTATAATATACTATAGAACAGTAATAGCTCTCTATATAATAGAGGAAGAAATATAGATATCTAAAGAGTACTCTGAGTACTAAGATATATTTAAGCTATTAAAGAATAGTAAGCTCTTAGAATATAGTCTGTTTAACTATAAGATCTAGCTTAAGAAAGGCTAAGAACTAATCTTTAGACTAATTTACTAGTTATTAGAATTAGAATTAGAATTAAAGATACTAAAAGAATATATTAAGGAAAACCTTAGAAAAGAATATATTTAAAAATTATCCTTATTAGTAGGATACTCTATTATCTTTATAAATAAAAAAGATAGAAGTCTCTAACTTTATATAGACTAGCGATATTTAAATTTAATTACTATTAAAGATTAGTATCTACTATCTTTAATTTAGGAAATATAAGACTATATTTAAAGAAGTATCTATTTTACTAAATATAATATTACTAATATATATAATTATCTGAGGATTAAGAAAGATAATAAATAGAAGATAGTATTTAGGATAAAATATAGGTACTATAAGTATATAGTTATACTATTTAGACTTATAAATATACCTATAGTATTTTAATAATTTATCTTTAGTATTTTAGAAGAATATCTTAATATCTTTATAATAGTATATCTAGATAATATCCTAGTCTTCTTAAAGACTATAGAAGAGTATATATAATATAATAGAAAAGTACTTTAGAAGTTAAAAGAAGCTAAGGTTACTCTTAAACTAAAGAAATATAAATTCTATATTTAGAAAACAGACTTCCTAAAATATATAATTAGTAATAAAGAGTTTAGTATATAGAAAGATAAAGTTAAAAGTATTCTAGATTAGCTAATACCTAAAAATATAAAAGAAATATAGTAATTTATTAGATTATATAATTACTACTAATAATTAATTAATAGATTTAGTAAGATTATAGTAAATCTTAATAAACTACTAAAGAAAGACTAAAAGTAGGTCTAAGATAACTAATTAGAAAATTTATTTAATACCCTTAAAAAAATATTTATTAAAAGAATAATACTTATACTAGTAAACCTAGAGAAATAATATATAATTAAAACTAATATATTAGACTATATACTTAGAGTATAGCTTACTTAACTAGAAGATAACAGAAAACCCTAACTAGTTATATTCTAGTCTAGAAAAATAATACCTACAGAAATTAACTATAATATCTATAATAAAGAATTACTAGCTATAGTATTAGTATTTAAGATATAGAGAGTATATCTAGAGAGAGTAAAATACTAAGTTCTTATTAAATTAGACTATAAGAACCTTATATTCTTTATAAGTATAAAAGAACTAATAAGATAATAAGCTAGATAGATAGAAACCTTAGTAAGATATAATTATAGAATCGAATATTATCTAGGTACAGCTAATAGCTAGATAGATATACTTAGTTAAAGACCTAATTATATAGTAGAAGTTAAGAAAGCTATCCTAGCTATACTTAAGAAAGACAAAAATAGTAACTTAGTATATAATTACTAAGTTCTAGTAGCTACTAGTAAAATCTAAGATAATAATTAGATTAGTAGGCTTAAGAAGAGCCTTAATAGAGATCTATTTATAATAAAGGAAATAGATAGAGAGTATCTTAGAAAAAAGAACAAATTAATCTATATTTATAGATTAATCTATATCCTATAGAAACTCTAAAATAAAGTAATCTAGTAATACTATAATAATCTTATATATAGATATATAGGAACCAAGAAAATAGTAGAATATCTATTAAAGAATTACTATATTCCTAATACCTATAAAAAAGTTATATAGTATATTAAGAAATATAATATATACTAAAGAAATAAACTAGTAAAGTATAAGCTATATAGTAAAATACAGATCTTAGAGATACTAATCTAACTATAGTAATAGATTATAATTAACTTTATAACTAAGTTACTAATTTTAGATAAAAATAATATAATTATAGTAGTTATTAATAGACTAACAAAATACTTATATATAATCCTAATAATAGAAATAATCGACACTAGCTAGATAGTATTTCTGTTATTTAGGTATATCTTTACTAACTATAATATACTAGAAAAAATAATCTCTAATAGAGATAAACTCTTTATAAGTAAAATATAGTAATTATTTATAGATATTATTAGAATTAAGTATAGACTCTTTACTATATATTATCTATAAATAAATAGCTAGACTAAAAGAGTAAATTAGATACTAGAGTAATATCTATAATACTATATAAATTACTAGTAGAATAACTAGACAGGATTACTACTACTTATATAGTTTATATATAATAATATAATATATATAACTACTAAAGAAATACTATTCTTTATAA
>JAGIKU010001637.1:0-200879 GCA_020086695.1 Penicillium sumatraense | reverse complement strand
TAGATTAGACTATTTTATATTACTAAATAGATAGAGAAGTAGATATATTACTTAATTCTATCTAAGAAATACTCTTAACTATATAATATATTTCTAGTCTCCTTACTTTATAATTAGATTACTAATAATCTAGATATAATTCTAAAGATACCTAATCTTAAAGATAAATTAGAATAGGAAGTTAAAGAGATTAGAAAAAAGAAGATTATATAAGAAGAAATCTTTTATAAGATAAAATAGATATATTAGTCTAGTAAATATAATATCTAGAAGTCTAAAGAAAATATAGAGAATATAAAATAGATAATAAACTAATACTTAAAGAGTATAAAAGTAAAATAAAAGTAAAATAAATTATAATTTCTAAGAATAAGAAATTTTATAAAAGAGAGAAAATATAAAGAAAATTATATAAAGTATAAAAATATATTTTCTATTATCTTACTTAATATTACTTTACTTAATATAATTACTTATTACTTAATTTATCTAATTCTCTTCTTAACTAGTTTAAATCTAAACTATATTAGAACTATATCTATATTACTAAAACTAGATACTAAGATACTTATTAAGATTATAAATAGATATAGTAACTACTACTTTCTAACTATCTCTACTAGCTATACTATTAGTACTAAAAAGATCTTCTATAGTATATACTATCTCTTCTAAAAAGTTTTAGATAGTACTCTATTAGAAATTAAATCTAGTATTAGTAGGCTTAAAGCCTAATAAGAAATTAAATTATAATTAGTAATTAAGTACTAGCTCTAAGATAATCTTATTAGTTCTAGCTATAGAGTAAGATTTAGATAGAATAGAAGTAAGAATCTAATAGTAGATATTTATCTTATTAAGATAGATCTACTTAGTATCTTTATTATCTACTATATAGGCTTTTAGTCCTTATTTAGACTAATATTATATAATAGTCTCTTAAAATACCTTAGCTAAAATATATAATTTATATATAGTAGCTATCTGAGAGACAGGACTCTAGATAATAATAATATCTCTATAGCTATCTATAGTACTAGAGATACTCTTATAAGTAACTTTATATATCTAGTCGATCAGAAGCTAGAAGTTATAAGTATCTATTAATATTCTAAGTAGGACCTATATAAATTATTAGTAAATATAATTCGAGCTATTATAGAACTATATACTATATTATATATATATTTTATATATAGATTTATATACTAAGAACAGCTCTTAGAATAAGTATAATCTTAAATATAATCGACTATAAAGATTACTATTACTATTACTAGATTAGACTTATAAACAGTATAGTCTAAATATATAATATAAAAGTAATTTTGTATAATCTAGAGATAGTTCTTTAGAGAACTAGAGTTATTATTACTATCTCTATTACTATCTCTATCTCTATCTCTATCTCTATCTCTATTACTATCCCTATTAGTACTACCTCTACCTTAACTATAGCTATAGCTATACCCTCTACTACTATCTCTACTATATCTATAGCTAGTTATAATAAGACATAAAATAGATAAGATTTAGATATAACACTCTAGAGATATATAAGATAATAGACTTTTTCTGAGATATTTTCTCCTACTAAGAGTTTTTTACAGTTTTTTATATCTATTATATCTTTATTTAATATTATAAAGAAACTCCCTAAATACTATTATATTATATAATTACTATATACTTTATACTTAAAATATATTAGGTAATAGATTTCTTTAAAGCTATTTACTTTAAATTACTATTTTAATTACTCTTTAAGTTACTAATTTAGATACAGAGAACTGCTCTTTCGAGAAGAGAGGATAGTTATTACAGGATCTAGGGTTCTTAGTTACAAGACCTAGTATTATAGGCTTTAAATCTCGTATATATCTACTATTCTTTATTATTAATACTAAGCTTTATTAACTTAACCTATATATATTAATTATTAGGCATTAATCGTTAACTTAATCTATATAAGTATATCGTTAACGAATTATTCTATTAATATAAAGTAGTAGTAAGTTAGGTATAACCTATATATATACCCTATATACTTCCGACTATATTCTCCTAAATATCCTGTACTCCCCTAGATTCTAGAGATCAGAATTTAGTTATACTCTTTTATAATAGCTACTATTATTCTTATTAATAGATTAAATACTTTCTTATTTATTTCTAATATATTCCTTCTACAACTAGTACCCTGCTCTCTTACTATCTACCTAACATATCAGTGCCAACTGGCTAGCTAGCCTAACCCCTTCACAATTTTATTATAGGAACTAGATACTAGAAGTCAGCTATCAGTAGAGAAGAAAATACTTTAAAATTTACTTAAATAGCTTATGAAAGTCTGATATAGATCTCTCGTTACTATATTCTAGATCCTAATTACTTTCTTTAAGCAGAATATAAAAAAACAGCTATCTAGTATAAATATCACTAACTAAATCTAGTATAAATAGCCCTAAAGCGTTTATATTATAATCTCTATATATTATTCTTAAAGCCTGACTATAGTATTATCTGAGCTGATTAATAGAAGATAGCTATTAGAGGAGAGTATTATAGACCAAATCCAATCTAAAAATCTTCTAAGTATCTCGTATAGAGTCTCTATTACTATATCCTAAAGTCTAACTGTCTTATCTTAAGAATTAGATATTAACAGATAGCTATTAGATAAGAATACTTCAGAACAGACCCTTACTATATAGCCTATTAGAGTATATTATAAGCTACCTGTAATATTATTCTAAAGCTAAATAGTCTTATCTAGAGAGCTAGATATTAATATATAGTTGTTAGATAAAAAGGCTATAGACTAAAATCTACTTTAGCTCTTTAGAGATTACTATAGAATTCCTATAGTAGTATCTTAGAGTTTAATTATCTTATCTTAGGAGCTAAAAGCTAATAAGCGACTATTATTAGATAATACTAGATAGTATATCTAATCTAAATAACTCTCTAGAGTCTGCTATACCTGTAGTAGAATCCTAGATCTTTATTATTGTCACAGGATCTGGGGTTTCTCGGTCACAGGACCCAGTATCACAGGGTTTAGATCTCGTATAAACTTATCATTCTTTGTCATTAATATTAACCTTCGTTAACTTGACCTATATATGTTAATCGTTAGGCGTTTACTGTTAACTTAATCTATATAAGTATGTTATTAATAAATTATTCTATTAATATAAAGTAGTAGTAAGTTAGGTATAACCTATATATATATCTTATATACTTCTGACTATATTCTCTTAAATATCCTGTATTCCTTTTAGATTCTAGAGATTAGAATTTAGTTATACTCTTTAGTAATAGCTACTATTATTCTTGTTAATTAATTAAACACTTTTCTTATTTACTACTACTATATTCCTCTTATAAATAGTCTTTTACTATTCTCCTATCTATCTAACTTATTAGTGTTAACTGGTTAGTTGGCCTGACCCCCTCACAATTATCTAACTCTTAGAGCTAGATACTAGTAGATAGCTACTAGATAAGAATTTACTAAGTAGACTGTACTATAATAACTATAAAGACTTATCTATAAAGCTACTATAGTCAAATTCTAGAGCCTAAATATTAAATCCTCAGATCTAGATACTAAGAACCAGCTATTAGATAAGAATACTACAGACTTATATATATCTAAGTGTCTCTTGAAAGTCTGTCTTAAAGCACTAGTAGTAGTATCCTAGAGTTTAATTGTCTTATTATAAGAGCTAGGGGCTAGCTAATAGCTATTATATAAGAAAACGACTGACCTATATAACTCTGAGTGGCCCTCGAGAGTCTACTGTAAAGCGCTAGTTATAGTATCCTATGGTTTAATTGTTTTATCCTAGGAGCTGAAACATTATCCTATAATTGCCACTTGATACTCATATGTATGCTACATTTTGGATATTTGCGATCTAGAACTTCATCATAACAAATCGATATTATCAAAAAAATATTGCCTGAATGGACGGCTTAATTCTTACAAGGTTGTAGATCACCCGAAGCCGGCACTCCACAAGTGTTGCCACATCTAAGACGTTTGTCGCAACACACATTGAATTGAGATCTAGATCAACATGCAAGGCAGTATTACCTTAACAGAGTCTATATGCAAATGAACAGGCATCTTTGGGCCGAATCCCGAATCCCGAAGCCGGAACACTCAATCAGCCGCATTGCCACTTGGGAAGTCATTCCAATTGCCAACAAGATGCGGTCTAGAGCAATAACCAAAGCAACCTCACGTCTGGCCGAATTGAAGGGCTCTTCTCAACTCATGGGTAAGACGGGGTCGGGCTATGTATAAGCCTCGTTGAAACACAATCAACTCAAATTCGATATCGGAGACGAATTCTTATGGAATGCAGTGCGAGAAGGGAGAAAGAGTGTCATCTCATCTACTATCTAAGGCCTCTCGAGATCGCAGTTCTCATGAATTCAGACAGACATTCCATCAACAATTTCTCAGACTTTATCAGACTTTTATCAACAAATCTTCAGATTTTACATTCTTCAATTCTTCACAATGGCCATCAGCTCCTCCATCGTTGTTGCAAAGTCCTTGCCAACAATTCACCTCGACCAACTGCGAGCCGACAATGAGATAGAAAGCAAAAAGTTACTCAACGCCTGCCGTATCTATGGATTCTTTTATCTTGATATGAAAAGTGACAGAGAGCTCTGCCAGTTGTGGGCCGATATGCTGGCCAATATCAAGGAGTACTTCGAACAGCCTCTCGAAGTCAAGATGCAGGATGCCCGAGGAGATGATAACTACGGGTAAGCTATAATTTAACAAACACAACATTCCCTGATCAACGCTAACTTGCAGTTTCTAGCTATGAGCCCATGGGCACTGAGGAAGGCCCGAATCCTAAGACCAGAGATGGTTATGAATCTCTGAAGGTACGATATCACTTACGACAGTTCACCTAACTTCGAAAGCTAATCAGTCATTCTATCATAGTTCTCGCGCCGAGAGTACCTCAAAGGCTCGGCCGACCTTACTACCAACGTCCGCTCAAAGTCTCAGTGCTTCTTCTCCTTCATTGAGCAGGCTCACACCATCACTCTGATGATTCTCTCTCGCCTCTCGTCCCAGATGGGCTTGACGGGATCCCAACGTTTCGAAGCTTACCACTACGGCCCGGGCCCTTCTCTGTCAACTCTCGGTCTCTTGCGCTACCCTAAGCACGACAAGAACACCGAACTTACTAACGTCGGTCACAACAAGCATACCGATGTTGGCACCCTTACCTTCCTACTCGCTGCGCAATGGGGACTTCAACTCCTCTCTCCCGTTACTAAATGCTTGGAGCTTATCGAGCCTCGTCCTGGACATGCCATTATCAACGTCGGCGATAGTCTGAGATTCCCCGCTGGGGGCGAGTTGAAGAGTGTTGTTCATCGCGTTGTTCCTCTCAGACAGACTCAAGCCGAGGATCGGTACAGCATTGCTTATTTCCTGCGCATGGATGACGATAAGAAGTTCAACGATACCACGGGAAAGAAGTGGTCTGCAAGAGAATGGCACGACTTCAAGTTTGATGTTTTCAAGAGTCCGAGTACCCTGGACACCAATGGTCAGTTCCTGACTGGAATGATGGAAAATGAAGACTGGGCGGAGACCGACCGCAGAGTCTCAATTGCAGCATGAGCGGTGCTACTATCCTTTGGAATTCGAAGCAAAAAAGATGACAATGCTTCGATAACATCTTAAGATGATCTTCTACTGGGAAGTATGATTTGTTACAATTTGTAAAATGCTTTTGTCCATAGTTTTAGATATTTGATTTCGGAGATGTGTGCAAATTTAGTTCATTTCAGTTGAATCCTTTTCCTCGTTTCGTATATTTGCTCGATATGACAATCCAAAATAGTGCCTCAAATATACATAGTACGAATGCTATAATTCCCAACGATCGACGACAATTGAAATTTATAGATCGTTTGAAAAAGATACAAGTTATGCGTCTAGTCGATCCACGCAAGGAGCCTAACGTGGAGACTCATTGGATGGCTCATGATGACTCATGAAGTACTAATAACGCACTATTCAGTATTTGGAATTCAGCTAGAAGTATAATACCAGAGACAAAGTTCCCTAATTTCAATCGTCAAATTCCATCATTCATTCACTTAAGATGGAAAACCACGCAATTGTGTACGGCGCTTCTTCAATAGTGGGTTGGTCCATTATCGAGCAGCTCTTGAAAAAATATCCTGAAGATGGCACCTTTTCAAAAATCACGGCCATCACCAATCGACCTTTAGACAAATCAAAGACATACTGGCCTGAATCTAATCCAACTGGCCCGGAATTGCAGCTTGCGTCGGGTTTAGATCTACGCGGTGGCGATGGATTGGCATTAGCCGAATCCTTGAAGGACAAGCTGAGCGATGTTGGAAGCATTACTCATGTTTACTATTCAGGTTGGTGGTCACAGTAAACACTGCATGCCTTCTGACTGATTCTCATAAATTCAGCTTTCACCGCTATGAATGATGACATCGAAGAAGTCGACACAAATCGACGAATGCTTCAAAATGTCATCGATGCTCATGACATACTCAGCCCAGGTCTAAAATTTGTGGCATTTGTAGGAGGCACACGAGTATGCAAATTATCAATCCCGGCATCTCCTTGCTTCAATTCACTAATTGGTTCACTAGGGATATGGAATTTATGCGCCCGGTGGTACATTCACGCCGCCTCTTCGAGAAGATATGGTCTCGAATCTCCCACCCGATTATGCCAAAACAGTTGTATACCCAGCATACAGAAAACTTCTTGACGAGGCGAGCAAAGGCAAAAGCTGGACATGGTGTGAAGTTTGTCCAGATGCGATCGTACGTTTATTCCCCTATCGATTCCCTAGATGAAGCTAAACCTTTCAGATCGGATTCACCCCGAACGGATCACAATTCAGTTTAGCACTTCATTGGGCTCAATACCTCTCCTTATATGCCTACAACCACGGAAAAGGCCCACATTCGCGATCTGCAGGAGGGACTGTATCAGTGCCTTTTCCAGGAAATACCGCAGGGGCAACATCGCTTTTCACCCCGGTCTCCAGTAAAACTCTTGCGAGATTCATGATTTATGCATCGTTCAACCGGAATACATGTGGCCAGGGTAATCTTTTCAATGTCGCCGACCATGAATTTCCGTGCAAATACGGTGAACTATGGCCGAAGCTAGCGGCATGGTTTGGACTGGAGGGTGTCGGACCTGTTGAAGACTCAGGATCTGTGAATATACTCAAAGTAGGTGAAATTCCAGATTCAACTACTCCCTTGCTACCGGGCGAGTATATTTCGAAGTACAAGGAAATATTTACGAGTTGTGGACGCAACGATGCCACGACTGCGGGCGTTGGAGCTGGCAACAAACAACTGGACAGCGTCGGATTCTGGCTGACCTTTGATCGGCAAATGAGCCTGCAAAAAGCAAGGAATACAGGGTTCGAAGGGAATAAAGATCCTGTCGATGGATGGATCGAGAGCTTTGAAATGTTTCGCAAAGCAGGATTGATCTTGTAGATCATACACATAATAGTACCACTCAATGTCAAAAAGGAATAATTATTCAACTATCTCATATGTCCAGTTGGTGGGTATATTGATAAAAACGCTCAAACCACTCATAACACTTTACCCTCGATAACCCTGTCATCATGCATTGTATCCAACATCCTGTGCTGGCGCTGTATCCTCCTTTTCATAAAGAATCTCCGGTCGCACATCCTTGCGAAGCAAATATCTTTTGAAAAAGTAGGGAATTTGACGGAGTCCATACTGCGCATGGAATCGGGTCGGCACACTGAACACTTGGTCCAACTCTTCCAGCGTCTTATTTTTTGTCTCCGGCATGAAAAGCAGAACAAGCCACCAACCTACAATGCACCAGCCTGCATACCACGCGAAGCCACCCTGCGCCGTAAATGCCCTTCGGAGAGATGGCCACGTTACTCCTAGCACGAAATTGAAAAACCAAGTTGTCGCAGTCGCAAGAGCCATGCCGTATGATCGTACATAAAGGGGATAAGCCTCTGCGGAATATGTGAAAGGAACTGGTCCTTCTCCAGGCGAATACACCACCCCGAAGAGATATGTGCCGAGAGCAATGCATCCTGTTCGCGCAGCGTGGTTGGCCTCTGGTATCCAGAAACTAAACCCGGTGAAGAACATCGCCAATGCCATGAGCGGGAATGTGGTGAGAAGGAGATTTCGTCTACCGAATGTATCGATTGTGTAAACTGCTGGGATGGCGAAGAGCCAGTTGATCACCCCCCAACCAAAAGATGCTGCTAAAGCAGAAGCAGGGGAGAAATTGGCTTCCTAGAAGATATTAGCCGGGATACTCATTCCAACCATGAGAGAAAGGATCGTCCTTGTGGTCGAAGGGAAACTTACGAGAAAGATTTCAGATGAGTAGTATGCAATGACATTAACGCCGCAAAACTGAGACAGTTAGTCGTTTCCAAGGCATCCCTGAGGATCAAAAACCTACCTGTTGCATGAACATCACGATTTCAGATGCAAGCATAGCCCTGCGATTTCGTGGAACGGTGATGAGCTCCAGAAGCTTGTGCTGTCCTAGCTTCATGCTGTTCTCCGCCTCCAACAGGGTATGCATGTAGTACAGATCGCGTGCTGCCTGGATTTTGTGGTGACGCAGCGTACAAATTGATTCATATGCGCGGTAATATTGCTTCTTGCTCATATACCAGCGTGGCGATTCCGGGCAAGTGAAGACAAAACAGCAAACCAATAAAGCTGGAAACATCGCTGAGGCCATCATCAGACGCCAATTCATTCCCACAATGCCGACAGGATCAGAGACTTGATAGAAGATCAAATCTGCAGCATATCCGAGCATAATCCCAAATGCCGTCCACATCTGCCATTGCATCACCAACGCACCGCGAATGGCAGGGGGTGCTGTCTCTGCAGCATAGATGGGAACAGTAGCGGACTTAGGGCCTATTCCAAATCCCAGTGCAAAGCGAGCGACAAACATGGACCACCAAGTATTAACGAATCCTTGCCAGAGACATGCGATAGCACTGAAGCAGCAAGTTATGAAAATTGTGCCCCGTCGACCGAACCAGTGATTGAATGGAACCGTCAGCCAACATCCCACGAAGGCGCAGCAAAGGTAAGGCGCCGCATTGACCAAACCCACCAACCACGTATCTCTGTTTCGAGTTTCGCTGGCGATACCGAATTGGTGTTTATACCAGATTTGTGCACCGTTGACAACTGTTTCATCTATTGGAGAACCAGAATTAGCATTTCAGGCACATACAAAGTATTCTGACGCCCGGGCCTCGAGAAAAGAATACCTACCCATTCCCTGAACGGCCGCTGATAGCGAACACAAGGCAATAACCGCATACATCTTCCATGGTTGCGACCATCGATGCGTGAATTCATGACGTAGAACTTCCTTCTCTTGCGGCGTCAGCCCGGCAACATTCTCAAAGCGCTCTGGCGACTGCGCAAGTACGGCGCCCAGCTCAAAGGCACGGATATCTGTCTCATCGCCCATCTCATGCATCATCGCGAATACTCTGCCCTGTTTCCGTAGCTCCGCATGGCTGTATCCAGCAAGGGGATTCGAGAGTTTAGCGTTGAGGTTACGTCGCGCCCGTTCGGCCGCCGTTCCGAAAGTACGCTGGGGCACGAACTTCTCACGGGGTGAGTCGTTGATATTCTCGTCTTGTTCAACCATACCACCGCCTTGCTTGAACATGATGAAGAACCACGGAAAGGATCAGGGGACCCGAAATGTTGAGCGGTAAACATGGAAGAACGCTGGTGTGGTATGTGTAAGACAAAGAAACTTGCGAAGGAGCAAGCAATGAGCAAACATCTGACTACACTATAGCACTTGGCAAGTGCCAAACTGCTTGTGGGTCAGGCTCATTTCGTCAAAGAAGGGTGCATTTCGGGTATGAGGCATGGGTAGCCGGGTTTAAGCTGGGGCCAAATTCGAGAACTGTGGTGATTGGCAGGAGAGTGAGCGCGGGGCGCAAGAGCCAGGATGTACAAGTGAATAAGAGGTCACCTAGTGATCGACTGTTCGTATTTCTAAACGGGGCAAAAGATGCTGGGTTGGCACTGGCTGGACATGCAGCGTGATGCGTTGGATGTGTAAGACGCAGGGCGCAGAAAAGTGCTAGAGAACTCGACCGAGTCCGGCCAACGTTTCCTTCTTCCCTGTCCCCAGTGTGATCAACACCTTCAGGATAATTGTGGAGTACGGGGTGTGTAGGGTAGCAGCAATTTCTAGACCGAGTTAATGCGCGGTGAAACTAGTCAACGTTAGTTGATTTTTAACCTCGAAGGATCGCTGTGGGGATGGAAGTTGAAGAAGTCAGGCTCTACTGCCAAGAGAGTAAGATGGGGGCCAAGGTCAGACTTGTGTCGATTTAATGAATTGAACTGCCCATTTCTTGTAATTTCGCGTCATGATCTTCGCTCTCATTTTGACACCGACGGTCCATGTTTTGGCTGCAATCAGCATTTCACAGAATCTGCCTTGAAGGCAGATTGAGAATCTCAGTTCTCTGCCCTTCGGAATAAACTTATGTTAATGGGCCGACTCCTCTCGAGCACCGCCTCAGAAGTCTGGTGTAACTAGTGACTTCTAGCAGCTAGCAGTCACAGCCTCTAATGCAAAGAGCAATATGCGATGCATTTCAACCAAGAAGTTGCGATTGTCGAATTCTCGATCGCATTTTGGTTTAATTTGTGAGCAATTCAATTAGGAATTAGAGCTAGGCTAGCCGATAGAAGCGTTTATAATCCCGAAAAAGGTAGTAAATATCCGAGAGGAAAAAGTCGCTGGACAATCACACAGCTTAAATCGGATCATGAACACGATGTTTCAAGATTCAAAAAGGCCCCGTCGGACCAGACTCAAGCAAAGCATGATGACTCCTTTCCTTTTGTCACATTGATTCTATCGTTACTTGTGCTGACCAAGAAAAAGAGCCCCGATGTATCCCGGCAATTCGCGAAACTCGGCATCATTCGGTTGGGTTTCTTGCTCACTAGGCGGTCCAAGCTGGAGATGAATATCACTTACCCGAATTGAGAGTCAAAATCGTCTTCCTGGTACTGAATCTTCCCATGGCACTGCGTAATACAAATCAATATTCCCAATTACAAGTGAAAGATGAAAGGAAAAGGGGATCATCAAATCATTACATTAATCGATAGTTCGCACTGTGAACCCAAAGCCATATCCCTGATGATACTTTCGCACATAAGAATCATTAAAGCCTTGGCTGCCATTTGCTTCTCGTTTGAAATTATGGAGCAGCTATTCCATATCTTGCTTTTCCTGCACTGGCATGGCTCGCAATCACGGCCAGTGCCCAAAACTAGAGCCTCCACAGTTCATGGCTCTACCTCGGATCTCAAACTCTTGTATCATGAATAGAGTAGAAAATCTCCACTTACTAGGCAGATCATGCATTATCTGCAAATCATTCCGCTTTACTATATCCAACCCAATGCATACCGAAACCAACTCGGCTGAACGACTCGGTCAACTCCCGTCACGATGAATGGTGCAGCCCGAATCCGGGCCCCCGCAAAACAACAGCCAACTCCAAATCCAAAAGGTTATTCTGCCCGACTATTGGCACGATACTGGGGTAATTTCCAGTTCCGCTCCCCCACGAAGCCTAATCTACCCCACTGTCATTCTTCATTGGACCCCATCTCCCATGACGTGGAATATTCCGGCGGTGGCGGACTTTCTCGCCTCCACCAAGACCCAACAATCACCATTCGTGACTCCGGTTTACTTATAATTAGGCTTTCTGCAACCGATTTAGGCTTACGCGATAGGTCCTAACTTTAAAGCGGTCCTATTTTCCCCGTCACCTGGGATTCGTTTATACAGATGGGATCTCGCCCCAAACGCCCCCCGTCAATCAACGACTCGACAATTATGTCCCCTTCGCCTGTCAGCGCTATCGCTTGCGTCCCCCGAATGAATCGATCGTCATGTTCGATGCCGAAGAAGACGCGCCTTCGCTCTTCACTTCGGGAAGTGGTAATATCGCGTTAGGTGTTGCTGTGGTGGTGTTTATGACTATCGCGCTTTACAACGCGTTGGAGTTATCGCTTCTCATTCCACTCAGCTTTCGCCGCTATCGCAGTCTTTACTTCTGGTCTTTGCTCACATCTGCTACACTGGGAGTCATTCCTGCGACGATCGGACCAGCGTTACAGTTTTTTAACCTCGCGCCGATGTGGCTCATTATGCTACTGTCGAATGTCGGGTTCGTTATGATGGTTCCGAATCAATCGATAGTCCTCTACTCACGGCTTCACCTCGTATCCCAAAACACTTACGTGCTGGCTTTGGTGCGCTGGCTTATCGTGGCAAGCCTCTTCGTTGTTATCCCGACGATCACGCTGAATGTTGGCGTGAGCTACATCCCACACGAAAATGGCTGGGTACACGGATTTGAAGCGATTGAACGTATCCAAGTAACCTGGTTCGCGGTACAAGAAACTATCATCTCCAGCATATACATCTACGATACCATTCGCATGGTGAAACTCAGCCCTGAGACCGATAAGCGGCGCAACAAAATCCTCTATGAACTTTTGGCTGTTAATGTGACGGCTATTTTGATGGATTTGACTTTGGTTGTTCTCGAGTATGTTGGATTCTATTTCACACAGATTATCTTCAAAGCAGCTGTGTATAGCATCAAGCTGAAGCTGGAGTTTGCTGTGTTGGGGATGCTGGTCTCGATTGTACATTCGCGTGGATCGTGGCAGACAGACTGTGATACTTCAAATTTTTCGTAAATAGAAAGAAGATAAGAAAGAGAATAATACAATAAATATAGTAATTCAAATAATACTCATATGAATCCACTAATTAAATCAATAACTCCTTCATCCGCCGGCGTCGGATGCAGCACGCGGCCCGCCGATCGAAAATGCGGGGAACAGCGGTCCGCTGCGTCGGAAGTGAACCGACTTCGGAATATCACTTGCTCATTTCTACTTGGTTAATAACTATTTACTAGCAGTCAGAAGTCAGCAGCTAGTCCAGACTCTCAAGTGCATCTCCGACATCTGCAATGCCGTTTCCGAACGTGCGGGGCAGCCCCGCGAAGCTACAAGCTGGTTATGTGTACGACCAACGGAACTTCGGCAATTTCTAGCTATATAACTACTATCCGATCACCCAGGAAACTCTCAGGTGTCACAATCTTGCCCATTTCTCTCCCCCTCACATTCATACATTTTGAAAAACACAATGTTGGGAAAAATCGCCTTAGAAGAAGCTTTCGCACTGCCGCGCTTCAAGGAGAAGACAAGATGGTGGGCTGGCATGTTTGCCACTGACGTCGATAAGCACGTCGCGGAGATCACAGATGTTGACTCGATTCGATTGAACTTCGCTGAGAAGCACGGCGTTGGTCTGCAGATTTTATCTTACACTGCTCCTGGTGTTCAAGATATTTGGGATGCAAAGGATGCGCAGGCTCTCGCTGTTGAGATCAATGATTATATTGCGGAGCGCGTGAAGGCGCATCCGGATCGCTTTGCTGCATTCGCGTGAGTTTTCTTTTGTACAGAGTCCAGAAAAATACCATGAGCTAATAAGTCTTAGTACACTCTCCATGCATGACCCCCAAGAGGCAGCAGCAGAGCTGCGTCGCTGTGTGACTCAGTACGGTTTCCTCGGTGCCCTTGTCAACGATACTCAACGTGCCGGACCCGACGGCGACGACATGATTTTCTACGATAATGCCAAGTGGGACGTCTTCTGGTCCACTTGCGAAGAGCTCGACGTTCCTCTATACCTGCATCCTCGCAACCCCACTGGCACAATTTATGATAAGCTCTGGGCCGATCGGAAGTGGTTGATCGGACCTCCTCTGTCCTTCGCTCAAGGTGTTTCACTACACGCTCTCGGCATGGTGACAAACGGTGTCTTCGATCGTCATCCCAAGTTGCAGATTATTCTTGGCCACCTTGGCGAGCATATTCCCTTCGATATGTGGCGTATCAACCACTGGTTTGAGGATCGGAAGAAGCAGTTGGGTCTTGCGGAGACTTGCAAGAAAACGATTCGGGAATACTTTGCTCAGAATTTGTGGATTACGACCTCTGGGCACTTCTCTACTACGACTTTGAACTTCTGTATGGCGGAGGTTGGATCTGATCGCATTCTGTTCAGTATCGATTATCCATTTGAGACATTTGAGGATGGCTGCGACTGGTTTGATAACTGCGAGTTGAACGAGGTGGATCGGTATAAGATTGGTCGTGAGAATGCGAAGAAGCTCTTCAAGCTGGGTGCTTATAAGGACAGCACTGCTTAGAGATGTATTTATATGATTAAGAGAATGAACTTCTTATGAAGAAAATGAATTTTGACATACAACCATTGTGACATGTCTTGGAATATAGCCAGTCTGGCTGTAGTAGACGGTGAATTTCAAATCTCACTGCATCTGAATTCATGTCCTCTCTCTTTAAATATGTTTTTTAAAGCTTCTCTCACTGTTGAAAAAGACATCGGTAGTCACTTAGTGTATATACTGAGGCTATCTGTATGACCCTTATATAGATTAGTGACTAGTAGGTACTAGTCTCAACATATGGCTAGTACTGGCAAGTGCTTGTCACTACGGGCAAGAGAAGGTTGCTCTTTCCAAATTAGGCGATGGCAACTTGGAAAGTGAAATGGGAAAATATTGTGACTTTGATGACCGTCTTCCTTTCACTATCCCTCTCTCTTTGTTTCTCTCACTTCAACCCAACCTCCACCTACCTTTATCCAACTTCCATTCTTCAACTACTCATCAAATCTTCCTTTGTGATATTGCAATCGTCAAGATGGCATCTAGACGCCGAAAGGGAGGTGCAGTAAGTCCAATACACATTTTTTTCTTTCAACCTTCACGGAAAATGCGAACCAGCTAATCGATCACAGCAGAAAAAGAAGCTCGTTCTCAATGGCCCCTCCCCAATCAGCAAACCCGGACAGAATCAAAAGAAAGGGACTAATATTCCCTCGAATGCCCCTGTAGCACCACGTGGAATGGCCCCGATGGATCTAGGTGGTCCAGGTAGAGGAGGAGTACCACAGAGAACAAACATCACCCAAGCTCATGGTCAAGATGCCGTGGCCAATCCTGGACAGATAGGCCGAATCATTGGGCTGGCTGAGAAATTGAATACTCTTGCTAGAGATCTGATGGATGCAAAGGCTGAAAACTACAATCTTCAGAGAGAACTGGCAAACACAAAGGCCGAAAATGAAAGTTTCGCGAGAGAACTGGCAGACACAAAGGCTGAAAATGAAAGTTTTGAGAGACAACTAGCAAACGCCAAGGCCGAAAATGAAAGCTATGCAAGAGACCTGGCAGTCGCAAAGGCTGGAAGCGAAAATTGTGCGAGAGAACTAGCAGACGCCAAGGCCGGAAACGAAAGTTACGTGAGACTTGTCGATGAGATGGGTATGAGAATAGCTGGTCTGGAAGCTTGGCAACTGGATATGGATACCCAAGAGAAACATTAAGGGTTTGTGGTTTCTCAGTGCAATTTGTTTGGCGGAAGGGGAGGGCTGCATTGAGAGTATGGAGAGAGGGCAATGCTAAACTGAATGGAAGGGATTTATGACGAGATGAGGTTATGCATTATGATTGTGAAGACTGCCTTTCAGAATATCTACATAGCATGGCGGTACTGACTAAATCGGTCGAGGAAGAATGTAATGCAATCAACAATCAAATAACATATTTCCTCGTTCAATAATATCTTCAGGCCAAGTTGCCTAGGTAAGAAAGACTCAAGTAAGGGCCGCATCTAGCCTAAAACTCGGTGGTTCTCGGCGGCAAGTTAGATACCTATCTACATGCAACCCCGAAGCTTTCCAGCTGGCTACTTATCTAGTAGATAAAATTGTGTTTTCCCAAGATTACGAGAAACGGTCTTGCAAGTTTTGCATATAAAAGATTAATCATTATTATTATAATATCTTAAGGTATGGGTATCTAGTAGGCATGTAGTGTGGAGGATCTATAATCTTATACATTTTAGCGCAACTTGCGCTGCCATCATGCTATAGCAATGGCAATGGCAATAGCAAATATCAGCATGACTGCCTCTACTCTATTAGTCTAGCAGCCTCAAGTTATAGATAACCATGGAAGGAGCTACTCACTACAAGGGTCGCTCTATCTAAATTAGGAAATTGCAAAACGATATAGGTAAACATTCTGACTGGGACGTATCTTCCTTCCACGATTCATACCGTTTTGTTTTCTGAATTGAAATTCCAATTACCGTCATCCGAATTTCATTCATCACATTAATAGTATTGATCGAATCTTCCCTCGTGATACTGATACCGCAATTGCCAAAACGGATGCCAACGCAGTAAGTCTGATCAATATCTTTCAATCTTCACACAAAATGCAAACCAAACTAACTAATTAATTTCAGGGAAAAAAGAGGCGTGCCCTAAGCAGCACCTCACAGGACATCAAGGTCGAACCAGAGGAAAGGGAAGACCTACAATCCCGCCTAATGCCCCCACAGCACCACGCCGCATGATGTCCAATCTAGGACGCCCAAGCGGAGAGAGAGCACTACAGAGAGCAACCAACGCCCCAGCTCATGGTTTGGACGTGAGCTCAAATGGTCTATATCTGACCAATCCCGGAGAATTGAGCCGGGTCATTGGGCTTGCCGAAAGACTGGAAGTTCTTGCCAGGGGCCTGATTGGTGCGAAGGCTCAAGTTTGCAATCTCGAAAGACAACTGACGGATGCCCAAGCTGCAAATGACAAGCTCTCGAGAAAACTCGCAGAGGCCAAGGCTGAAAATGAGCTTCAGGGCAGGGTACTCGATAGTATGGACATGAGATTAGCTGCCCTGGAAGCCTGGGAGGAGGCAGATGCCCAAGAGAGGCGCTCACAGAACATGCTGTGTCAGTGGTTGGGGGAAGTGAAGGGGGGGCATTCAGAGCGTGGAGAATGAAATGTTGAACTGGGATTTATTTGAACACAAGCGATCTGTTATTTTTTGTTATATTTGTTTTATTTTCTTTTTGTATCTAAGATTACGAGGATAATGGGAACGTTTAATGAGAAGAATTGTTGATTATCATTATGAATATTCTTGGTGTATCGATATCTAGGTATGGAGTATCGGAGTAAATCTGTAATCTTGTACATGTTAGTGCAATGCCATCATGGTATGTATAGCAGAAGCAATAGCAATAGCAAAAGTAAAATGCAAAATGCAAAAGATACAATAGAGCTCAATCAGATAGCAGTTGGACAATTTATTATCCTCAAAGAAGTTCAGAACAGGTCTGTGTGAAAATGTTGCCTCATCATAAGAGCGGTGGGTGGAAGTGAAATGGGAAAGAAACGAGAGAAAGACAAAGCGACAAAGCAAAAAAGAAGGAAAGAGGATGAGCTTACCAAGTTAATAGTAGCAGCTGGGACCATCAGGACTTTATTCCATCAAGTCCCAGCTGCAGATAAAATCCAGACAGCGATGCGAAACTGCATTAAGTTTGCATGTAGCTGTGCTGGGATGTTGAAGACCAGCCATCGAGGCCCGACTTGGTTCATTGCATTTTCAATTCAAGAATTGAAGCAAAACAAAAGTTTGCTGTTAAGCAAATGGCTGGAAAGATTGCATGCGAAAGATGAAGAAAAAGAAAATTTGCGGCGGAGCTCCGGAAATAAATAGGCGGTGGTGGATCCTGTTTGTCATGTTTGCAGGCAAAAAAAAGATGGGCGTGACAGATTAAACAGATTAACACTGGGCGGAGTGACTCAATTTTTGCGAAATTTGCAAAAGAGAAACGAGTAACGAAGAATATTGACGATTGAAGTGAGTTTGTAATTAGTGGTTAGTATTTGGTGTCCTGAACTAACAATTTGCAGATGGCCGACACTGAGATCAAACCTGACGAGCAATGTGCGTACCAAATGGTTCTTTGCTAAAATAGCAAAAAACAAACAAATTCCGATAGGAAGAGAGAATATTGGCTGACCTTGAATTACAGCAGCTCCTAGCTCGCCTTTCCAAAATGTCCGAACTAACGGTCGCGCCTTCAATTCGCCGAACTGGCGTATGAAGGGTGAAGCTGGTGACAATGCCGGTCCAACTTCTCCCTCGCCCCGAGCGAATACTTCTCGTGCCTCATTCGGTCAGCAACGAGTTACCCCTCAGGCCATTACTGAAGGCCGTCGGTTATATGTGGGCAACATGCCTTACACTGCCAAGGCAGAGGATGTAGAGGCGTTGTTCACGGCCGCCGAGTTCCCAGTGTATGTTTGTCTCTTGTGTTTTGCCCGACACTTCCTCGAACCACCTTTTGAATGATAGCTGACTGACTGAATCCTAGTGAGCGAGTCGATATCGCCGTTGACCCGTTTACCGGTCGGAACCCCTCATACTGCTTTGTCGATGTTGGAAGTAAAGAGCAAGCGGCACGTGCGATGGCTGAATTGGATGGGAAGGAATTTCTCGGTCGCTCGGTGAGGATTAAGCCTGGTGTGCAAAGGTCGACGAATGCAGCTTCTTCTTCCTCGCCCTCCTCGCCAACAGCCAGTCCGAGTAAGAGTTCGGGGGTATCATCTCCCGGTATGGACCGTTGGCGTCGCCCGGATCAGACCAGCAGCAGCAACAGCAGCAGCAACACTGGTGCTAGCCCCAGCCCTGCGAAGACTCAGAGCAGTGATTCCAGCCAGAGAGTATATGTGGGTGGATTGCCACGAGTGGCGGATCAGGAGGAGCTGCAAAGCAAGGTGACGGCTTTCTTCCAGGGATACGAGGTGTAAGTACCGCAGCCAGCCAGCCAGCCAGCATATTCGATGAAGAGAAGACGGAGCTGACAGGTGTGTTATGTATAGACAAGATGTGAGCAAATTGTTCGCACCCCACTTGGCCAAGCGATTTGAACCAGGCGAGCACAACTATTTGTTTGTAGAGTTGGGTAGTGTGGAGGAGGCTCAGCGGGCGATGGACGAGCTTAACGGACGCGAGGGGCCGTGGGGAGGGCCATTGCGGGTGCAGCGTGCTAGGGGAGCTCAACAGTGATTGAATTGTAAATATAAAATAGATGATAGATGTACAGTAGATAGAATCAAGAATATAAATGAATCAACAGAGAGAAGAGAGAAGTGTAGTAAGTGTAAAGAGAAGAAGAGAGGAAGTGATGACGTGAGTTGCTCACCGCTCGTCTTGCCATCTCCAACATTTTCCAATTTCCTTTGCTTTTCAACCAACTTGAAACCAACTTCAACTTCAACTTCACCCAATTCAATTCATTTTGCATTTCATTCCTCTCTCTTTTTCTTTTGCTCTTCTCTTTTCTTTTGTCTTGGCTGACACCCTTTGCTGTGGTGATCAATATCTACTGGTGCCCATCCATTGATACTTCTATGCTCGTTCCTATTCTTCCCGACTTCTTTCATCTTCGCCATGTCGACCGGCAGTGTTATTCGGAGCCAACAACAGCACAAAGTCTTTGTCGCTAGTGTGAGTTCTCCCTTTACTTCCTGCTATTTAACTTCCTTTCTATTCTGTTCCCTTTCATTATTACCACTCTACTCTACTCTATACTATACCCCTCATCGCGGGGTTGCCCCTCTTCGCCTCGGTCCGCCCCCGCGGGGACCAACCTGTGAATGGCTACTCTTCATGAGCCAAATTGTTAGCTGCAATCCCTGCCGATTGTCCGAGAGATCCTAGGCATTCTAGTCTCTCTGATTTTGTCTTAGTCTCACAGCCACTGGATCATCCTGTTGGAATCTCAGAGCCCAACTTGGACTCTTCCCGATGATCGTCTCTTACCTGCCTTACCTACTTCACCATGTCTTCCATACAGCCTACTTCTGCACCTTCGTCCTCCTCTTCCTTTAACTTACGATCTATCCAGTCCGATGATTCAAAAATATGCGTGGTTATGGTCGGCTTGCCGGCCCGAGGCAAGAGTTTGATCGCCGGTAAAGGTATGTCCAATCGGTCATAGTCTAGCCTCCTCGCAACGATCATGAATGCTGATCTGCTGAATGTCTAGCAATGAGATATCTCGCCTGGGTTGGAATCCCCGCCAAGGTCTTCAACGTCGGTACCTATCGTCGTAGCAACACCCCCCAACCCCAAGCCACCTTCTTCGATCCTCACAATGAAGAAGGTGAGCGCATGCGTCGAGCCGCCGCCGAAATGGCCGTCACCGATATGATAAATTGGTTCCATGACGATACACAAAAAGGAGTGGTTGCTATTCTGGACGCTACCAACTCGACCAAAGAGCGTCGCAAGTGGATCTTCGAGAAGTGTCGTGATGCCGATATCGAAACGCTCTTCGTGGAATCGATTTGTGATGATGAAGATCTCATCATGACCAATATCCTTGAAGTCAAGACTGATTCACCGGATTATAAGGGGCAGGACCCTGAGTTGGCGGCGCTGGACTTCCGCAAACGCATTCGCAATTATGAGAAGGCCTATGAAACGATCGATGATAATGAAAAGCAGTACACTTATGTCAAGCTGATTAATGTCGGATCGACGGTCATAATCAACCAGATCAAGGATTATTTGTCTAGTCGTTTGGTCTACTATATTCAAAACCTGCACATCAAGCCTCGATCGATCTGGCTGTCACGAGTAAGTTAGCCAGTGTCTGCAGAACTGAGCCATATCCATATGACGATACTAACGATTTCAGCACGGTGAATCCGAATATAACCTCACTGGCAAAATCGGCGGTGACTCCAACATCTCCGAAAGAGGCGAAGCCTACGCCAGGGCTTTACCCGAACTCCTCCGCAAATCCGGCGTACCACCAAACACCAAGATCGTAATTTGGACCTCAACACTGAAACGAACCATCCAAACCGCCCGCCACCTGAAATCCGAAACCGGCTTCGAAAAGCTCGAATGGAAAGCTCTCGACGAGCTCGACTCAGGTGTCTGTGACGGACTCACCTACGAACAAATTGCCGAGAAATATCCCGACGACTTCAAAGCGCGCGATGACGATAAATACAATTATCGTTATCGTGGTGGAGAGTCGTATCGTGATGTTGTTATTCGTCTTGAACCGATCATCATGGAATTGGAACGTAGTGAGAACGTTATTATCGTTACGCATCAGGCTGTATTACGATGTATCTACGCTTACTTCATGAATGTTCCTCAGGAGAAGAGTCCTTGGATGGAGGTTCCTCTGCATACTTTGATCAAGTTGACGCCTCGGGCTTATGGCACTGATGAGAAGCGCTTTAAGGCGGATATCCCCGCTGTTTCGACTTGGCGTGGGAAGGGAACTTCTGCGAAACATCAGGAGTTTCCCGCTGAGGGTGAGGGTAAGGAGAGTGAAAAGGCGCATTGATGCGTTGCATCGGTTGGCGTTGGTGTTGGGTTGTTTTTCTTTTCAAATGATGGCTGTTTGGTTGTTTCCGATTGGATTGGTTGTTGGTGATTCATCGTTACCAAAATATTGTAATTTTCGCAGTTCCAATGTACATTCGAATACATACATAGACTGTATTCTACAGCATTCAAGTATACCAGTAATCTATTCTGTACTATAGTATTTGTAATTATTCCATTATTCTATCTTCAATTATCTATTTCTCTGTTTCTGTTGTATACTAATTTCTGCCTCAGGCCCGCTGACTAAAGACGTCACCGCTCACCAACTCGCCGACTCTCCAGCTTCAACAAGCTACCCCAGCTTCAGCTTCAGGTCAGCTCTGCTCAGCTCAGCTCTACCTAGTCAGCTTTGCTCCCTCCACAGGCGCGATGTTATCCGCCTTCACCGCGCGACCCCTAATAGAAATAAAACAACGCGACCGCTCACGAATCGAATCCGTGCTCGCATACGGCGACCGAGTCCTCGCCGGCCTTAACAATGGCACTCTCCGCATATACCGCGTCACAGACGACAACAAGACCGAGCTACTGCGCGAACTAGATAAATTCGCCAAGTACAAGATCGAACAATTGGCACTTGTTAAGGAGGCTAGTGTTCTTGTTTCGTTGAGTGGGGGGTTGGTCAGTTTACATGATTCTGCGGATTATGAATTACTTCAACAGTTGCAGGGCACGAAGGGTGCTTCTGTTTTTGCTATAACGTCGAATGTGGTGAATGATTCTGATACGAATGTTCCGGCTATTGTGTCGAGATTGGTTGTTGCTGTTAAGAGGAAGATTATGATGTGGGTTTGGAGGGATATGGAGCTTGAGGGGAATGTGGTTGAGTTGAGTCTTGTTTCGGCTGTTAAGACTTTGGCTTGGGTTTCGGCGACGAGTTTGGTTGTTGGGCTTAGCTCGGGGTTTGTTATGGTTGATGTTGAGTCTGGGAGTATTACGGAGTTGTCGGGGCCTGGGACTATGGAGGAGGTTGGGAGGTTTACGGGTGTTGGGGCGGCGAGTATGAGTTATATTGGCATGGGTGGAATGGTGCCGAGACCTTTGGCGACGAGGTTGAGAGAGGGTCAGATTCTTTTGGCGAAGGATATCAATACGCATTTTATTGATTTGGAGGGTCAGTCGTTGGGTCGAAGGCAGATTCCTTGGAGTCATGCCCCTGTTGAATTGGGGTATTCATATCCATTCTTGTTGGCGCTTCATGATACTTCTAAGGGAGTGCTGGAAGTGCGCAATCCAGAGACGCTCTCCCTCCTCCAATCTATCCCTCTGCCGTCAGCGAGTATCTTGCATATCCCTCAGCCGAACATCAGTCTTGCGCATGCTGGAAAGGGCTTCCTTGTTGCTAGTGATCGCATGGTCTGGCGCATGGAGGCGTTGAGTTATGATACGCAGATTGATGCGCTGGTTGAAAAGGGGTACTTGGATGAGGCGATTAGCCTGTTGTCCATGCTTGAGGATGCCCTGGTTAAGGATAAAGCTGGAAGACTTCGCTCGGCACAGCTAGAAAAGGCACAAGGCTTGTTCGCCTTGCAGAAATATCGCAGTTCTCTCGATCTATTCACTGAAGTGGCTGCTCCGCCGGAAACTGTCATTCGCCTCTATCCCAAGTTGATCGCCGGGGACCTCTCAGCAGTTCCGGTCCAGGAGACTGAAGAAGCTGCAAATGCAAATGCCAGTGCCGATGGATCAGATACGAAACCCGCAGGTGGCTCTGATGGATCTTCGGAGCCACCAGCCGGACAGTCTATGTATGCCGCATCTGTGCTCTCTCTTCTTCGCAGGACCGAAGAAGGCAGTGATACGAGTAGCACTCGGGGTGAAGACAAAGATAAGGAGGTCGACAAGGAGAAGGAGCTCAAGATGGCAGTTCGTGAACTACAAGGATATTTGGCAGATGTCCGACGACGATTCCAACGTTTCCTCGGGCCTGATGGAACACTGAAACTTCCAGCTCCAACGGAGGGCACGGATGAAGCCAGCGCATCCGTTCTCAAACTGCTCGACTTTCCTTCGCCGGAGGAGTTCTTGGATACTATTCGCGACAAGGCCAGACTCGTCGACACGACTTTGTTCCGCGCTCATATGTTCGCTACTCCATCGCTGGCTGGGTCTCTATTCCGAATCGCCAACTTTTGTGACCCGGAAGTTGTGATGGAACGATTGGAAGAAACAGGTCGATATAACGATCTCATTGATTTCCTCTACGGGAAGAAACTACATCGACAAGCTCTGGAGCTACTTCATCGGTTTGGACAAGAAGAATCCGGTCAGCTCAGCGGACCCATGCGTACAGTTGGATATCTCCAGAATTTACCACCAGATCAAATTGATTTGGTTATTGAATTTGCAGACTGGCCAGTTCGGACTCAGCCCAAGCTGGGAATGGAAATATTCCTAGCTGAGACTGAAAACGCTGAGACTTTGCCTCGCCAGCGTGTACTCTCGTTCTTGGAGGGTATTGACGCTAAGCTTGCCATTCGTTATCTTGAACATGTCATTCAAGAATGGAATGACCTCACCCCGGATCTACATCAGCGCCTTGTGGTTTTATACCTGGATCAGATCATGCGTCAGGGTGCAGATGCCGAGGCAGACGCAGATTCAGACTCAGACAGCGAAGATGTGGATTACAGCTCCAAATTCCTGGCCATGCTGAAAGAAAGCGAGCAGTACTCACCCGCAAAGACCCTGGACCGACTCGATCGCGACGACCCCAACTTCTACGAAGCCCGAGCAATTCTATTCAGCAAGATGGGACAACATCGCCAGGTCCTGGAAATCTACGTTTTCAAGCTTGAGGATCACGAGAAAGCAGAAGAGTGAGTGTCCACCTGAAACAATCGCATTTCTTTTTCTAACCACATCCCTTTTAGATACTGCAACCACGTCCATCTCTCCGAAAAACAGGATCAAGAAGACACCATCTACCTCACTCTCCTATCCCTCTATCTCACCCCACCACATAATCACCAAGTCCAAAATGGTCCTGCACTGTCCATCCTCGCCAAACACGGTTCTCGACTCCCCGCCGATGCAGCACTAGGATTAATCCCCGCAGGACTTCCAGTACAAGAACTTGAATTCTATTTCAAGGGTCGCATGCGTGCAGCTAACTCTGTTTTCAACGAGGCGCGTATTGTAGCTCAGCTGCGCAAAACTCGCGATGTACAGATCCAGGCTCAATTGGCTCTTGGTGAGGGTGTTCGTGGTGGTGGGACTCGGGCTCGCCATGTTACCGTCACGGAGGAACGGATTTGTGGGGTTTGTCATAAACGATTGGGTGGGAGTGTGATTAATGTGTTTCCCGAGTATGTTCTCTCTCCTCTTTCCTCTGCAATCTGCGATCTGCCCCTTGCTCTTGTCCCCCTCACTCTGCAACTGCAAATGACTAACATTCCCAGTAACGCCGTGGTGCACCTCGGTTGTGCGAATCAAGTTTCCCGCGTTCGAGGATAGATGGATATGTCGGTATATCGGCGGTTGTCTCTGTCTCTTTATCTTCGTGGCTTACGTGTGGTCGTTTCAGTTTCTTCTTTTGATACCCAGTAGCATTTACTCTGCATTCTCTTCCTCCATTCATGCATCTTCTTCAACTGGTTCCTCTCCGTAGTTCTCTTCCTCCTTGGCCTCTTTCTCAGATATATTGCCCTGTGCCTTTTTATCTTCTTCCATTCGGGCAGTCAGGTAGACATTGACTTCATCTTGCAATTGGGGGATCAGCGTCTTTAGTGCGGTGAGGTGGGCGGTTTTGCTGGCGAGAGAACCATCTGAGGCGGGGAATTCATGGTGGATTGTGTTGGAAGTGTCGGGTGCTGTGTATACAGCTTGAAGAGATGCTTGAGAGGACATTGTCACAGAGAAGAAGAGAATAGAAGAGGAGAGAAGATGAGGTGGTGAAAGAGAGGAAGTTGACAAGTTGAAAAGGGAAGATTTGGTGGGGAAGAAAGACGATCGGCCGATGTGGCTAATCCCAAAGAAGACAACAGCTTCTTTTGTCTTTCACCTCAACTTCCTCCTTCACTCTGTCAACCACTTTCATTTCCACTTTTACTACTTTTACAGACTGTTGTCAATACTTCTATTGATGCTGTCTGCTGACCAAATGATTTCTCTCTCATCATGAACCGCCCTCCCTCCCCCGGGCGTTCCACTCGTCACCATCGACCGCCTCCCTCTGATGATGAAGACGACTCCGACGACGAATTGCATCGTCCCGGATCTTCCGGTAGTGATGCTTCGTCTAATGTGACTACCGTCTCTGCTGCTCCCATTACACCTATTGACCGTCAACCTCCGGCCGGATACTTTTCCCCGAATACTCGATCGGCCTCAGCCACCTCATCGCCTCAACACCAACAACAACAACAACATCACCCCAACGCGACACGTCCACCAATGCCAGATAACTCTCGAAGACCCTCGGGGCGAGGTCCCTCTTTGGACATGCAGCGACATCGCTCGAGACATCATTCCCAAGGCTTTTTTGAACCTTCCCTCCCCACAGCCTCCTCCGAACAAGTTCCGCAGATCTCGGCGTCTCGCATTGCGGCCCAGGCAGCCATGCAACAGCAACAGCTGCAACAACAGCAACAACATTTACAACAACTTCAACAACCTTCACGACGTCCACAACCTGCTGTCTCGCCCATGGAAGATGGTAGTACATCAAGAAGAAGTACAAGTGCCTCGCCCCCGTTAGTCCCTCCGCCATTACGAATCAATCAACCCTCGCCTCAACCGTCCGTCGCAACAACAGCGGCCAACGTGGTCTTCCCTCGAGCTGGTTCTCAACCCCCCGAACAATTCCCACAACCAGAGAAACAAAAGAAAAAGAAGTTATTCTCCAAACCAAAACATATTGGTATTAGCAGGGATAAAGATGTTTTCAAGGATCGAGGTCTACCTTCACCAAGCAAGTTGCCTGGCTTGTCGCGGATAGTTAGTGCCTCCACGACAAGTCTCGCCGACCTCCCTTCCAACAATTCTTCTATGTATAACCTCTCCAATGCCTCGGTTAGCACTGTCGTTCCAGCCGATCGCCCACCTGCTCCACCAGAGAAGGATAAGGACAAGGATAAGGATAAGCACAAACATCACTTTTTGTCTCGGCAGAAGCTCAAGTTGAAGGATCGAGGAGATGATCATCACTTCAATCTACCTCTCTCTTCTGCCTCGAGTAATTCCCGGCCAACAGATCCCAATGCTCCGCAGTCACTCTACTCATTTACCAACCCGGCCTCACCGGCGCCTGGTGCGGCCTTTGGTAAGTCGGTCAGTGGCTTAGATCTGCTACATGGTGGTCGAGCGAAGAAGAAGGAGAAAGAAGCTATTCTCGAAAACGAACAGATGGAATGGCTGGTCAATTCCAATAGTGCAACGGGGCCTGTCGCTGGTGGTCCATCTTCACTCAATAGCACCACTGGTCCACTCGGGGAAGCAATGATACGTGAGACATTGCAGGGATTCGGTCTCAACAATATGTCTCCCGAAGATGCATGGGAATTCCTCAAGGCAAAGCTTATGGTCATCTTTGATGGTGAGGATGTACGCATCGCCATTGAAGATCTCAATAAACTTGTCCTTGTGCATCTACAACGTTGCGTCCACAAACGAACACCTACAACCATCATCGCCGATTTGCAAGATCTACTCGAAACGGGATTCGCCAATCTCAATGCCAGTTCACTTATCGGAATCCCCGATGAGAAAGTTGTCCCACACCTCGTGCAAATATGGCTTCTTGTCTTCGGCACTATCCTCCCTTTCATCCAAGCCGCCTTTCTCCCACTAGACCTCGAATTCAAAGGCTCCGGCTCTCTAATGTCCGGTCGCGAAGCTCGTGAATTTTGGGGCGACATCCCAACAGGCGGAGGTCTAGACGTTCGCAATCTCGTCCTCATCGCATTCCGCGATCGCATCATTCTCAACCGCTACGATGCTCTCAAGGCAACATTCTCTCGTCTCAGTCTAGACAGCATTAACGCCGGTTTCCCAACACTCAGCGTAACAGCCAAGACAACCGGAACTGGAAATGGAGGACGCCCCGGTACAGCTGCCTCCCTGGACGCAGGATTCGGAAGTTTCAATTCCCAATCTTCAACTCTACTCAGCTCTGTCGCGGATAGTTATCCCTCCGATTCAATGAGTGCATTGGGATCAGCGAATAATCTACCCAGACCATCTAGTAGTGATTCACGAAGTCGTGCTGCATCGAATACATCTTCGAATCCGGATCCAGGTGTTTTTTCTGCTATTTCTCCGCCTACATCTACATCTGTTCGTCCGACTGTTATTCACCATGCCAATTCTGCCGATTCTTCGCATATTATTACTGAGACTGTTGGTCGGATGCTTCAATGCGTTAGTGTACTTGCTAGTGTGCAGACTGATGATGCGGCGCAAGAGAAGGTTGAGGTTCTTAGTAAGACTCTTAAGCATAATTGGCTTGGACGAGGTCGGACAGGTCGTGATCGACGAGGTTTTGTGGGTGCGAAGATTCGTCCTGTTATGATTGGGGATACGCCGGCTTTGGATGATACTGAGTCTTTGACGACGGCGGGGATAAGTATTGGGGCTAGTACGAGTGCGAGTGAGTCGAGGGCGAGGGGGGATTCTTCTTCTTCGGATTGGAGTCAGGGGATGGGGATGAGTTTGAGAAGTGCTGGTAGAAGAGAAGTGAGTGCACTTTAGGTGGTGGTGATGAATGGTGATGGTGAATGGTGAATGGTTGTAACCAAAGGAATTTATGATTTACGATGGAGTTGGATAGGATTATCGGGTGGAATGAACAACAATAGGATTGTATACCTGGTTCTTATGGTCTAGTGAATGATATGGTTTATCTACATCCTTCTCTGTTTTCTTGTAGATGTACTCTCTTTCTCTTTTTCTTTCTCTTTCTCCTCTTCCTCCCTGCGCACCTCAGGCAACTCTCACTCTCGACCTCGCACTCTCAGCAATAACACAACACTCTCTCTCGGTTTGGATCTCTACTCTTCCTCTCCCACTTCCTCTTCCTCTCCATCTTCCCCTCCCTTCATCCTTGACCTCACTTCACCTCACTTCTTCTAACGATGGATCTAAGCAGGTGGCCACGGCTGGTCATCCAGCTTCTACAAATCTTCACGCCAAAAAGGCTCCCTCTTTCTCCTATCATCAACCCATCTGAGATGCCCAGCGATAGCAATGATGAGGTTCCCAAAGAGACTCCCCAGGATGGAAAGCAGTCCGATTCCAAGCAGCCCAAGTCTGCGAAATCCGGCGATGGCTCATCAGCAGGTATGCTCATCAAACAACTCCAATTCAAGCACCAATGAACATCTCCTAGCTATACACCTAGTTCTTGCTCATGCTCATGCTGATTCTCATGCTCATATTCATCCTCATCCTTATACTCATACTAATGCCATGCTTCAAAGCCGACCCACACCCTCCCACCCAACCTCTCCCCCACCAAACAGACAACATAATCGTCGTACTCGAATCCGACCTCAAAGACAGAACTTTCCTCGCAAACCCACCAGGCTTCAATTTCCGCTACATGCACGTTCCAGACCCCCGAGTCGCATTCATAATGATGTTCTCAGACGCTGAATTCGAGGTATGGAAGGCTTCGAATCCACATCTTGTTCTTCATGAATATACTCCACCTCCGTCTTCATATCCACATCCAAATATGAATATGAATATGGATATGAATGTGGATCTTGGTTCTGTGGAGATTAATGAGATTGTTGCGTCTGGGATTGATGGTGCTCCACTTGAGCTGCGGAGTGTTGATGTTGATGTTGATGTTGATACTCGGGTGAATGAGCAGGGACAGGGACAGAAACAGGGTCAGGGTGTTCAACTTCCCAGTGCGATTAGTAAGGCTTTTGATCTTATTCGGTATCTGACTTTGCAACTTGCTACTGCGGGGAAGGAACTGGCTAGGGCTGGTTCAAGTCAAAGTCAGAATGAGCAAGGCAAAACTGGTGATGCGAAGGAAGAGGCTGCGAAGTTGATTCCCCCTGATGTCGATGGCAAGTCTGCTCCTCGCCCTCAACGAAAGAAGAATCCTGAAAAGCGTGTGCCGAAGGCGACTTTTTTTCCGAAAAGTCGGGTTGTGCGAAGGTTTCTCATTAAGAGGTTTATTAATCAAGCTCGCAACAAGGATGCTTGATAAATTCAGGCTTTCTATGGTGGATGCGATGATATCTTTTTCGATCTTCGTATCTACTTGAATCTGGTTGTTTGAATTGCTCTGGGACTGCCATCTTGTTGCATCTCACATCTCGCATGCTGCTGCTGCTATTCTTACCGGATGATACTATCATTATGACTTCAATGACATGAATGATATCTTCAACGAAATTAATATTGTTCTTTTCCTGATTATGACACTTGTAGATTGTTGATGTCCACTAGTGACCTTGGCATCACCTGATTCATGAAACCCTGAAATAGAGATGATTATACAAAGTACTTATGCCCTGCTTCCTAATTGCACCTTCATTGAAGACATTGATTGTAAAGTTTGTTTCTCTATTCAATTTAATATAGGTGCAATTAACCTGAGCCAATTAATCAGTATCAAGCTGCTCTCTATCAAGTTGATTGCTTAACAGAACATACGGTATTTTAGTAATCATTTTCAAAGCCCTTTTGTAGAGATATTATTTATGAATTGCCGGGTATATACCTAGCAATCATCTGTAACTCCTATTTACATGAGTACATTACTCATTGTACATTAATGTCACATTAGTACGGTACTAACAGATAGTACCTACTATCATATATAACCTGACCAGGTGGTTATATATTTTGCTGCGCTTTCTGCATCACAGTTCGAATACTCTCACCTCGGAAGTACCACTATAATATATATCCAGTACCTACATACTAGTAATGTACTAGTTGTCAAAATTAATTTACGCGAAGAAAAAGGAATACAATCTTAGGCAGCCGACTCGGCTGTTTCTTTGTTAACAATATCGGTCAAAAGAGCTAAGACTACATGGTCTATGGGCTGATTGTCAATCAGCCTGATTGAACCTGCGTTTGCCAAACCAGTCAACTTTAGAGCACTTGCTCAGGCTGCCTGCATCATTGCGTAAATACTATTGCGTAGTAAGATTACCTCAGAAATATAAATATCTTCATCTTTCCCATCTTGAAGGTGAGAAAGGAACACCTATTCCTAAGAGTTTGGTAACTCTTCCTACGCCCTTTTGGGCACGGAATCTTTTCCCTGTGGACAGATGCATGTTTTGCAGGACTACCTGAGGAACTTCCTCATGTCTGGCAGACATTCAGTTCCTGGCAGTGCCCTCTTGTATTGCAAATGTGGTTCTTTATGTCTCTCATCCAGGCTGCTTGCAAGGAAAGGAGAGCTCACTATGCCAGTATTTTTCGTGTCAATCGTACCTTATGAGCAACACACTGTGTTAAATACTCGCACAGAGAGCTCCCCTTTCCTGTACGCAGCCTAGATGAGAGACATACTTATGTCTATCATGTTTGCGACTTGAACCTTCAAGTAACCTTGGAAGGTAGTCTTACAAAATATACCTCTGTCCACAGGGAGGAGATTCCCTGTCCAAAAGGATATGAGAAGAGTCATGCAATACTATTAATGAATTTCATCTTTCTTATGTTTCTAGTTCTTAATTGTTAAACATATAGTCCGTACTTCTATCTGATATGCTATTCATACTTCACTGTCGATTCATGTAAGCTCACCAAGCCTCGCCCGGGCGACCCTCATGATTCACTTCGGCCCCACATTCCGATCCACCGCCAGCAATAATTGGCAAGTTGCCAATTGATCAAACGAAGAAATTTCAAGTGATCGACATCAGAATGTTCTAAGAATTACTGCGTAGAGAGTGTTGGGAATATTCTACGGAGCACTGTACGAATTTGTCGATAGTTGAAGAATGGTGAGGCTACACTGGGGTTAGCAGCAGTGGTACCTAAGGTATCCCAAGCATCGGCCGAGCCCCTGCAGGTCAATCACCCATATTTGATATTTGCTTTTCTTCGCGTGTAACAAAGAAATCGCGCGACTGGCTCCATTGTTTGTTTACTCCTAACCAGCTAAATAATCATCTCGCGCAAGGAGGACTATTAGGTGTTACAAAATGCAAATATTCGAGGTGGAAAATTATCGCGCCTCCTTTTGCCCCACTGGATTGGTTTGGCCATTTGAAAATGAAGAAAATATTGGCGGTGGCTGAAAAAAGGGCGCGACATTATGAGACGGCGAACTGGTTCGTTAGATTCAATTTCGATTCTAGCGCAATTAAGGATCGGGTCTACGGAGTACGGAGGACAGATTCAGGTCTCACTGGGCTGAAGAGCCTCTGTCGCACAGGAGCTTCTGATCCGACCTGAGAAATCAGATTTGCTGACGGCGGACTCCGTAGATCTGGACTCTGATAACAATGGGCTTCAATGGCTGTCTGCCCCTTTTTGTTTTTCTTCAAGCCTAACTAATGGCCTAGCTAGGCATGTGGAGACCGCAGTGGTGGATGCGAGATTGGATGATTCCACCATCATGCACCTCATCTAGGCCTGTCGGTGACAGTTCAGGTAGGCGATAGCTCAGGTTGGATGCCAGCTGTGATTCGACAGACCTTTGCAGCTAAATGCGCAGGCCAAGAAGGATCTTGGGGGCGGAAGTGAATCGTTCAGATCGAGTCCTCTCGCTATCTTCGGTTATCTACTACTTTCCGATACGACATACGACATGTGAGTACGGAATACGGGATATGGGGTAAAGGTATTGAACAAAAATAAATCACTTCGCATACTCCGCAGATATATTGAATCACAAGCATCTCAATTGCATCCGAAGTAGCGAAATTAGCAGGGAGTGGATGGGTCATCCTTCTTTTTAAGCTCGTTTCAACGATCGACGAGAGCAATTCGTAGAACGCTGCCTGGAATAACGGCGTTGAAGCAAAAAGGCTATGTCCTACTCCATTGGGAGAAGAGAAAGGAGATGCACGATGGATCAATGGCTCGTGCACGGTGAAAATCCTGCTGGCGTCACTTGACGAGATGAGATAGCTACGAAATACTAGTCCTTCCGCACCTCGCCTACTAGTGCCAACGTGTGTCAGCGGCGTTTAGTGCCATTTTTACAGTTTAGTCTCGTGCAAGGTAAGACATCGCGAGTAAGAGAAGGGAAATGATGCTGTGCGGTGGCTTGAGCATTCGCCATGACGCCATTTCAGAGATGGTGGCAGAGAGGAGGGAAATAAGGATGAGCACATCTCAATGAATCTCCACGGCCGGGGAATAGCCAGGACCAATGAGAATCACTTCGAACAGGGGAGGGAGTCATTGAACAGTGCCAAAAAATGTCTTAAAACGGCTCAGTCTAACAGCGCCACTCGCGGAGGCGGAGTCTAAGCTGTCGCCGATCAATTGGGCTCCATTATGGCCTCCGGGGATTTTCGAAAATAAATTAAAAAATCATGTGGGAGAGGAGGAGAGGCAAAAGAGGCGAGGCTCAATTTCATTCGTACCGAGCGAATCATTGCATCAGGGACTTGTTCCTGGGCTTGTAAGCTCTCGCCCAGCTCGTTCCTAGCAGAGTCCCGGCCATCAAATGTTCCTGGGGAAAGGATCAGCACGAGTTACATTAGCCCGTATAATGGGCGTATTCATTCACCAATAAACGGGTCCAATTATCAATTATTCCCCACATTTCTTGGTGGTCCGGGGTAGGCCACTATTCCTTTTCGAGCTCTTGGACCGAACCCCCTCAGTTGCTTGCCAGGTTCTGCTCGAGTTTTGGTGGAGTCAATCCCCGCCTTTGTTGGTGAATTCAACTCGTTTAGGGTTAGACGAAATCCCGCATTGCGGTCGGAACCCCATGGGCAACCGGCTTGGATGGTCAAATTTAATCAATTCTCGACCGAACAAGAGCATGTGAACGGTTTTTGCTGAGGGCGTTCGCCTTAGCAGACTGCCCTGACCCTGCAGACAGCCTCGGATCCATTTTTCAGGGTCCCAAATTACGCCTCCAAGCACCTCATCTCATCTGATTTTCTAGGCGAGAAAACAAACAAAAAAATAACAAAAAACAACGGAGTAGTACTGGTCTGGCAATGGGAGCACGAGCCACAATTAGCGAATAAAGCACGACAGACGGCGCCGGCCAGCCGTGATGTCAAGCATGGAGTCGGCATTGAGCACTAGCGATGTGATCGGAGCGACATTTACCCCATCACATGGTAGTATGTAGGTCCGGTCTCTTATTTCTCTGCCTCGGTGATGATCCACTTGCCCCGGTCCTCCGTCTCCATCTCCTCCACCGAGGCCGCCAAAGCCTAGTGCGATGACCCGTGGAAGATTGTTTCCCAAAATGAGGTCCCAAAAGGTCGATCATCGGGGATGTCCAAAAAATAAAGACCTGGCGCGACCCGAACTATATTTTCCCCCCTTTTCCTGTCTCCAGGCTTTATCTCCATCTCGCGCGGCTCCTTTTTAATCCCCTGCCGACCTGAGACGAAGGCCCTGTTGAGCGGATATCACGACAAGCACGCCACATCGACACAATGCGTTTCATTCCAGTTCTCGCTACGGCGTTGCTCGCCGTATCCCAGGTGACTGGAGCTTCGCCAGCGGCATCAAGCGGTGGTGCTGCGGAAACCTCCGTGGCCGCCGCCGCTGATACTGCCAATGCCAATACGAATAATGCAAACAGCAACGATGCTGGCTCAACCCCTGTGGTACACGCCCAACAAGCAGCTGCTACTACTCAGGCTGCCTCTCAAAACACCAACAACTCGGAGGAGAACGACGATGCCGCCTCGGCCGACAACACAGCGAAGGCTAACACCGCCAATGCTGCTGCAAACACTGCCAGCTCCAACTCCAACTCAGACAGCGGCAACATCGTCGACAGCATTCTCGGCGGAGGTAACACCAAGACCGCTGACAGCAATGCTAATGCTGATACCGCTACCGCTTCAGCGGACCCCACCAAGAGTGCTGATTCCAACACTGCTTCGGCTTCCCCCAAGGAGACTGCTTCCTCCACTGGATCTTCCACCAAGTCTGGCTCAAGCAGCAGCTCTGACACTTCCAGTGCCAGCAATGGCATTGAGTCCCTTCTGAGCGGCCTCACCGGAAACGGTGGTGCTCTCTCTGGTCTTACTTCTCTGGGTGATGACCTCGAGAGCCTGCTCAAGGGTATTAGCGGTCTGCTGAACCCTAACCTGCTGTCCCAGATTGAGGATACCTTCAAGTATCTCTCTACCTCTCTGGCTCCTCCCGTTGATACCAACATCCGGGTTCTTCTGTCCAACGACAACACCCAGGCTCTTGGTACATTGATTGGCAATGCCGGCAAGCTGCTGAACGACAAGAACACCCAGACTCTGTCCAACGTTCTCAGCAAGGCTGATAACCTGCTGTCCGAAAAGAACCTCAACAACCTCGAGAAGCTGCTTAACAACATTGACAAGGTCAACGACCTGGTTGTTAACGCTGACAGCCTGCTCAGCAAGCAGAACGTCAACAACATCGAGGGTCTCCTCAGCAAGGCCTCCAAGCTGCTCACCGACAACACCGTCAACGCCCTGGAGACCCTGCTCAAGAGCGTCGACGACATTCTGCCTCAACTCAAGAGCTTCTTGACCCCCGCTACCTTCAACAAGCTCAACACTCTGCTGACCAACGGCGGCAAGCTCCTTACCGAGTCTTTCATCAAGAAGACCAACTCTCTTATCGATGCCGCCTCGGACCTGCTTACCCCGGACACCAGCAAGGCTCTCAAGGAACTTCTCAACCAGGTCACCCCTCTGTTGCCCCAGATCAAGAAGCTTCTGACTACCGAGACCCTGAACGAGATCTCCAACCTTCTGTCCCACGGAAACAAGTTGCTTACCGATTCTTTCATCAAGAAGACCAACTCTCTCATCGACTCGGCTTCGGATCTGCTTACTCCCGCCACCAGCAAGGCCCTCAAGGATCTTCTCAACCAGGTTACTCCTCTTCTGCCTCAGATCAAGAAGCTGCTGACCACCGAGACCCTGAACGAGATCTCCAACCTGCTGTCCCACGGAAACAAGCTGCTCACCGACTCCTTCATCAAGAAGACCAACTCTCTTATCGATGCTGCCTCGGATCTGCTTACTCCCGCCACTAGCAAGGCTCTCAAGGATCTCCTCAACCAGGTCACTCCTCTGCTGCCCGAGCTGAAGAAGCTGCTTACCCAGAAGACTCTCGACGAGCTCCAGTCGCTGCTGTCCCACGGCAACGACCTGCTCACCGACAACTTCGTCACCGAGACCAAGGGTCTGATCAACAGCGCATCTGGCCTTCTGACCAAGAAGACTACCGATGCCCTGACCACCCTCCTCGATGCCGTCGTGCCGCTGGTCCCAACTCTGAAGGGCTTCCTGACCAAGGAGACCTTCAACGAGCTCAGCACTCTGCTGAACAACGGCAACGACCTTCTGACCGCTGGTTTCGTCAACGAGACCAAGTCTTTGGTTGGAAACGCCGACGAGCTTCTGACCCCCGACCTCGTCCACGGTCTCAAGGAGATCCTCGGCGAAGTCACTCCTCTGCTCCCAGAGATCAAGAAGCTGCTCAAGCCTTCCACTATCTCTGCCATCAGCAGCCTGTTGACGAACGCCAACGACCTTCTCGACGCCACCTTCGTCAACGAGACCCGCCACCTGATCGACGGCGCCGACGACTTGCTCTCGCCGTACGTTCTGGGCGGTCTTCACGAGCTCCTGAACGGCCTCGTTCCCGTCGTCCCCACTATCAAGAAGGACTTCTTGAACGAGACCACCCTTCACAACTTGACCTACCTCTTGGGCAATGGCACTACCCTCCTGACCCCGTCGTTTGTCTCTGACACCGGCGACCTCATCACCGAGGCTGGAGAGCTGCTCACCCCTGAGATGGTCAAGAGCCTGAAGGGTCTCCTGGGTAACCTTGAGGACTCCATGCCAGAGATCCAGAGCCTGCTTAAGCCCGAGAGCATCAAGAAGATTGAGACTCTCCTCGGCAACGGCGCTGATCTCCTGAGCAAGCAGTTCGTCAAGAATACCACTGACATCATTGCCGATGTTTCAGAATTCCTTCCTCTGATTGAGGGTCTTCTGAACTCGCTGTAGTGGTGTTAGATGCCTTTTTCCTTTTTGTTTAAATGACCATGCATCCCGATGATTGGACATGAAATTCGATATGAACTAATGCGCCTAATGATATCGTTATATTTAACGTCATTACTTATTATTACATTTTTTCCAACTTGCCTTCGTAACTATTATTCACTAGTCTTTCCATCACGTACACTGAAACTACTGTAACTACTAATTCTTTACGGGATGGTAGTCCGATGTGATAGGAATAGTAAATTCCGAACTTGATGAATGGTCCTCCACTAGTATGTTTGACCTCGAAATTATCTGGTTGCTTGCATTGTGGCTAATTGAATAAGATGTTAGGCTCCTGGTATCCGAACCTTATCATCGCCCCACTGAAGATCTCATGGATACTAAGGTAGTATTCACTTGAAGATCCATGCATAGCTGCTTGGAGCCTCTTTCAAAAGAGGCCGAATTTCCGTTCAAGCAGCTTTATCTCCTGCGTGCATTCATCCAATATCTCCTTGGTCCGTTCCACAGCCTTCTTTGCCGCTCGCTTCAACTTCTTTGTCTCCTTGGAAAAGGCTCCATCAGCCTCGGAGATGAAGTCCTGCTCATGTCCGGCATTTCCGAGTTTTTCAATGGAATCAACTGCCCGTGCATATGCCTCCTCCCAATCTTGAAGTTTATGCTGTAGTTGACTAAGCTGAGAGGAAACTTGTCGCAAGAGGACAGTATGGACGGAACGCTGGATGGCGTCTTCCAGGTTTTCCTGAGCGGTAAACGAGTCTTTTGCTTTCTTGTTCAGGATGGGCTTTTGATCCAGGATCTTGCTGGATGAGTGTTTGGTAACTCGATTGCTGGCCTCCGGATTGTTCTTCTTCTGCGGTGCTGGAGCAGGCTCTTTTGGCCGTCCAGGTTTCTTGCGTGGAGGCATGATGGTGATTCCCGTGGTAATCAATAAATTCGTTAGGATAACGTTGAAATTTGGGATCAGGGAGGTTTGTGTGTGATGGCTGAGTGTGTGGAGGGAAGATGAAGGTTGGATGAGTGAGAGCAAGCAGTAAACAACATTGTGCTCTCGGCGCGCCGTTGATGGGAAAGCGGTTATCAAAGTTACGATTACGGCTCTTATGTATCCGATTCTTATTTTCTGGTCCGAGTAGGTTCAATACTACAAGGAATAGGGTACGGGCAATGTATATGAAGGGTTTATGTGTCTTGGTGGAGATGAAGGTGGTGAAGGTGAGAGATACAAGTAGGGTGGATGCCATAACGACATGCCTGAGGCTACTACTTGCGAGTAAATACATTCCAAGTTCTTTAAGATGAGTTCAATACGCAGAGGAAATAAACAAGATCCAGTTTTTCATCATTACGGAGCAATTCACATAGAGCAGGAATAAATCAAAATTGAATATCCAGGATGATCAACTGCTCTCAATTCAAGTATGTAAGTCCCTTACTGACTCCAATCTCCAAAAACAGCCCGCAAGAGCCTATTGTACACTTGGATGCGCTGACCCGGAGAGTCCCAGTCAACCGGCTGCTCATAAACCATCAGAACAGCCAAGATCCCGATAGTTTCCATAACGAGATGATCGAAATCCGGTATCTCTTGAACCTCCAAAATAGTCTGCGAGGCATGTAGCTATCAACGGGCATATTAGCCTGGATCGAAGACAAGTTGCTCCTTCTCAAAGCCCCCATACATACCTCTTCGTAAAGCTCGATAGATGAAGGGTGATATTGATAATCTCGCCTTCAAGCTCACCAAGGCCGTCGAATTCAAGGCTCTATAATGAGAGTCAGTTATTGGTTCAGTAGAGCCACGGGGAGTTTTGTTTACCTGGGAGAAAGAGCTTTCTTCGCTTGTCTCGTCATACAGCTCCTGGTCGGACATTTCGCTAATATCGAGAGGCTTTGCCAGTAAAGTAATTCTGAGATGCAGATATTTGTGACGGACTTCGTCCTATCTTCAAAAGTTGGGCTGGTTTGAAAAACACTATCCTCGGAAGCTGGGCTGGGTTGGAAAAGTGAATGTTATTCAGTAGTGTCACGGGTTCAAACGAACTGTTCTAAATAAATTGATTGGTTTGTGTTTGTTTGGATCGAAGCAAAATATTCTGGATTATATGAACCTGGGATTTGCTTGCCAGTTTCCTATATTGATAGTAGTTTTCTTGAGAACGATAATCATATTATTATGAAATTCTAATTTAAATTCTATTCTATAAGAGTTAATATCGACCAAATCTCACTATATCTCTATTGTTGACTTTGTGTTCTTTTGGCGGCCAATTTCTGGAGGTGTGGCAGTTCAATATGGACCTTAGACTGGGCCGAGAAGGGGTTTGGATCGGTTTGGTTGAGATTACCAAGGGTGTGATTAACATCGCGGTGGTTAGCCTCATCAGCCCGAACATAGAGCAAGAGAGATCGCATGCATCGGTTACCCTCCGGCATCTGCCAGTACTTGATTGCCATTTCAGGAGCTTCGAGGTTCTCCCATGAAGGAAGATATCCGTCATCAAAATCCTTGATAGCCTTCGAGTAGGTGATAACGGCTTCTTCCTCTAGATATCCGACAAATCGATGACAGATCTGTGGGGAGATCAAATAGGCAAGCGAGAAGCCACTGAAGAATACCCATTGAGCTCCGAGGACCATACAACGCATCGTCCAACTAGGCTCAGCTAGTTTGAGGAATGTGAGAAGATGCATGCGCTCATTGTAAGCTTCTTCTAGAAGGGTTTCGATCCTATCGCAAACAATGTCAGTCTGAATATTCCTCAATAGAGAGAGCTTTCCTACCATCCATGGTCTCGCCTCATCATTCGAATAGACTTGAGATGTCGGAGCATGCCTGCTACCATGCCCGGAACACCCGCCACACTCTCCAAGAAAATAAACCTTGTTATCCATTTTTGTTCCGTCATCACCGTGGTCTTCGAGGCAGGCGTATTGGTTGGAGATCCGTAACCTGTAACAAAATCCATACCCCAGCGCAGGACTTTGACTGTACTCAAGGCAACTTTGTCTTGCCAGCTAGACGCTTTTCGGTGAGCAGTTTGGACGTCGAGTATTTGCTTCTGGGTGTATCTATTGAGGAAGAATGAGTCAGAATTAGAATCAGAATAAGCATAAAGATTTAATGAACGAACATAGGATGCGTCCATGACGACTTCTGGGCCAGATGGGTAGAAGTAGATTGCTGCCGTGATGCGATTCCCACGAAAGTTGGTCTTATCGAGATGTTGTATCTTAATAACTGCTTCTGTGGAAGCCGAAGAGAGTGAAATATAGGTCGCATAGTTTGATTCATAGCTGGATATTGTAAAAATTGCTATTCACCAAGAAAAGCACACGAGTATAAATGTGAGAAATGGGAAATCAACCAAGACCCGAACAAGTCTCACTTCAGCTCTTTGTTTACTAGAAATCAACTACTCGAATGAGATCGAAAAACACACATTCTTATACTACAAAAGTTCTGCCTCCTACAACGCAGAATGCAGAATGCTCTTAGAAAATGTGTCATAGTATCGTTGAGACTGGCTGTTCTATGATGTGCACAGTAGTTCCCGTAATAGCCTCAACAAAAACATCGGGATGCGGTGACTCCTCGTCTACCCGAACCTTAATCACCCCGATTTGATCCGAAAATCAACAAATTGGAGGTAAATTGAATACTGATTCTATGCACTTCCAAGGTATATTGCGGACATTCACTATTATCGTTAAGGAAATTCCAGGCTAATCGCTGCTTAAGGTTGAAAGTTTGTTCGCATCCCGTCCACGCGGGATAGACATGAAATTGAGTCACAAAAGGGAATTTTCCATCGCTCATAGAAAACTAAAACCAATGCCGTGGATCTAACACATTATTATATAGCAGTCATAGGTGTATATGTACATTGAATAGAAAAATATCAGCAAATATGTCCAATCATTTCCGTGTCTGTGTTTGTGTCTGATTCTGATTTTGGTTCTGGTTCTTGTTGACGAAGAGTCGAGATTCATCACCTTGGCATATCTCTTCCCATGTCAACCAATTCATGTTATCATCGAGCGCACCTGCAGCTCGAGACCCTTCTTCCTCCGAAAATTCCGGGATAGTATGGGCGTGGACCCACCTTCTCCCATCAGCGATCACAATTGTGTGATTCGCATCGAGTGACTTCAGAGCAGCCTCGAATAGCTCACGGCCATAGGGGTAGAACCACATCTTGGCCCAAACATCATCCATGTGGTCTTTATCTCCTGTATAGTGGAAGAGTCCATGCACATTTCTGGTGACAATATTTGTCTGGAGCGCTATCTCGGTGATGAGCGGAATATCGTCCACGGCGTGAGCGATCGAGCGGAACATCCTCATGATGGAAGAAACCAGGTTGTTCGGGAGGAATATACGGTATGGTTTGAAATTGTGCGATCCACTGCTCACGTCGCGAGTGACCCAGGCTGATGGGCGACCGCCAACGGAGGTTCCGTTTGAAGTCGCGTTGTAAGTGAGGTATTCAACATAATGTTCCGAGCCGGCATTTGTTTGGAACAGCGAAGAACGATAATCAATACCGATATGAAATTCAGTATGCTGATCAGGCTCGAGTTCTGGGATGCGTTTATCGGACTTTGGCTCTGGCACGACATCGGTTGGGTATACGTCGCCGTGGAAGTACAGCTCAAGCTCCTTGATGGAACGTGAATATTCTTGAACTCCCCAAACATCGCTCATATACTTTTGATCGGAGTCTCTCCATTCATCTCCAGGGTCATATAACTTCTCGATTCGTTCGAGAGTCGCCTCAAACATACGTCGCATGTCTCGCACAGGTCCGATGATCGTTCCGGAATTGAGCCATAAAGGGATATTGTGTGCCCAATCTCCGTCCGATGGGCCAAATGCACCATTGGGAATATCGACATCGTGAGGAATCGCCCAGCATCCGACGCGCTCCATCTGTACCGGGTAGCAGACTTTCTCTGGGCCAAAGAGGATGGTCTGTCGGGGCGTGTCGTCTCCAATGAGGGTTTCAGTTGAATCAACCCCGAAACGCGCAGCAATCTTAGCATTCGCGGCTCTATTCACAGCGAAGTACCTTTCGATCAGAATATCGAGTGGAATTTGGAAAGTGACATCAAACCCGTCTATCATGAGGACCAAATCCTCGTCGGCAGAGTCCGGAAGCCCATTAAGATAATTCAAGGTGGTGCGCACTTTGGCCAAGTGACTCTTTGAAGCATCCAGGTCACCTTCCTGCTTCCATCCATTCAGGACAGGCACCGGATATCCCATCATGGTCGCTGATGCGATCGCGCGACATACTCGGAAGTGAGGACCTGTCGAAGGAATCAAGAGATGAAACTTGGAGGTCTCCAGTGAGTTCCCGGAAGGATTTGATGCATCGGCGGACGATCCATTTGTGTAAAGAGACACGGAAATTGGATCTTGCGCGGTAATAGCTGATGACCGAAGCAGCGTAAGAAGTGCAATGATAACGAGAGCCGCTAGACCAGCCCACTGCCAGCGACTCAGGCGATTTGAAAACTGCATTTCCGTCTCCTTGACGACACTGTGTCGGAGAAAGGACCAAGCTGGGTCTACAAAAAAACGTCAAGGAGAGGGGGCATACGTTATTCAGGCTATTTCCGGTGCTACCTGTGACGCCAACACACGTTTTGCACGCCCGACAAAGGCTGTGCCTGCCCGGGCCCTGAGCGAGGACTTTTATCCACTTAGCACGTTACGCTGAGCCTCGATCCGGCTTGTACCCAAACTGACAGGGACAATATGTTGGTTGGAACCAATGAATCGATTGGCCTGTATTGCGCCGCTTTTAGAAGCTGGGAAATCTTGGCCCTTGTGTGACGGTACAGAGTCCATACAATAATCGATATCCAAGATGTTTTGGGGCAGCACGCCACAGCAAGGATAGGGACTCACAAAGGACTAACCAAGCAATCAAAGCGGAGATTATGGCGTGATAAATCATCAAATGGCCATTAATGAAGGGAAACTATCTCAAAACGTCTGTTCAGAGTGTCTCACTGCATTTGATGACCTGGTGGGTCCGGACCGATTACGACGCTCCACATGGCTGTAATTAATCAAGTGTATGTAGTACTAGCTTGACCCGTATGAGCTGTTCGTTTTTACATTTCAAGTGGAGTCGCCGTGTGCATAGAGGATAAGGCAAGCCATGGCGGTCTAACTTGGCCATCATCTAGCTTGTTGAATCGCTGTTACTGTGATTTTTCTAAGCAGACACACCCACGTCTCGATTCTTTACAATCTACAAAATCCTACCAGCCGACTCAGCGACCATTTGATACCCCTCCCCCCCTTCCTAATCTCCTTCCTTTCGTCAGCTTGACATTGCAAGCACATATTTCAGCGACATGCATCGAAAGTCCGAGGAGCAAGAGTCGGAGCTTGCCCTGCTTTCTCACGATGATTCCTCATCCAGCGTGACCGATCCAGAGCTTGACGACCATGAAGATCTCGAAGCCAACCACAAAGGCGCGCAACCACAACCGAGCGAGAAGAGCGCAGCGCCCGAATATCAAACACCGACTACAGTGAAATTCTTATGGCTCACAGCATACTTTGGATTTAGCATGGGAATTACAATCTATAATAAATTCATATTGGGATCGGTTGGTGTCACCATACCTAGGATCTTTTCTCTCTCTACTGTAGTACTAACTTAACTTCATTCAGTTCAAAGCACCCTGGCTTCTAACCTGCCTACACACCACGTTCAGCTCGATCGGTACTTTTATAATGTTGAAGAGGGGATATTTCAAGCTCTCGGAATTAAGCCGCAAAGAGCACTTGATACTTGTTGCATTTTCCGTGCTATTCACTTCCAACATCGCGATGTCCAATTTGTCCTTGTATGTACTACAGTGGCCCCCTTCACAGCAACATCTTCTAACTTCAACAGATCTCTCGTCTCATTAGCCTTCTTCCAAATCATTCGCAACACCGTCCCACTTTTCACCGTCCTCATATACCGAATCTGGTTCTCTCGCTCATATGCGACCGCCACATATTTATCACTCATTCCGATTGTCGCAGGGGCTGGAATGTGCACTGCGGGTGATTATCACTACACAGTTATTGGTCTGGCTGTCACGATAGGAGGAGTTATCCTCGCAGCAGTCAAGGTATGGCCCCAAATCTTTCCTTGAATTTATGACCTCCAATGCTGATTCTTAATTTAAGACTGTGACGACAAATCGACTTATGACTGGTTCGCTCGCGCTCCCTTCCATGGAGCTTTTGTTTCGGATGTCACCCCTTGCGGCAGTGCAGTCGCTCGTGTTCGGTATTATCGCTGGCGAAATTCCTATTTTCCATGAAGCGATGGCCGATCGAACACAAAACGGTGCCCTTGGTCCGACTCTCATGACTGCCGCATTTCTTCTCGGAAACGGTCTTCTAGCTTTCTTCTTGAACGTCGCCTCTTTCAATACCAACAAAATCGCCGGTGCTCTTACGATCACAGTTTGTGGTAACTTGAAGCAAGCGATCACGCTTGCTCTGGGAATTGTTCTATTTGGCGACTTTTCTATAAATGTCCTCAACGGACTGGGTATCTTCCTTACCCTGGCAGGATGCGCATTCTTCAGCAAGTCGGAGCTTGATTCCAAACGACGAGCTGCATCCAAGTGAATTGATGTGTTGAAAATTGTTAGAATGTACAATTAATGAAAATAATATTATGATCTAATATCCGACCGTATGGTGCATTACTGGCAAAATGATATTCCGCCGTTGGGATCAACCGTCACGCGATGGGAAAGGCCGTCTCTCATCCTCGCCCTGGTGGATATGCACGTGATTAACGAGGATTCAGTCGTTACATTTATCCAGGGCGTTGAATGCATTAGGACAGCTGGACTCCGTCCTAATGAAACCGAATCGCTTTACTCCGACCGAAATGAGGGGCCCAAGGCAGAGGAGAGGAGAGGGGAGGAGGGGAGGCCTTATGGACTGGGTCTCCGAATGCAACTGTATGGACTGTACGGAGAACGAGGTACAAATCATAGACAACAAAGTCACTAGTCTATACCGTGTATTTCAATACCATCTCGTATCCATTGAATCGTGTTGAGTTGGGGACCAACATAGCATTAATTATTCATCAAGATAGCCAATAGTTAATGCACCTCTTGTCCCGCCAAGAAATCCCACTAGGCTACGATATTTTAGATCTGTTTGCCCATCCGAAGATGCCGGAATCCGTTTCGTACAGGAGCGAGCGGACCCCTACTGTACTCTGTAAGTAGGCAGTGTTGTTTCTGGGCACCGGTCGGATTTAGCGGCGAGGACAATGTAAGTACAATGCTGCGGCGACCCATCGACATCTCGAAATCGTGGCTGAGACATTTCGCTATTTGCCGCCGTCAAGTCATGAGAAAGGGGCGTGTCTAGTTTTTTGGGACGACCAATCGATTCATGTGCCCGGGGTAATTATGAAACTATATCCGAAGATAACAAAGAAAGATGACCATGTCCTCCGTATTATCGATGGGGTTTGTCGTAAATGTCGACCCTTAAGGCTCGGCTTATGTTGCCGGCCTTGTAAGTCTTTGGAGTTTCTTGTGCATTGAATCGTTGCTAATACACTACTCCGTATATCAATACAGATCCTTTGAGGAGTGCACGGTTCATTATTATGCTTCATAGAATCTAGAAAATTGATTGGTAATGAACGCGATAACCTGTTGTTTTAGAAGCTTATTCTTGGCCATCAAGGCTACCCCTTTACTTACACTGAAATTTGGGTTACTGATCTCTAAGGATCAGCAGAACTATAGGCCACTGCACACTTCGTACATAGTTTGGGTTCGTAGAAGGTCTGTTGCTGAATTTTGGGGGCTGAAGGAATTAGCATCGTGGGGGAGATGGCTTCTCTTGGCTGGTCAGCTTTCAAATCGGAAACTGCCATTAACCCCGAAGACTCAATAGGGCTGACATCCGGATGTTGGTACGCCGGAGTTGGTATGTACCACTATTCCCGATTAGGTATGGATGGACACCCCCTTGTCATCACAATCAAAGAGAGGAAAGACCATCGCGATCGATAAGAAGCCAATTAGCGTCCTTTGTGGACCCTCGTGTGCATTATCGCGAAAGAAAAAAAAAGCCACCCATAAAGGCGCGGGGGCAAGACGATAGACATGAATCAGCCTCACCTGGGTCACACCGCATGACTGGTAATTATGGCCTCGCTTCACGAGAATGGCTTGGCAAGGTTTGGACCAATCTCATCTTCATTCTGCGCCAATATGCCAAGGGAGCGGTGCAAGTGGTAGGGTACATAAGTGCCATATGCGAAAACGAATCAAGTGGGTCTGAAAATGACAGTTGGACAAGGCTCCTAGGTGGAAAATACATGAAAAGACGCGGGCAAAAAGCGGGCAAAGAAGCTTGCGTAGGACCAATATGGAGAGCATAAGGGTCATAGGATGTCGAAATTTACATATGCCGTGAGGGACTCGTCGATCTTAACGATGATCCGGGACCCAAACGACCGAGGGATCCGCTCCACCATTGCTTCAAATGGGGAATCATTTACGTTACATTACGAGTACGACGGCACGAGCGGAGCATCAATACCGTTTTCGGACGTGTTACGGCTTGTACCACAGCATCCACGCAGGTCGCATGCCGCCTGATGATGCGTCGATTTTGACTTGCATCTGTGGCTAAGGAGGATGGAATTTGAAGTGGGAGGCAATATGAAGATCCTCGCAGATATTGGAGTATTGAGCCGAAATCATACACCGATAATTTCAGTCGATGGCCCTGAGAATTGTAGCTTTCGAAATAGATACTGATCACCGAGGGGTGGATTATACAGTTTTACAAAGTATACAGCATGACAGTACCATGTTCGATGTGTAGAGTATGGAGCACTCTGTAGTAGCCAGCTTCAATCTTGAATCCACTATTCCAGAATTACTATTTCTGTACCATGACTACCTGCATGGTACCCAGGTACACAGGTTCTTGCCAGGTACAAACCATCAAATGGTTACAGTTGTGTATTTGAAGTCCACTTGTATAGTACATTTGCCTCCACCCCTTCTAGGTTGCATCATAAAAATAGTTCTACTCCACGATATCAACTAAATGCTGACTGGTTGGTACCAGTGTGGCAGAGCCCGTGGGAACTGAATTGGACTAGATCGCAGTACGGCATAGACTGGTTCAAAGAGCCCGCGGTTCTTCCCGGTACATGAGAACTCTCATATCTTTACTTTTACTCTTAGTCTAAATAGAGGGACGGCTCACTTTCTCCTTGCATCTCCCCCCTCACTTGTCCCGTTTATTCGAATTGTACAAATTTGGTGCAGCAGCTTATCGTCGCCTTCAAAATGGCCTCTGCTGGCTCTACTGTCGACTCAGAGGTCACTCAGTCCATGAATGTCTCGACTGAACCGACTACACCCAACAGAAGCCGATCGTGCAGCCCTGCGCTCGATATAAGTACAGACCCAGAAAGCACATGCAGCGATACAAAGATTTCCTTAGATGATAGCGACACCGAGTCCATTCGAGCAAAGCCGATCCGCAACATTTGTTTCGTTGGAGCGGGATATGTTGGAGGACCTACAGCTGCTGTGATTGCGCATCAAAATCCCTCAATTAATGTGACAGTAGTCGATAAGGACCAGAGTCGCATTCGACGATGGAATTCACGCCATCTCCCGATCTACGAGCCAGGGCTCGCCAAAATTGTGCGCGTCGCTCGTGATGGATTGAAACCTTCTTTGGAAAACAAGCAAAGTGAATCCGGCGATACAGTCGCTGACTTGGAGTCCTTGCGAAAGCCGAACTTGTTCTTTTCCTCCGACGTTTCAAAATGTATAAGCGAATCGGATATCGTTCTCATCGCTGTCAACACTCCTACCAAGTCGCGCGGATCTGGTCAAGGACGTGCTACTGATATGACCAGCTTCGAGGCCGTCACCGCTGAAGTCGTACGCCACGCAAATGAAGGCACTATCATCGTGGAAAAGAGCACAGTTCCTTGTCGCACAGCAGAAATGATTCAAGAAATGGTAAGTGCAGGTATTCGATTTTCAATATTGAGGGTGAACTAACAAAGAAATTGTAGATTCGTCTTCAACGACCCAACGAACATTTCGAAATTCTGTCAAATCCTGAGTTTTTAGCTGCGGGAACTGCTGTTCAAGATCTAATCAACCCAGATCGCATCATAATCGGCTCTTCTCCGACCCCAGAAGGACGAGTTGCCGCTGAAACACTGGCTAGCGTGTATGCCTCCTGGATTCCTCGCTCTCGTATTCTTACGACGAACGTTTGGTCATCGGAGCTGGCAAAGCTTGTTGCGAACTCAATGCTTGCCCAGCGCCTCAGCAGCATTAACAGTATCTCTGCAATCTGTGAAGCTACTGGTGCTGAGATTAAGGAGGTCTCTGCTGCGATTGGGCGCGATGCTAGACTGGGTGACAAATTCTTGCGCGCAGGTATCGGGTTCGGAGGATCTTGTTTTGCAAAGGTACAGTCGTTGGTTTTTGATTTTTGATTTGAATTGTTCCTAACGAATTTTTCTTCAAAGGATATCAACTCGTTAGCATACATTGCCGAGAGTCTTGGTCTGCACGAAGTCGCTGAGTATTGGCGACAAGTACTCAAGATCAACAACTACCAGCGTGATCGATTTGCGGCACGGGTTATCCAGCGATTGAGAAACACCTTGGTGACTAAGAAAGTCACTGTAAGTCGAGATGAATCTTTCATTTTTCAACCGTATCTGGTCCTAATATCCTGTTTAGGTGCTTGGCTATGCTTTCAAGAAAAATACTTCGGATACCCGAGAAGCTCCTGCTCTTGAGATCATCAAGACACTTTTAGATGAAAATCCCCGAGAGATCGCTGTCTTTGACCCTTGCTGCAACCCTTATGTCATTGAAAGCGAAATTAGAGGTGTTCAAAATTATGGCTCTCCGACACTTCATGAAGACGGGGGACCTGTGAAGGTGTACTCAGATGCCTACGAGGCATGTGCTGGCTCGAATGCCATTATCATTGTGACTGACTTTGACGAATTCCGAAACGATGAAGTCGTTCCTTCACTTCCCACCAAGAAAGACTCAACACCTAATAACGAAAACTCCGTGAACTCGGAAACAGACGACACTTCTTCGCACCTCCTGGAACGCTACAATGTTGAGCCTGACTGCGCTGCTGATTGCCCAGACTGTCACGCTAACCATGGCGAAGATACCGACCACACTTATACTCCAAAAGAACAGCTCGATTGGAACAAGATTTCTTCTCAGATGCAGTCTCCCAAGTGGCTGTTTGATGGAAGGTGCATTATCGACGTTGCCAAGATGTCCAAGCTCGGAATTCGTGTTGAAAGCATTGGCTCAGCCAGTTTGACGGTCTAAGTGGCTTCTGACATGCATTTTTCCTTTATCATCTACCTCTTGTTCTTTGTAAGGCTTCAATATCTTGGCAGGGCCTAACGCATACGGATATTTAATGTAACTTCGGTGTATTTATAATGTTGGCCTATGATCTGCGACCGATTAATATTTCCTTATCGTCCTATCATATACATCGATCTCGTCAAGCAATTTCATGAGCTGTCCTCGTTGAAATAAATGAAATACAAACGAGTCTTCATTTGTGCAGATTGCGTGATTCAGAAATAAGGCTAGTAATCTCAACAACCCCCTAGAGCATCATCTACGGTAAATCCTTCCTCCTATCAGACGGTAAAGATTTCCCCATTCGGGACTATTTGAAGCATCTCCACTTTAAATGCGGGCCGGTGGAGCAATGGCCGACATCAATCGGCCCGTGGGGTGTGGGATGGAGGGGAAAAGTGATTAGGCGATGAAAAATCGTTCAAGCCCACCAGATTCGCACTGATTTTTTTCTCATTCATCTCTTTGCAGGTTCTTAGCTTTCCAATACTAATCAGTCCATCTTTGAGTCTCATTTATACCCAACTTTTCGCGATTCATTGAAAAACATCGGGACTTTAAAAATTCTTTTCAAAGGCTTGGCGACTTGCCATAAATCCTAAAAATGGGAGTGATCCCTTACTTGCGACAGCCGCCAGCTTATATACTGGCGTGCATACTTTGCTCTGCAAATGGCTTGTTATTTGGCATGGACACTGGGGTGATTGGTCCAGTTACTGATATGAAAGATTTCAAAACTCAATTCGGAGGAAGTCAAAATGCGACAATCCACGGTCTCATCGTCTCGTCCATATTGATTCCCGCTGCGCTCTCTTCATTTTTTGCAGGATATCTTGCGGATAAACTCGGTCGGCCTAAAGGAATCAGTATCGGCGTCTTTATTTTCGGCGTCGGTGCGGCTATCGAAGCTGGAGCTACGTCCTTAGGCATGTTTATTGGTGGTCGTGTTATCGAGGGCCTTGGGGAAGGACTGTTCCTTGGTAACTTGGTTGTTTACATTTGCGAGATATCACCAACTAGCACAAGAGGTCCATTGACAACTGGGCCACAGCTTCTTATCACTCTGGGACTCGTCACGGGATACTTCACATGTTATGGAACTTCGAATATCTCTTCATCGCTCTCATGGAGAACACCGTGGATCATTCTTGCATCTCTGTCTATGATCCTATCAGGCCTTTCGCTTATGCTTCTTCCACCATCTCCTCGATGGTTGACTCTTCATGGGCATCAAGAGGAAGCAGACGCTGTGTGGGATATGCTGGGTGTTTCTCATGCAGAGCGTGAGAAAGTTGAGCTTCAAGTTGCAGTGGAGGAGGTCCCAGCTGAGAGGGACGAATCAGACGATAATAAAACCCACAAACTCTTCGAAATTTTCCAGAAAGACGTCCGGGGTCGAACGGCCCTTGCAGTTTTCCTGATGGGCGTTCAGCAGCTGAGCGGAATTGATGGTGTCTTATATGTGAGTTCAACAATTTCAGCTTTATGTCATGTTTTTTAAGCTAATATTGAGCCTAGTACGCACCTCTTCTTTTCCAACAGGCTGGCCTTGCATCCTCTGAAGCAAGCTTTCTTGCATCTGGTGTTTCGGCTTTGGTGATTTTCGCTGTCACTATTCCTGGTTTGATCTACTGTGACAAATGGGGACGCCGACACAGTATTATCTATGGGGGTGTTGGGCTTGCCACCGTCATGTTTCTTATTGGTGGTTTATACGCTGGAAACGCTGTGCATGCCACTACTGGAGCAGGACGCTGGGTTGTTATTGTCTGCATTTACATTTTTGCAGTCATTTACTCCTTGACTTGGGCAGTTTCTGTCAAAGTGTACAGTGCCGAGATACAGCCACAGCGGACCCGTGCATCTGCTACAACATTGGCTCACTCAAGCAACTGGATATTTAACTTCTTAGTTGCTCTGGTTACTCCTGTTCTACTTGCTAAGAGTAACTGTGGAGCTTACTTTTTGTTTGGAGGTTGTTCTGTCATTGGCGTGGCTGTGGCTGCCGTATACATGATTGAAACTAAGGGTCGATCATTCAATGAGATCGAGGAGGACTTCAAGCGTCGAGCGCCAGGCAAAAATGGGATCTTCAGCTCTTTTGGACGACAGACTGAAAAGCACGATTTATGAATACGAATCTAGGACGGATAACGAACGGCTATGACTGGTAATGACTCGGTGAACAAAGGATAGAATGTAGACAGGCTCATCACAAGAAGATAGATCAGCGATTAGATAGCTTTTTAATGGTTTTGTTTTCGGTTTATGGAATTTGACAACTCATCCACTTCGTTCGTTTTTCCTAGTTGGCCTACTCAAACAGTATAAGCGCTTCTTGGTCATCCATTGTCTGTTTTGTTACTCATAACTGAACCCAGAAAAATAGTATAATGCCATGTTTTAATCATTACGTGTTTCGTCAACTCAACTAACTCCTTGATACCTTGGATCAATAGCCATGCCAATATAACCCCCTGTACACCCCATCTCTGCCTTGAGACAGTATTATGAATACATATCATACACACGTTCACTTCCACAAAAAGAATGACGACTTCAGCCATCACGAGTAAATGCGAAAGATGATCTAGGCTCCTACAACCGCAACGAAAATCTCCGCGGCTGCCTCAGACATCCCTTTGTTGAGATTGATTGCTGTGATCCCGGAAAGAAATACCAATTCGATAAAGTATGGATCGCCTTGAATGACATCTAATGTCTTCTCGCCTGATTTACCCTTGCCGAATGTAGCAATCCGGTTGCCAGAGCCATCGCGTAGTTCCATTTTACTTGAGGAAAACACATCTGGCTTCCACTTCATATGACCCATTGTTGGGTGGTCGAATTTGCATTCACCAGAACCGGATTGGCTCGAACGCATTTCCAATGGCTGGCCACGGAGCCTCAAATGACATGTAGAATGAAATGATCTCGGAAATTGCCCATCGCCGATGACATCGTAGGGGCCAGCTCCCAGGCCAGCAAATAGCACAACATTCGGTTTCGTATCCTTGGATGAAGAGATCGAGTAGATCGGAGGTGCATCGATGGGATATCCTGCGGGATGCACTAAGCTTTTACTTGGATCCCACTGAGCGGGACGAATTGTAAAGGAAACAAAATTTGCCCTTGACGAGAACATAGTTGAGAAAATGTGGAAGAGAACTTCCAGGACGAATTAGTGCAAGAAAACTTGTAAGACTTGAATTCCCGGGCCGGTTCATAGATCCATGCTGCTCAACTTATTGTTTTTGAATGCTCTAGAAAATCTTACATGTCGTCATCCTTGAGGCAGAAACAAACGCTGATTCTCGGGGCCGTCATCACATGTATGACTGCGCCTGGCTTGGCTTTCATTAGAAGCCTGAAAGCTGAGGTGTGAGAATTTCCCTATTGGGATTGATGTCGCGCCGGGTGGGGCGATGCAGTGAAACGCGGAGTCGCTTGATTGGCAGCTGAAGTCCAGGGTCCATTGACGGTTAATGATTGGAGAGAGTCTTGGGGCCGTTTTCTATTGCCAAGCTTCAGCTCTTCAACTCCACGATTAACCAGCTGTTTTGCTGCAGCCAGACTTAGCTTTTACGCTGTCAAATCTGCCTTATAACGTCTATTAATATGCGCGAACGTCGCATTTATCCCCTTTAAGATCCCCCTGACTACACTGTTGACGCGTTTTGAAGGGTCACACTTGCAAAGGCGCCACTATTGATCACCGTTCCTTTTCTTTGTCTCTTCCATTTTGCGTTAAACGCTGCGCCGGGGCACTGAACATATTCAAAACATAATGCCCGGTGTACCATCTAGTAAAGGCTGTGACGCCTGCCGCAAGGTCAAGAAGAAGGTGACATAATATCAAGCGACTTTATCATTGGAAGCTCAAACTGATGCACAGACCAGTGCGACGAGCTTCAGCCCTGCTCTCGGTGCCGTCGACTGCAGATAAGCTGTATCGGTAGTGGCAAACAAAGATTTAAGTTCAAACATGCCGATTCGAAAGCACCCACTGGCCAAACCGCTGTAGGGAGGCGCCGGGTCATTGCACCCTCAGCCAGAGCCGCAGCTAGCCTCGAAATCGCGATGCAAGTTCCCAACAACGAATTAGCTTCGTCGCTCATCGGAACTCTGAATATCACCGATATTCGCTATGCTTTGGAGTATTACGGCTACTTCCTGAAAGATATTCCAAGGCGGCTGGGGAGCAGTGCAGCCCTTGACGCAGCCGTTAAAGCCCTGGTCACTGCCTACCCATATTTCCACGGCAGAGACTTCCCCCCGGATGCACTCATGTACTATGGGCGTTCGCTTCGTACTCTTAGGGACACACTTGACGACCCCAATGAGGCTCGATCGGCAAATACACTTTGTGCAGTATACATAATCACCATCTGCCAGGTAAAACAAAGTCAAAGAACAACGAAGACATCCAAGCGAATGCTGAAATCTTTCTAGAGCTGGCTCGGCAAATATGATGATCAACTGGCTAGTCATGGTGAAGCTATTGCTCATCTCTTGAAAATGGCAGATTTCACAAAGATCAAAAGCAATTTCGAGCGCGACATAATCATTACTCTGACTATACCAGTGGTACGTAAAATGATTGTTTAAGTGTTGTGATTCTTCTTTTTCTTCCTTCCTGGATAAATACCGTCTTAGCTTGGTTTTTATACCAAAATCAGCTTGGCGTTATAACTGACTGATCTAGATAATCGAAGCAATTGTGAACCCACGAATAAAGATGGAGCCGAAGTTTTTTCAGCTTGTTTCCGATCTCACAAACAATGCCCAAGTACCGACAGAAAAACACGAAGTACCCCGGTCTTCCACGAAGCTCCCAACAATCGCAAAATTTCCACAGTGGATACGGAATCTTACCCCAGGGGATCTTCCCGAAATTGCGGCCGCGTATTTGCGCATTCGAAATGACTCTCAAAAAATGCGCGAATACTTAGACAAGTGGCCAGCCTCGGAATCATCATTATACTCATCTATGTTGGTGATGCAACGTTCCCGATACCAAGCAGGCTATGCTACCCTGATAACTTTGGGTCTTATGTTGAACACTCTTCTGCGTGTATTCCAGCCGGGAAACGCCATGTTATCTTCCGAGGCGGTTTTCTTTTGTGATGAGATCGTACTCGAGGCCGAGCTCGCTTCGTGTTACAGACCGCTTGGTGCGGCTTACATTGCTCTCTGCCTCGTGGTTGCTTGGGCGGTGGCAGAGGACCGACATCAGTTGGCTCGGATCGACTCAGTTTTGGCTGATTATCAATCGGACTTCAAAGAGATAAATTGGAAGGATCGTGCTATATGGCTGAGGAAAAGATTTGGCAGCTATCGAATTTTGGCGGGAGCTAACGGGGCCGGCGGAAGCCCTCCAGGGAGCCCTCAGAAGCTTGCAGCCCATGTTTCCAGCAATGAATCATCCCCAGAATCATGTTGCGTTATGTGAGATCTATTTTGATCCATTTTATCCTCACATTGTCATCTTCAGGAGTCTTGAGGCTGCGACTAGCTGTAAGAATCTGGTATTACTGGTGAGCTATCTCTACCATATGAGCCGATTGAAATTTACCAATATTGATTATGATACTGATAATTATTGACAGTAGAAATTGGGTTATCTGAGGGAGCTATCTAGCTTCGGCTAGACATTGGTATTCCCACCCTTCTTCAGTCTTCAGACTTGTTCGGCTGGCGTTTCATGGATTTCCACTCCACCAAGAATGCGCCGAAAAAAGATAGTCCTGCGGTGGCCACTGCAACATAAAAGGTCTCCGTGACAGCGAGATTATACGCATAAAGCACAGAAGGAAGAGCCTCCTTCGAGAGTCGCTGTGATAAATTCGCAGCCCCAGCCTGTATGACGGCAGCAGGGTTGACCATGGGGGCTTTTTCGATGAGACTTGCCACAAGGCGGTTCTGAAAAACATTCTGGGCGATTGAGATGAACATTGCACCGCTTAGGCTTTGCGAGAAAGTAATGATGGCGATTCCGATTGGTATGTCATGCAATGGCAAAACAGTCTGCAGAGCGTTGATGCATTGCTGAAATCCAACTCCGGCTCCAACTCCTATGATGATTTGGTATCCGATCCATTTTGCATGCGATGTCTGAACTTGAAACGTTGTACAAAGTCCAGATCCGATTGTCAGCAGCGCACTTCCGAGAAACATGAGTGGTGTATAATATCCGAGGAGGTTGACCAGCAATCCCCCGATCGCGGAACATACTATCATTGATACCACCATGGGGAGATTGTTGATTCCGGACTCTGATGCTGATTCCCCTTCGATAGCTTGGAACCATATTGGGAGCTGAATGGATTAGAAACTCGTGTGATTGAGCATAATAAACAAGAAGACTCACATAGTATCCAAATACAAAGAAGGAGCCCCCTAAAAACATCGCATGCAGAACCGCGCCAAGAACATTGCGATTCTTCAATAATCGAGGAGGTACCGTAGCTTCTTCTTGCTTCCATAGCTGAATGGCACACCACACAGAGCCAAAAACCCCGAACAACACAAATAAAACAATAATTCGGGGATCTCCCCATTCATACTTCGTTCCTCCCCATTGTAGAGTGAGTAGGATGGATATGATAGCAGGAATGAAAACAACAATGCCCCACGGGTCCATTCTCTTTACTTTGTTCATTTTCCCTGGCTCAACCTTTCTTTGGGCGTTGTTTGCGTCTTTGAAGAATAGAATGATAAAAAGCCCTGTCAGGACACCCAACGGAAGATTAATGTAAAAACACCACCGCCAACTAACTCGGTCAGTGAGCAATCCCCCAAGCCTGATATATGTTAGTTAATGTATTTTGGATATTCCAGACGTGAATTCCCCTCACAATGGTCCCGTCACAGTTGCAATACCGCTCGTACTCCCAATTATCCCGAAATATAGAGCACGGCGATGTAAAGGAAGGCTATTGGCAAGAACAAGGAGAGCACCTGGAGAAAGGCCTCCAGACCCAATTCCCGCAATAGCTCTCCCAAGGATCAAACCTTTTGATGTTGGTGTTACTGCACATATCAAAGATCCGAGTTCAAACAAGGCCAGCGCGATGATGTAGGTCCATTTCGTGGAGTAGTAGGTGTAAATCTTGCCGAATGGAAGGGTTACCGCACAAGTTGTCAAAAGATAGGCGCTGGCGTACCATGAAATATCTCCGAGCGAGTTGAACTGTGCTGTAATTTTTGGCACTGCCGTTGACAAAATAGTATTGTCCTAGATTCGTCACGAATAAGCTCCTGTACCTATGAAATAAGATAGCGAGAGCCTCACCAAAGCTATGCAAAATGATTGAAAACAAAGCCCAAGGATGATCGGCACGAGCTTCGCTGGTGATGGATACTCCGGCTTCTGTTCATCGAAAAACTCGTCACTTCCTGATTCCTTCAAGGGAATATCGTCTCGAGACTCCGCGAAGCCATCATGACAGCCTTTCATTGCCGAGCTGCCTGCCATTAACCAAAGATACAAGTTTCTCAGTCCCTTGGTAGACTGGAAAACTTTTGCTGTCAAGATTGTCGACACATTCGGAGAAAATTAGCACTAGGTGATAGTTGAAAAGTGTTGGAAATGAATAGCTAGGAGCTTGGTGGACTTTTCCATGTAGATGCAACCTTAAAATCGACATCACCTGCAACCCATCTTTGATCAAGGGATAGCTTGTGTGATCTACAATGTATGCATCCCTTTACTGGTTCTTTGGTATGTAAAACTTTTCATGGAACAAAAAGCTGAAGCTAGCAGTCTATTCATTCACAGATTCTATTTAGGTCTTTTATTCTGTTTTTCAGTTACAGCTATCTCTATTATTCTGGAGCTTCCCATAATATTCACGAATAGCTGATTAGGGTCGTGAGCATTCCGTATTTGGATATTGAGGCTATCTCAGTTGCACTTTTGCCGAGCGTCATCCCTACATTCCATAAAACCTCGGTTCGATAACTTATGGATCAATGCCCTCGCCTTAATCTTGACTTGTGTTTCTTACGGAGATTTATTCAAACGTTAATCCAGTTTGGGCCACGTCATATGAAGATAGGGAGAAGTGTTCCATGATTGCCAAATCTCTAGGCGTATAGCTACCAGTTTATCGCAATGGCGGATATTCTGATCTGTAACGGAAACCTCAGGATTTGCTCATAAGTTCTCATATGATAGAATGGGCACTTTTCCATGATTAATGCGTCCTGACAAACCACATGAGAATTAGCTACAATCTACTAGACTGTTATAGTATAATCCGTGAGAGCTGTGGTCTTGATTGTGTCTGGCCACTCCTGAGTTGTGGAACCAAATCGTTCTTAAGCTAGGATATTGAATCCGATCCATCCAATGGTATTACAGTCTTTTCCGAAAAGACTGTAATACCATCGAGTCGATGAGCCAATCTTGAAAGTTGACTGTGCTACAATGTATCCCGCAACATAAAAATAGCGGTAACCAGATCAAGGTATAAATTGAGGCAACTGTGTTGGCAACGGTCCGCGGTACTTTAAGCCCTTCTAGTTTGTGCTACCGACCTTCGCCGGGCTTGAATCTAGTGAACAGGAAAAAAGGGGCCAGACTCAGGAGCTTGAATCCAAGCGCTCGGACGGGGTGATCATAAAGGAGTCCCGGCTACATGGATGAGCGTGGTTCGTTGGAATGCTGCTTGAGAATCCCGGGTTACGGCTCGCGGATGTGAGTCCCCGACAAGCCAGCATCCTGTGATCTTGATCTCCACCAAACAGCCCCCTGTTAGTGGCCACTTAGGTAGCATTCACTCACCTTGTAAGGTAGATTCAGGATTAGAGAGTCATACATTTCCTCTGCGAAGGGTTCGATTGGTACTACTTCGCTTGAAGACAATCTGGCTAAACAGATGGATGGTGCGTTGCAGGCAGATCACGCAACCAATCCGCACGCCTGCTATCACAAAGGTATCAACTATGACGTATGGGAATATCGAAGGATGGTTTTTGAGGATTATTGTAGTGCAGAATAGGAATTAAAGCGCAAGCAAACTAAACAGCAAGAGATATACACGCAATCACGGGCCGAGCCATTTGAAGCCTTATTTCCCAGGCATCAAAGCATCACACCCAGCTAATGAATTGCATCAACTTGGTAGCTATCACTGTTGGTTAGTTACTACTAGTAGCTAATAGTACTACTAGTAGTTAGGACTAAGGATGGATAGCTAGTAACTACATAGGTACGCATTGATATCCATACCACCATGGATGGTGGCACTACGAATGTAGTGTTTAGCCCAATGATTTGCTGGGCTCTTCTGCTGGCACAATGATATACTTCAGGAACACAAGAAACACCATCACATCCATGTACAACTTTCAACTTGGAGTTATAGCCTGTGATAAACACTGCTTTCGTGATGGTCATCTATCGATTTTTTTTTTTTTTTCTTTTCGCAGAAGAAACAGAGATTACACTTGGCGCTCTCAATCTGTACTACTAGTAGGCTCATTTCTGTGGAGTTTCACTCAAATCGCGCAATCAAGATGGCCAAAAAGTTTCGGAAGATGAGGTAATTTAGACCGAGGTTCACCAGTGTTTTTCTAGAAACATATCTCGAGCGGTGAGCTATCGAAGCATCCCAGGATGGATCGTCCTGCGGTCGTGCACCCTTGCAGCGGGCGACTTTCAACGCCACGAAGGCTACGGAGCCTCGCGAACTTGCAGCGGTAAAATGTGTATTTGGGGATTGACAAAATATCATACTACTAGGATATTGCATCTTGACAAGTAAAGCACCGACTGCATTTCTTTGGAATAGAAAAAAGTTATTTGCTGGAAGGGACATAAAATGGAGCATCATGCAGGACGATAACGTTGCGTTGATCTGGGAGGCCGAGCCGCATGTTCTAGAAACGAAACATCATGATACCTATCACCAATGGAATCTGGGATTAGATTTCGGAAGGCTTATCCCGAGGCAGACCCTGCAAAAATATACGGTGCACAGCAGCAAGGCACTTCGCGACCTCATCGTCAGTTGACGCAGGGGGGCGGATTCTGCATCACATCTGCCTTTCCCCATCAATAAGAAAACACATGGGCCAACGTGTGCCCCTCGCGCAATCTCAAACGCGAGATCAACTATGATAGATCTAAAAAAGCACCTGTAATACTGAAAGTGAATTAGGCGACCAAGGAGACATAATCCAAAAATAGAATTTTGAAAATCATGCCACGATGATGTTTGAATCAAGATTGTTGATACTCTGTTAACAGGAGTCGACTGCGTGAAATTGGTCCGGAATATATTATATGTTGGAGAGGAGGAGTTCTTATCAAATGTATTCGAAACTATCTATAGTCCTTTGTATGAAGTATAGAGTAGTGCTCCCGAAAAGAATTAGTCCGCCGATGGGAAATTTACGCCCATGCAACGCGCAGTCGTGACCCTTGCGACACAGCACGGGCCAAAGCGGCCCGGGGGCCAGTTTTGAATGATCCGCACGCCATGGCTTGACCAACAAACTTTCGCACAGAGTCGCGTTTTATAAAGTATGCTAAGTGACCTCAGCGGCTGGCGGGAGGCGCCTGGTAGGAGGCCGCAGACTTTATTCGAAAGATCAGGCGACGGTGACATGGGGAATGTCTGTTCTCGAATATCGTGTTCCAGAAGGAAGAAGGAGGGTCGAAAATGGTGTTAAAGATCGGCCGACGCATGGCCTGCATCAAACCATGCGAGTAAAAAAGCAAGCCTAGTCAAGCCAGCTGAGGTCGGGCGCGACGCGGGATAGGAGGTGGAATTACCTATGTGCCATGGGACTTGCTCGGAACTGCCTTCTTGAGTAAGTGATATTGTTCATCCCCCAGGATTCGGTCGCAACCGTAGCGGGGAGCGCAACACAGGCGAAACTGATCTAGTGGCCACTGAGAGACGTTCGGCGGATACATTCGGCTTTTTAGCGAATGCTAGCGCGGTGTATTTTCAGGAGAACACAGGCTACGTTGCTCTAGCGGGCAGTCCTTGCCTACACAACCTCCATCTTTCACTGCAATGATGGGGTGGTAGTCACAATGTTCAAGTTTTTACAATATTTTATTTTCTTGGCCTGAAGTCTAGCCTCTACGTGCTTAATGCGCCCTGACCCGCGAATGGTACGTTGAGGGGGCTGAACGCCACCGCCCACCGGACCATAGAAGCAGGTTTAGGAGCCGACGGGTTCCTAAGTAACTATCCGTTTCCTTGGTTGTGTATTGGGACTCTCAGGTTCAACTCATATCATCATGGCTCGACAGGGGCAACATATACAAGGCCAAGACGGGAGGTCAAGAGAAGCCTTCTCTGGCCCCTTGGTAAGTGGCTTGTCGAGGGCTTGTTTTGTAGACAAGACCACATAAGAGATACGAAGCTCAGGGAGGCGTTCTAGGCGCCAAGGCGCCATTTTGCGTTTGGGTCGTCTCGATTTCACAACTTCATCCGGTGAGGTGATCGTACCGGAAACCGTAGACTATAACGGAGCAGTGCATTAGTATTGCTCCCAAGTCCCGGAGACGAATGAGAGACGGCACTTTGAACCTCGGAAATTATTTGATTCGACGGATACGATCTAAGTTACGCAGGCTCTGCGGCGAGCGGCGTCATCTCGGGCTGGGCCCCTATTTTCCTTTGTGCAGACCACTTTCATTAAGGGTCAAAGATGTACTCCATGACAATATCCTGAACATATTGCGCTGAACAGTATTCATAATTATTTTTTTTTTCAATAGTAGCGGCATTTCCTAGATCGAAATATCTCATGTGCCCGATTCCGGGGCGTCAATTTCCCCCCGGGGCCCCCAGGCTGTAGACCCATTTTTCTTTTTGTACTTTCCCTTCTTTGTGCCCCGGAGGCGTCAGGGAGGCTACCAACGGGAAAAGCTCCACTCCGCCTCATGATGCTCAAAGCTGACAGGCTAACATGATCGGCGGAGCCACTGCTTCGTCTGGAGATGCGGAGGGAAGGCCTTGAACTGTGCTAACCGTACCTGGTGAACCCGAAGGACATCGCCCGCTGCCCGGCTCTCGCTCTCCCCTATTGGTGCCGCAGTCTTTCGCGTGGCCCAGAAAACCACACGAGAGATGTATCGGGATACTGGGGGCCGTTGACACGCTCGCCCGAATGTCTGTGCAGACCTGGAGTTGACCCTGGAGTTTGAACCAACCATCGCCCACAATTCTATGGAATATGGAGAATCACTGGCCCTGGAAGTGGATCTTGTTCGAGGCATCTTTCGAATCAAGCCCTATTACCGAAAAGAAAAGGAACTCCTGACAGACCAACAAAGCAACCCGGACCTGGGGCGCTCACGGCCCCCGAATGGCTAGGTAGATGTGGACGCGCAGCGGGCTTTTAAATCCGGCCAAGCCCCGGTCTCGTTGATCATTTCTTACCTCTTGCGTTTTTTTCTTTGTTGCTTGCTGGAGGCATTAGGTCTTATAAGAAACTCTCGTTTCTTATCTTTCTTTTTACCTCGCCCCGACTGGATCGGCTGTGTATATGACCGCGGAACAGCTTTAGATCAAAGCATCGGGCATTAACAGCTCTGGCGTCAACCTCTGAGACTTCTCCAACATGCCTACCAAACGCTTTCTTGGCCTTAATGGCACCCAGCTCCAGGTCGCCATCGGTATCCTGGCTGGCATGGATTTCCTGCTTTTCGGTTACGATCAAGGTGTGACTGGTGGCCTCCTTACTCTCGACTCTTTCAGAAAATACTTCCCTACAATTGATACTACCGAAGCACATACGGCTGGCTGGTCGCCCTCAGAAAAGTCCAATCAGTCAACTCGCCAGGGTATCACCGTCGCAGCTTACAATTTGGGATGCTTCGCCGGGTCTATTCCGACAATTTGGATTGGTAACATGCTTGGTCGCCGCAAGGCCATCTTCCTGGGCTCTTTCATCATGTGTATCGGTGCTATCTTGCAGTGTACTTCATACGAGCTTGCTCAACTGGTTGTTGGCCGTTTGGTTACTGGCTTCGGAAACGGTATCAATACATCTACAGTCCCCACCTGGCAGTCTGAATGCTGCAAATCCCATCGACGTGGCCAGCTGGTTATGATCGAGGGCGCTATGATTACCTGTGGTATTACGATTAGTTATTGGATTGACTTTGGACTGCTGTTCGCCGATCCTAACGAAGTCGCCTGGCGTTTCCCGCTCGCCTTCCAAATCTTCTTCGCTGCAATTATCTTGGCCTTTGTCATGTTCCTTCCTGAGTCCCCCCGCTGGCTGATCCTGAAGGGTCGTGAAGAAGAGGCTCGTGAGGTTTTGTCGTCCCTGCTGGGTGATGAGACTGACGAGGTTTTCATCGACACTGAGTTCACTGCAATCAAGGCTACCGTCCTCGAGATGGCCAAAGGTTCATTCCGTGATATGTTTACTATGGGCCCGGATCGACACTTCCATCGCACAATGCTTGCATATGTCAACCAGATGTTCCAACAGATCTCCGGTATCAACTTGATCACTTATTATATTCCTACCATCATCGAAGACCAGATTGGATTGAGTGGATTGAACTCCCGTCTAATTGCTGCTTGCAACGGTACCGAATACTTCGCCGCCTCGTGGGTTGCTGTATTTACTATCGAAAAATTCGGACGTCGCTCTCTCATGCTTTTCGGTGCCGTCGGCATGTCAGTCTCTATGATCGTTTTGGCTATCAGTGATTCCATCTCGTCTTCAAACAAGGGCAACTCAACCGGTGTTGCTGCTGGTATTGCCCAGACCGTATTCCTGTTTGTTTTCAACACATTCTTTGCAATTGGTTGGCTTGGAATGACCTGGTTGTACCCCGCCGAAATCGTACCTCTGAAGATTCGTGCCCCCGCCAATGCTCTTTCAACCTCATCCAACTGGATCTGGAACTTCATGGTGGTTATGATTACACCCGTTGCTTTCACCAACATCGGATATAAGACATACGTTATTTTCGCTGTCATGTAAGTTCTCTGCTATCTTTGATTGCAGATAGCACCTTACTAACTTCTCCCAGCAACGCCGCGATTGTGCCTGTGGTATACTTCTTCTTCCCAGAGACCACCATGCGTTCTCTAGAGGAGATGGATCGTATTTTCCACAAGACCAGCAGCGTTTTCGATGTTGTCCACCTCGCCCGTACTGAGCCTCATATGTACGGTCCCAACGGTGAACTACTTCGCACCTTGGATGATGTTGAGGATGAGGCCGTTCGTCGCGCCAGTGTTCTGACGAACCCCAACAAGCATGCTGCCCAAGTCCACCGTGAGCATGCCGAGAAGGATAGCGACGGCAACACTGCAACTAGCGAGGAGAAATAGACTTACTTCAAAAAGTCCGCCATTGACACCTCGACTGGCCGATAAAGTTTGCTAGGTACTCTCTTACGATTAGGAAAAGAGATTTAACGGTATGCCGTGACGACTTTCATGACTTACCTGTACTTGGCTTGGGGAGGAACTCCCTTATTTTCATTTTGTATCTTATTACTTTCGAGATCAGTCTCCAATACCCATACCAGACTGGCGTTTCATAATTAATTTCATATTCTTGATCATAATTCCGATTAGTGCATGATTTCTGTCAACAGAGTTTACACTTCCCTGCCTATAGACTTTCACTGCATCCCCAAGTATTCAGATTAAGCACCTAGATTAAGTTGGGACCATGCAGAAGCGTTCACCCCACTGGTGAAAAGATCTACAGCTATGGAAACCCACCGTGGGTATCTTGGATTGTGCATCTAAATCAGTGATTGGCACTAGTGTTTCAACTATGCCGATGAAATGTACTAGACCCACTGCAAATCCATTGAATTCACCACTAGTAGTACTCACTCACCATGGAGGAAGATACTAGGATGATCAAATTTAGAGTAGGATATACTGATTGCTTCAATGCGTATTCGTCATCATGCTTCATTCATCTATAGGAGCCTTCTGGCTATAAATATTCCGAGGTAATTTCAGCTGAGGCAGCGCTGAATTTTAGACCACCTCTTCATGGCTCGCTCCTTCGACGTCCTTGCCAGCCGCTGCGTTAGCCTCTTTTTGCTTCTTGACTTCTTCGCCGAATTTATCATGGATCTGGTTAGAGCGCCAGGGCATAACATTGGACTCAAAGACCATATCAATTTCCTCCAATGAGCGACCGGCTGTTTCAGGGTACATGAGGAAGACATGGAAAGTCATAACGCAGCAGAATACACCGAAGATGATGTATGTCTTCCACTGAATGTTGTGGAACGCCGGTGCGACGAAGTAAGCCAACGCAAAGTTGAAGATCCAGTTAGCCGAGGCAGATAGACCAACACCCTTGGCGCGGTATTTGAGCGGGAAAACTTCAGCAGCATAAATCCATGCGACTGGGGCCTGTTCCAGTTTGTAAGTATAACTTCAAGTGATAAAGGTTGGAGTTGAACATACCCAAGTAAAACCGTAGATACCAGTGAAGATATAGGAAAAGGCAATGACAGCCATTCCAGAGCTACCCTTGATTGACCATGTCAGGTTGTAGTTTCCATTGACGTTGGTTACTGGGTGACCTCTGCTAGCCATGACAGCTGCAATCACAAAGTGAACTACCATGCAAGTCACAGCTCCGATGAGAAGCAAAGGTCGGCGACCAACTCGGTCGATAAATGGAAGCATGAGGCCAGTGGTGACCAAGAAGATGACATATTGAATAGCCGATGACCAGAGGGTCGTGTTTCCAGTCTAGAAACGATCAGCTCATATACACTTAAACGGGAAAAGAACCTGCAACTTACCATTCCAGCCATCTCAAAGATGTAGACAACGTAGTACATAGCGACGTTGCCTCCAAGGAGTTGCTGCCACATCTGCACGCTCATTCCACAGACAGTACGCTTCCAAATGCGTGGTCCAAATAGAGCGAAGAAAGAAACATCCTTCGCTTGATGAGCAATACGAGCAGCTTCCTGAACCTCTTCAAACTCAACTTGGACCACAGGGTCATTGCGGTTGCCATTGCCATGGATCAAAGCGAGGGTTTCAAGTGCTTCCTCCCATCGCTCCTTGCCTGCAAGCCATCGGGGTGATTCGGGGAAGAAGAAGAGCGCAATAAACAAGATAAGGCCAGGGACAGCTTGGATACCCCAGCAGATTCGGAAAGCAGCTGGGCCCGACACGCCGACCGAACAACCGTATGCAATCAGATACATGATCAGGATACCCCATTCAATGGCCCATTGTTGGATACCGACAACTCGTCCACGAATCCTGGCAGGGGCTAACTCGGACAAGTAGACACAGGTCTGCGAGGATGTAACGCCGACAGCTAGACCGCTGACCACGCGACCGGCGACGAGGTGTGTAACATTTTGCGCGCTGCATTGTACCATAGCTCCAACAATCCAGACAAGAGATGCGACCATGAGTGAGCCTCGACGGCCGAGGTAATCGGACAGCCAGCCTGCTGCAATTGATCCAGCAAAGGATCCGGCGGACATAGAAGCAGTAATCTATGATATGGATGTTAGTTTCGTGATCGTAAAACTCTTTGGGTCCTAGCGTACTCCTCCCTGTAGATTTGAATCAGGATTTCCAAAGAAGTCGGTGTATGTGTCAATGCCAATCCAGGCACTCATTGAGCTGTATCGAGTTAATCATGACTCTCTCGAAGTGAGCATAATTGTTACCTACCTCACATCGAAGCCGAAGAGCGCCCCGCCGATGGTGCCGAACGCGGCGAGGACTATGCGAAAGATCTAGTTAGCACATGTTACTACAAGCTGAAAAGCGGATTGTACATACCGTAGATATTCGTGATACGATACATCTTGGCAGTAAGCCTCGAAATAGAATGGTCTCTCGAACTCCTATGCGGGCCAGGGTAGCTTTATAAGTCGACATTATCGGTTCCACCGGTCAATGCGTAATTCGGGAAGGGCTTGAGAAGTAGCTCTGTAGCTTTCGCCAGGAAACGGTTGTGGCGGAATTAGCATCGCACCACGTCTGAGCCGGGGGTTGACCCATCGTGGTAGGGATCGACCGGGGGAAATGTGGAGGAATGGCCTGGAGGGGATTCCGGGGCAAAAGTTGGGGAAGCGAAGGGTGTCATTGGCGGAGCACCCCGGTCTTTTAGCCAGTCGTCAGCCAGTCGGAGGAATTTGGGCAGATTTCGGGCTTCGGTTGCAGCCGCTCTTTTAACCGAAGGTTGATTTACCAGTCACTACCAGCAGCAGATTGAATTTAGCCGCTAGACTGGTTGAGACAGGTTTCAGACTATCTTTGCCGAGATTCTTCCAAGAGAGGGGGTCTACCAAGAGTCCGAACTTTGATCGCTGGGGAAGAAGTGAAAATGGCGGATGTTGTTCCCCATCTTTCGCTACGCGATTTGTAGAGCATTAAAGCACTTCGTCTGACTCTGGTCGAGACAGCGTCCAACATGAAAAGACGGCTCGTTTATTCAGGGACCACCGATCGGCATGCCGACGTCATGAGCACCGATAATACCCTTGCTATTTTACCGGACTCACGCTTTTCGGGCTTATACTCGGATACAGGGCGTGCCAACAAGCTAAATTGAAATCACTCATTCCGTATTCCGGAGATGCGTTGGTAAATCGGCCACCCATCCCGAGACACAGTGCATCCCGCCGGAAAGATACGAGACAATCTGCTGATCTTGGTAGTTTGCAGCTAACGTGAGGTTTGTCGCGATTTAAAGTTTCTTCCAGTAGCTTTTCGAGAATCATTAGGCCGATAGGTAAATGTCAACTCCAGTAAGTAGGATAAGCACGGATAGTGGCGTTCCCTACCATGGGGATGGGTAAAATGCGATGATATAAGGCGAGTAGCGAGGATATTATCCGACCGTTCCTAGTTGGAGTTCTCAATTAATGAATAGATATTCGGGTCTGGCCCATTTCTTTTCAACATTACAACTGTCATATGACATCAGATTTCTATCTCTAGTAGAGATCGCAAGTATTATTTTCCAACCTGTGCTAGTACGTCTAATCCATATCCAGTTCCTTTATCGCTTACTAGTTGTATTAGAAAGGTCACAACAAAAGTAAATCATCCGTTTATACCATGTCAAGCAAGTTTGTGAGATGCAAAGTCCCTATCCCGGTAGTCCACACCATGTAGCTCGAGAAGTGGTCGGTTTTGGGCAGACCAAAGCAGCAATATGTGCAAGGTGTTATTCAAGAAGCGCCACGTTTGTCTACAAGCACCATGGCGGCACTAGCACTGGGCAGATCTCAGCCTCAAACGCGTGGCTTCCTTCTCGGCAGCCCGGATGGTGATCGTGCCGTACGGTGGTGGCGCCTTGGGGGAGGTCATAGCACTGCGCCACAAACGTGGTCATGATTCTAACAGCGATAAATGTTCCTGCAGATTAGAAGTCCAGATTTCTTCCATGGTTTTTCGCCTTTATACCCGGTCAATTCCATTCTTCTGCTGGGGCTAAGTTTCGGGTAATTGTTGTATGTTGCATTGACACCACCGGGTTATTGCCAATTTAGATGAGCCTGCCGTCCGACCGCTCGCCTTCGAATTTGCTATGAAAATCAATGGTATATAAATCAAACGGAGGACCTCGCTTATTCTATCTCTTAAGTGGGTTTTTTTTTCGGCGTTTCTCTTCCAAGATCTCACGACGTTCAGTAATCTGTCGGTGATAAGATGTCCGCAACGTTTCATTCACTGTATAAAATCCTTTTTTGGAATGAGATTGATGATAAATCGGGGCATTTAGTATCTTCTAAAATACCAAAATACTTATCTGTACTAGCCTTTCAGTGGTTATGTTGCCAGTGCGAGTATTATAGCGCCCGCCTAGATATGTGAAAATGCTTTACCCTCGACTTGCAGATTTGCGATCCGGATACAATCAAAATTTCAATGAGCCTGAAGGAGACGATATCGAAACCAATATGCCGAGATCTCCATCGAAATCTTTAATCACAAATAGCGGATTCTCTGTTGGATATCCAGATGGGACAAAATGGCCATACTCCATACTTCTCTTCACTCACTCTCTTAAATACGTTCTCTGTGGATGCGTCGCAACTGAAAGGTATCTCAAATATACCTGTTGTAGCGACTCACGCCATGTTTCTGATAGACCTTTAAACCTCTAGATGGTAGCCCAGCAATGTTCTTTCAGAAGATTCGACTGGGTCGAACTTCAACTTATTGCTGCTACTTTCATGAACAGCAGCTCCTGATTAAGGGTCTAAAGACTCTGTTATGTCTACGAAGTGTTTTATGAACTAGAGAGCTGATTAATGAGTACTTCGCACACTTCACAGCAGAGCTGCCCCACCGTAAGTGCTTCTGCATATCGACTTACCAAGCCTTGCCCCTTAGCCATAATTCTAAGTAGGCAAAAAGTATGCAAAAATGGTTTCCTTGCTATTTCTATACTTACACTTCTATTCGATTTCTCTCAATAGCGAAGATAACTCGTTTTGTTACTAATAAGGGATATTATTTACAGAACCAGATGTTCTGGCATCAGTAGAGTTGCTCAGAGAATCTCGGCAAGATATGTTCGAATTTCAAAATACAAAATTCAAAACATGCACTTATCTCTAATTATTTCGAATAGTTATAAGCATAAATTATTAGCAACAAATGTCTCTTGCTACCTCCTACCAGCTACACATTACGCTTGCACTTCCCCATATTCAGCACCACACCAAATTGCGGGGAAGTGGAGAAGCGGACTCATCCGCAATTTATACACTGCACAAAGCAGAGCAAACAAACTTCCAGATTTTGTTTTTTAATTTGATACTGATACTACCCAGACATCCGTGCTTCAACGATCGACCAAATCGACTACCCGATTATTCCAAGTGTGACTCTTCACTGGTACTCTACTATGTTACGCATCGCGAGAACTGACCTACGCCGATCAGATGGAAATTCATTCCCCTTGCGGGTCCGGCCAACCTCGACCTACAGTACCGCTGGAATGTCTGGAATGTGAGAGACACGCGCGGAGATCGCGTCGGGGTTTATCATCGGGATCTGATCTGCGATGTTTTTTTCTTTACTCTTCTTTGTATTTCGCGATTCTGGAAATATTTCCAGAACTTCCCCGCAGCATCTCATTTCGGTCATGAGTTGACCCGAAGAGGAATCGTGCACAATATCCGTACGCCTTTTGCATCCCTCCCCTCTTTTCGGCTGCGGGCACCCGATTCTTCATATATTATCGGTACTAGTTACGTCGACGCGGTATAGCGCGAATATGAACTAGGAAAGGCTTGGAGCTTACTTGATGGTGCTACTTTGGTCTCGGATTTCCTGTCATAATTCTCCGAGGGGGACTGTCTATAAAGCCGGAGATTTCCCGTCTCGCAGAGTAATAGAGGGTTGAGTCTATACATTGCACCCAGATACAAGATGGTGTTCAAGCCGTACTCCCTGGGCGTATCGCTCGTCCTGTTGCTGGGATATACTGCCCAAGCGGAGAATATAACAAGCGACACTCACTTCTATGGCCAGTCACCACCTGTATACCCTTCCCGTACGTTGCTTCTTGACTCCCTTTCCAACTTGATTTCTCATGCTGATATAACTAGCCGAGGGGACTGGTTCCGGAAACTGGGAAGCCGCTTACCAGAAGGCCAAAGAGTTCGTTGGCAAGCTATCCGCCGAAGAAAAGGTGAACTTGACCGCTGGTGTCTCTGTCGAAAATGGATGCTCAGGTAACATTGCGCCAATCGAGCGCCTCGGTTTCCCTGGTTTCTGTGTGTCGGATGCTGGCAATGGATTGGTTTGTCCTCATCCCCCCTTAGGCGTGGGCGAGATCGAGTTTGCTGATGATAACAGAGAGGAACAGACTTCGTCAACAGCTGGCCTAGTGGGCTACACGTCGGAGCTAGGTAAATCACCTCTGAAAACTATTCAATAATAAGACTAACCTGTTTTAAGCTGGAACAAGGATCTCGCAAACAAGCGCGGAGCCCACATGGGCGCGGAATTTCGCCGGAAGGGCGTCAATCTACTCTTGGGACCTGTAGTTGGACCCTTAGGTCGCGTCGTTGAGAGCGGCCGCAACTGGGAAGGGTTCTCCGATGACCCCTATCTCAGTGGCGGATTGGTTTACGATACTATCCAGGGTATCCAGTCTGCTGGAGTTGGAGCTTCCACCAAGGTAACTGATTTTGCTTGATATTCTTTGCCGGTACAAGTATAAGCTGACCGAACATAGCATTATATCGGAAATGAACAAGAGACAAATCGGAATCCAGGTGATAATGAGCAAGGGGAATATACAGAGGCTGTATCGTCGAATATCGATGATAAAACTATGCATGAGCTCTATCTCTGGCCGTTCCAAGATGCTGTGCTTGCTGGAAGTGCTTCTATTATGTGCTCGTATCAGCGCATTAATAATTCCTATGGTTGCCAGAATAGTAAGACCTTGAATGGACTTTTGAAGACTGAACTGGGCTTCCAAGGTAGAACAACTTTCTCTCATTTTGTGTTTCATTATGGCTTACAAAAATAGGATATGTCGTGACCGACTGGGGAGCCCAGCATGCTGGTATTGCTGCAGCTAATGCGGGTCTTGATATGGTCATGCCTTCATCGGAGATGTGGGGGGATAATCTCACAATCGCAATCAAGAATGGCTCTATGGAAGCAACAAGACTTGATGACATGGCCACCCGGTAAGCTCCAAGTCTCCAAGCTAGCAACATGATAAACAACTAACAGATTATTCTCCAGTATCATCGCAACATGGTACCAACTCAACCAAGACAAAGGCATTCCCAACCCAGGTATCGGCATGCCAGCAGACATCACAATACCCCACAAACAAATCATCGGCAAATCCCCAGACTCAAAGTCCGTTCTCCTCCAAGGTGCGATCGAGGGACACGTCCTAGTCAAAAACACAGACAACGCCCTCCCTCTCGAGTCCCCCAAAATGATCTCGGTGTTTGGATACGATGCCGCACCTCCGGATTTCCTCGAAGTATCCCTAGCCCAGCAAAATGAAAGCCCTCCCTACCAGAATAGTACGCTCTATGTGGGTGGAGGTTCTGGTGCGGGCTCTGCGGCTTATGTTGATACTCCCATTGATGCTATTCAGCGTCAGGCTTATACTGATGATACCTCCGTCATGTATAATTTCTATGATCAGAATCCTGATATCGATGCGAGTTCGGATGCTTGTATTGTTCTTGTGAATGATTATGCTACTGAGGGATTCGATCGTTCTGGTGTTAGCGATGAATATAGTGATACACTGATCACGAATGTGGCGAGCAAGTGCGCGAATACAGTGGTCGTTATTCACAATGCTGGTATTCGTGTTGTCGACAACTGGGTCGAGAATTCGAATGTGACTGCTGTCATTTTTGCCCATTTGCCAGGTCAAGACACTGGTCGTGCTCTGGTGGATATTCTTTATGGACGTGCCAATCCTTCTGGTCGTCTTCCTTATACTGTGGCTAAGAAGGCATCGGATTATGGTGTTCTTCTTTCTCCGACACAGCCTGAGGGGGATTATTGGCTTTTCCCTCAGTCTGATTTTACGGAGGGTCAGTTTATTGATTATCGTGCTTTTGATAAAAAGGGTATCACTCCTCGCTTTGAGTTTGGATACGGATTGTCATATACAACCTTCAAATATTCTGGCCTCAAGACCCAGAAATCGAACAAGCCGACTTCGCAATATCCCCCTTCTGCAACTGTTGTTGAGGGTGGTAATCCGCACTTGTGGGATGAGCTGATCACTGTTACTGCTGAGGTGAAGAATGCTGGTAGTGTGGATGGCGATGAGGTTGCGCAGCTTTATGTTGGAATTCCTGGTGGTCCTATTCGTCAGCTTCGAGGATTTGAGAAGGTCTCTATTGCTAGTGGGAAGAGTGAATCTGTTTCCTTCACACTCACCAGAAGAGATTTGAGTAGCTGGGATGTCAATGCTCAGCAATGGGCTTTGCAGGATGGAGAGTATAAGGTCTATGTTGGACGCTCCAGCCGCGATCTTCCCTTGACTACCTCATTTTCTCTTTGATTTGAGGGACACTTGGCCGACTAGTAGTCAATTAAGCGACAGCTTATGCTCTTACTCTAGCTTTAATATATCTACATGGATTATATTACACTAGTATAGTACAGTTGACTGCGGTTGAAAGTGATATGTATCAATCATCATTCTATGAGATCTAATGTCGTATCTCTAGTCTACCCATCCAAACATGTACAAGAAAATAGGAAAATAAAAGAATACAGCATCGGGAATCGAAAGGCGTGAAACAACGAAAAGAAAGGCGCTCAAAGCTTGCTCTTGGGAGGCTGGTTCTTGAGAACGGCCTCGTTCCAGGGATAGGGGTCGAAGACCAGATCGTTAACAGGGTTTTCTTGGCTGGCACGGTGGAACAGATCCTCGTAAACCTTGCCATCAGATCGGCCCAGACTGCTGTCGAGTTGCCAGTCAGGAATGGCCCAGGCATCGACGAGGCGGATGGCGTGGGGACGGATCTGATCGAGAAGCTTCATGACAGCGACGGTGCGGGTGAGAGTGATCTGGCGAACAGTCACGGCGCCTGAGGAGAAGAACTCGGCGGCCTCGCGCTCGAGGGTGTGCAGGGAGAAGAGACGGAAGAGAGCGTGCATGAGAGTCTTGGTGTCGGAGTCGATGGACTTGGTGAGATCGGGGGAGGAAACGGCCTCGTAGAAGTTCTTCACAACCAGGTACTGGGAGTGAGCGGTCGACAGACGCCAGAAGTCAACCAGCAGGCTGTTCCATGAGCGCTTCTCAGCGTCACGGTGCTTAAGGGCCTCGAAGGTGAGGTGAGCGGTTCGCCAGGCGAAGGCGGCGACAATGTCAGCATCGTTCTCGAGAACGTCGAAGGAGGCACCCTTCTCGCGGCGATCAAGGTAGTTGCGGAGGATGCGGGAGGTGTCGTTATCGGCAGACTTGCCAGAAAGGACAGCGCGGGCAGACTTCAGCAGGTAACGAGCGACCTGCTGGGTAAGCATGTAGTTGTCACCCTCCCAGGTGAGGGTAGGGAGGTAGTCAGAGTAGTACGAGCCAATACCGCTGTAGCTGCTGTAACCGTGACCACCGCAAGCACGACGGCAAACCTCGAGACCCTCACCAGCAGTGGTACTGGCGAGTGCCTTGAGACCACAGGAGGTAGCGTGCAGATCAGCCAGAAGGTCAGCACCAGCACGGAGCTCCTCGGGGCCAGCGCCGCGAGAATCTTGGCCGGGGGAAGCAGCAGCCTTCATGCGCTGCTGGTTCTCCTGGTACAGGCGCATCATACCGCGACCAGTGAAGTGCAGAGCGTACATGGAGGCCAAAAGTGGCAGCAGACGGACCTGGACCATCTTGTAGTTCAGAACCTGGTTCTCGCCAGCATTGACATCGGCATCACGGTCCTGGAACTGTCTGCGCACAGCGGCGTAACGAGTAGCGATAGTAACACCACGAGCCAGGACACCACCAGATTGCAGAACAATGTTGGAGCGAACCCAGGTGAGGGTACCGTAGACGAGAGTGGGAAGGGCGGGGCGGATGTACTTGTTGGTATCCTTGTCGATGCGGGAGAAGCGGGCAAGCATGTTGACGTGGGGGATCTTGACATTGTTGAAGAGTAGGAAACCGTTATCCATGGTGCTATAGAAATTTTAGGTTAGCTCTTGCTTCCGATTGTTTTGAGGAATTTATGCGATGCTGAGTGTCTATTACTCACTTGTAACCAAACTTGGGACCAATGTCACCAACGTAGACATTCTCCAGAGGCTGGTGAGTCTGGAGGTCACGGACTTGAACAACGAAGGGGTGAGGACCGAAGTTCTTTCCACCGATGAACAATTGGGCCATCACGACGGCATGGTTGGCAGTACGACCGAGAGATCCAATCCACCACTTGGAGGCAGTCAGGGTAGGAGAGTGAATGGTGAAGGTCTTGTCATCGGGATTCCAGGTGGCGGTGGTCTCGAGACCACGAACGTTAGAACCGTGGCCCAGTTCTGTTTGGGCATAGCAGCCGATGATCTGGTATTTGGCGGCACGCTCAAGGAAGAGCTTGTGTTGTTCGGGGGTACCTTGTTCACGGAGGGTGACCTGAAAGTGACATTGCCGGTTAGCATCGGGCTGACACTTTCACCACAAACTGTGTTATTAGGGTCATGATTCTTACAAGGAACATGCTAGCATGGAGACCGTAGGGAGTGGGCTCTCCAATCAGCTCATTGGCTGCGTGGAGCTCCTCCATGGACCATTGGTGCTTCTCGGCCAGCTGCTGCAGGCGCTTCGCCTTGGCCAGAGATCGCTGGAGACGCTCAACGCGACCGAGAGTGTGATTCTGAGACTTGTCGAAGACCTTCTCAGGCTGAAGGAGCTCAACCAGCTGCTTTTGACGATCAAGGAATTCCTTTGTGTGCAGCAATTCGGAGAGCTTGTCGACATTGATGTTTGATTGAGCACGCTCTTGAGCGAGCAGCTCGGAGCCTTGCGGGCCCGCGGGAGTGAGGGCCTTAACCCAATCAGGGGGAGGAGACGGCATTGTGAGAGGATGTGAGGATTAAAGGGAGAGGAGGAGGAGATGGAGAGAAGATGGAGAAGAGAAAGAAGAAGCGGAGGAGAAGAAGAAGAATAAAAAGGCGGAGTGGTCAATTAAGAAAGAACGCAGAGAGAGGCAGCCCATGGGGAAGGAGCGAAGTGACGTTTCCACCCAGGCCGAGGAGTTCCCAAAAAGGAAAGTGCCGAGGCTGTCCAAAAGGGGGAAAGCGCCGAAGAAGGCCGATTGCCTTCAGTCAGTACTTACAGTGTATATAGAGTATAGAATAGAGTAGATTATAACTATTATTGAATATATTCTGTATATCTATTGTGCACATTTACAAATCTCTGAATATCTCCATTCATCTATTCACCCCATATTCCTCCCTTCCCCGCCAGTCCCCAACTTGCGGGGTGTCGGCTGGTCCAGTCCCGGGGTCACCCAACCCCGAAGTCGGTCATCGCGACTTAACTAGGTCTAGCGTCACGTCCACCGATTTAGTTGAACAGACTTGTTTAGAGTAAGCGATCGTCACTTGACTAGATGGTCGGCAGATTCTCCGGCGAAGGCCGAACCCTTTCCACCCAGTCGAGGGGCTCGAGGGGCTCTCCATTTGACCTCGGCTCAGCCGGTTGTACATTCTGGCCGGTTAGACTGTCCCTACATTCCAATGTTGTACCTACAAGTATACAGAATGACCCTAATGCTTGCTTCCAATATTCTAGCAAGGATCTTTACCAGCAATATGACTGCCGACTCTCCTAAATAATGTGCCGAATCTTGAGGCTCTCCATTCGGGAGAAGCCGACTGGCTTTAGAGTACCTATTTGGATAGCATAACAATAGAATTCAATATCAAATAGTTACGCAATGATTTATTTTGTATTCCGCCACTTCTCAACCCACGCAGGGTATGCTTAGATCAAGAAAATAAGCAAAAGGAAGACTCCCATCGGAGCCCAGCGGCTCGGGAAACCCTAAGTAGTTTCGGATCAGATAAGCTGATCGGGTTCCGACTTTCACATGTTCACATGCAAAAGATGTTCTGCTTGTGAAAACAAAAAAAAAAGAAGTCAGAGAGACCCGCGTGAACGTGTCAATAAACCAATTCGGAGTACTGGATGTGTCATGATCTCATTTTATTTGAATACTACTAGTATTTCTCCCCCTGACACCATTGCCCGTGGACAAAACCACATGGTGCGCACGTTTTCTTCCCTTCCTTGAGAGCCGCGTTCTCCCGACTCTCTCAATCATTTCGCTGTTCCTTTGATACCCGCGGTAGTCCCATCCACATGAGGAAGATAGCTCCGGATAGTGCAATGATGAATGGTTGCAAAACTTGGACACCCTTTGCCTGAGCCAGTGCACCCACAGCGAATGGCAGGATGGCAGCGCCTGATCCTCCAAACGCCGCAGCGAATCCAATCGAACTGACATGCAAATGACGAGGCAACAATTTGGCAATCATCACCACAACTCCTGGGAATAGGGGGCCTAAGAAAAAGCCCTGAAGTGAGACAGCGACCGCCGATGCATAGAATTGAGGCACGAGCCACAAGATGAGGCCAAAGGCAATGGACAGCAAAATATATGCCTATGATCAGACGCCGTTAGCTCGGAATGATTGTTAGGAACCAGGAATGAATGGATGAACTTACTGCAATAGCAAGCTTCTCTCCCACTCTCGGCGTCACAAATCCTAGCAAAATCCGACCAACTGTGATCCCCAACCAGAAACCCGTCGCCGTCATTCCACTAGCAAAAGCACCACCGTTCCTCACTCGAATCATGAAGGTCACAATCCATCCACCCAGTGCAACCTCCACACCCACATACCCGAGCAAGAACAGCGCACACAACCAGGTGACTCGTGCGGACGGCCGTGTGAATAATGCAGTCTTCAAACCACCTTTCTTGTTGTCTCCGCCGTTTTCCACCCTCGATTGTCGGAATACTGCACCCGTTGCTTTCCAGAAACAGATTCCGCATACAATGAGTTCAAGAGCTGCGCAGCCGACCTAGAGATGAGGGGTTTTGTCAGAACCTTTGAGCTTATGTTGATGATGATGAGCTGGTAAGTCTGCTTACCATGACGTAGTAGAAATAGAACCAAGGCATGTTTGCTCGAGCGATCATCGACGTGGCAATCAATGGACTCAATACTGCCCCTAGTCCATACACACCATGCAACAATCCCAGCAGCTCATTTGAATGGGCCATGTTCCCGATCCAAGCGTTCCATGCTGCATCCTCCAATCCGTTACCGAACCCAGCGAAGATGAAGGAGATCACAAGTACTGGGTAAGGAGGGTGGACACAGTTCACGATGTAGGCAAGTAGATGGCATCCTGGTCCGATCAGGGCAGGACCACGCTGTCCGAGTGAAGTGTGGATACGATTGTTGAGGAATGCTGCAAGGACATATCCCACCAGAGGTGACAAGAAGACGAGCGACACGACCGTGTAAGAAAGATTGTAATATGTTTCGAGCTAGATCCGTCAGCATGGCTTTTTGATTGGAATGTCATTTGGTGAACTTACATATGGGATTAAAGCCTGCAAAAAAAAGTACCAGAAATGTTAGCCGGAGTTTCATTGAAACTCACTTAAAGAAACAATGAGAGAATTTTAAAATATCCCACTTACACCGTACGCCGCATCATTTGCACCCATAACCAAAAAACTCCAGAACGTCGAAAACGATCGATATGTATTAATCTGCGGATGATTCCATTTCTCCAACGCCGCAAATCCCTCTTGAGACGAATCCTCCGAGGACTCTATTCCAGATCGTTCACTTGGCGGCAACGCTTGAAGAGTAATTGTGTTCGCATCGCGCGGTTGTTCTTCTTGCACTACACAAGTGGAGGCCATGGCTTGATTTCCCCGCAGCGGAGCATCGGAGAATTCCAGAAATGTCGTGTCTGTGAATCGAATCTGTAAGGAGGGAGTTGTGTGAGCAAGGAGTTGGAATGAAGAAAAATGTGTCAGATGTGATCAGATCAGATCTTGATCTTTATAAGTATCAGGTTAAGCTAGCTAGGCTTTTCCCCGCCAGTCTTTTTTTGTTTTCCCATTGATTTGACTGGTTGTTGGATGTTCTCGCCACCGCGTGGAGCGGAGGGGGTTTGCTTGGCGGCGGAGTCTCTCCCGTTTAACCGCTTGCGGTGGTGCGGCCACTTGCTTCTTTGGGATAAAGAGGCCGCAGGGCCCTTAAAATTGATCTTCAAATATTCGTTGGTGGGGATATTAGTATGGCATCAATGGGTCGGTGATGGCTACTTGAAATATTAACACTTTTCTACTTCCAGTTTCACTTAATATTCTCGTATACCAGGGACAATATGGTGACTGCCACTGCTACTGGCAGTACCATTTCTTCTAACAGGACTAAAAAGCCCAACTTATATTTAGTAAATACTGAATATAGCTTACATTTAATAATTCTCTGTTAATCTCAACACAAAAGGCATTTTGTATACTATACACCCATGAAGTTATCATTTTCAGGATGAGTTCATGCCATCGATGAACTTACCCTGGCGGCTATTAAAGCTACCATTTATCCACCAATAGCCTCCCGAGGGGCTCACTTCCTCCGCATTTAAATCCATCATAGCTCCCTTCAACGAAATGTCGCAGCGCAACTGAAATGAGTTACACCAATCCTATCATACCGGGCTTCAACCCCGATCCCTCCATCGTCCGGGTCGATCGCGACTTTTTCTTGGTCACCTCGACATTCGAATACTTCCCCGGAGCCCCCATCTATCATAGCCAAGATTTGATCCAGTGGAAGCTCATCGGTCATGCTTTGACAAGACCAAGTCAACTTCAAATTCATACCCCCGAGCCGGGAGGTGGTTTGTGGGCGACGACAATTCGATATCATGATGGAATATTTTATATTGTTACGGCTAGTTTTCAGCGATATCGACCTCGGGATGATGATAGAGTTTGGCCTCAGGGATTTTATGTGAAGACTGACAATATCTGGGATGATTCTACTTGGTCGGATCCGGTGTACTTTGATCAAGTTGGGTTTGATCAGGATGTGAGTGCTGCAATCGTCCCGAATAGAGTTGACCATGCTAAGAAGTACAGCTTTTCTGGGATGATGACGGGACGGTGTACCTTTCCTCTACCTACCGCAAGCTGAAACCCACTCCAGGTGCTAATCTGAAGGATTTCGCCATTCATATATGCACGGTAGATTTGGAGACGGGACATTCTACATCCGAACCGAAATTGATCCGCGAGTCTTCTTCCGGAGTTGCAGAAGGCTCGCATATCTTCAAAAGAGGTCGATATTATTATCTTTTTACGGCCGAGGGTGGAACTGAGAGTGGGCATTCCGAATGGGTTAGTCGAAGTGAAACTGGACCGATGGGACCATGGACTCTCGGTCCTAATAATCCTCTCTGGCGCAATGGAGTGGGAGACGAGGTGCAAAATACAGGTCATGCAGATCTGGTTGAAGACGAAAAAGGAAACTGGTGGGCAGTTCTACTTGGAGTTCGGCCCGAGAAAACGCAGTATGACTGGGGGGAATCTGTTCTTGGTAGGCCAACAAGAGATATTCGCACTTCTTTTTGCTGACCGAATTCAAGGCCGAGAATCATATCTAGTTCCAGTCTCATGGGAGAATGACTGGCCGATAATAAATGGCGGGAACAAGATTATGCTTCGGTCGACAGGCCCGGGCCTCTATCAATATAATATACCCATTGAATGGCGGGATGATTTTTCAAGTCCAAAACTCCAGCTAGGATGGTACAGAAAAAGTGAGTTGAAAATCAATATTCGGAGGAATAATCTCTGATCACAGCCCACTAGATACCCCATATACAACCGATTATTCGCTAGTTGAGAGGCCTAATCATCTCCGCCTTTATGGTGGGCCATACGACCTTTCTACCCCAGCTTGCCCGACATTGTTTCTACGTAAACAGATCCATCGTGCTTGTACATGGGAAACAAAAATATCCTTTCAGCCAGCTTCAGAGGATACTGAGGCTGGCACTGTTCTTTGGTGGAATTACTTCACTTATACCAGTCTTGGGATTCGCAAAAAAGGGAATCGGCGAGTCCTTCGCTTCCGGCCGTCAGTGGGCAACGAAGTGGAAAAGGAGATTTACTTGACAACTGATATCATACTGACGATTCAGTGTGGTAGCGGGTATTATCGTTTCAATTATCGTGAGGAGGGCACGGACGAAACGAACTGGATTGGGACTATCTCGAACAAAGCAGCGACAGCAGCGCCTCCAGTTGGCGCTCCTTTCACTGGAATGATGTTTGGGCTTTATGCATTTGGCGATCGTCAGCGGTGTCTAGTTCCTGCGGATTTTAGATATGCCCAGATATCTTGGCCATAAGGTTTCGAAAGTATTCTGGTTTCCTATTTTAGTGCTGTTGGCGTATGAACAAAATGGAAGTTTGTGACCACAAAATAATACTACTTGCTGCGTAGGAATTCTTCGTTTCTCATCCCGTCAGACACAAAGTTTGCAAGTGCAAGATAAATTTGATCGTGCCAAGAGCCAATCTCCTTCTTAACGCCCGACAGGCCCACATCTACCAACGAAGCCCTGATTGGCAGCGGTGTGTCTCTGGCGTCACAGGCCCGCATAAATCGAGACGGTCGCCCCCAATCTTCCACTTCTTCATCCCCGCCACCCTGTGGACACTGTAGTGCTGATCACAAGATGTCTACTTCCCCGCAATTAACAAAACAAACTCCGATCAAAGAGGCCGATAAGGAAGGGGACGATTGGGTGGGCCTTAGCGACCCGGCAGAGCGTCGCAGACGGCAGAATCGAATTAATCAGCGAGCGCGCAGTGAGTGATAACCCGGTCGAGTACGAATTTGAGAGAGCTAACGCCGCTATTTTATTATAGGGAGACGACAACGATCTCAAGCGAATCAAGACATTCATCCAAAAAGTGTGGTTTCCTCGACCTCGTCATCGTCTGCGACCGCGATTGTCCGATCGAAAGACAGCATCACCTTGAAAGATGATCCCGACTCCAATCGTTGCCTAAAGAACGGATTCTTGCGCGCCTTGATGGATAGATTTGCCAGCACCGCTATTGAAAGTTATATTAAAGGCTCACCTACCTCTGACCACCTCTTGACCCTTACAAAAGTCAACGTTTTTCGCGCATTCGGGAACAACCTACTCATGGCTGGGGGTTCTTTCGATAATATGGACGATGATTCTATTTCGCATTTCAATACAGCAGCGCCACAACACGATGCATTGGTGGAAAGTAGCATGCCACTGAGCCTACGTCCGACCCGAGTTCAAAAAACCATACCCCATCACCCTTGGTTAGACTTCTTCCCTCTTCCCAGGATGCGTGACAACATGATCAAAGCGGGTGATACGTGGGACGATGAGCAACTTTGTGTCGATATCATGGGATTTTGGAATACAGGCTCGGCCGAAAACTCCGGCCTTCTTGTCTGGGGTGAACCTTGGGATATAAATAATTGGGAGGTAACAGAGGCATTTCTCAAAAAGTGGTCCTGGATTGTCCGAGGGTGTCCGGAGTTGATGATATCAACGAATAAATGGCGGGCTAAACGAGGAGAAAAGCTCATATTTCGATATATATAGGAAGTTACAAATAAATGAATGAATGTCATCACGTCCTTCCAAGGTTCCAGTGAAGCTCATCTTGCAGGCAAGATACAAATTGCAAGTATCCAGACAGATGTAGATATTTCGAAGGCATTTTCTTTTCTTTTCTTGCTTTTGCAACCTTATCCCACTTGGGATAAAAAGCATTGGCCTTAGAGAGCTCTGAAGGATTTAAAAGGAAAAGAAAAGAAGCAAAAAATAGAACTAAAGGCACGCTTCTCACTACATTATCAATCAGTTGGTACCCACAATACTATATAGCCTTTGATCCCAATCATGTCACGTCAATCGCAGAAATATTCGTAACTACTCAGACATTCCAGTGAGTCATCTAGAAATATACCACTATAAGATTAATGACTTGTCTACAATTTTGTGACGAGTTGAACTGGTTGATTATTTTCCAGTGGTGGCCGATGACTCACGTGAGTTCGTGCTTAGATGAGTTTCGATTGGATATCAAATTTCAGGTTCACCAACCATCTCAATTCTAACCTCAACCTTTAGCATTTACCCATGAATTGACCAATTGAGCCATTCTCTCATTACAGAATTAACACGATGACTCCCCTCGCAGCGGGAATCCGCTCTCTATCAACAACGCCCACAAAATCGCGTACCCTCCTCCTCACATTCGACGCGTTCGGTACTCTCTTCTACCCCAATCCTCCTGTCCCAGAACAATACGCGACCGTTGCGCATGAATTTGGCCTACCTCGAAATACTGTCACCCCTCAAAGAATCCAAGAAGCCTTCAAACATGTTTACCGAGCACATTCTAAGCGGTGGCCAAATTATGGTCGCGCGGATGTGCTCCGCGGGAAATATGGCGGGCCAAAACAATGGTGGGAGGAAGTGATGGGAGAAGTTTTCACAAGTATTTTGACCTCCGATGGCATTCATACATCTGGCCTTCCGTCGGGCATGACAAATGCTATGCTTGATCGGTTCGCCAGTGATGAAGGTTATTCACTCTTCGAGGATGTTCTTCCCTTCTTTACACGCATGCGTGAACTAAGGGGTTCCCCGATCAGGGGATTTGATCGTGTTTTGCTCGGTGTAGTATCTAACTCCGATGATCGGGTGCCTGCTGTGCTAAAGGCATTGGGGCTGAGGGTAGGGGATCTGCGTGCGGACCAGGATCTTTCGAGTATGAGGCTACCAGGGTTTGAGCAGCGAGATGCGCCTGGACCTGGCAACTATCTGCCTGGAAAACCAGATGCCGATCTCGACTTAGTCATTACCAGCTATGAAGCTGGCGAGGGAAAGCCGCACCAGATAATTTTCGACGTTGCCAGACGCCAAGCTCACTTATTACCCAGTAGCTACGCACGGGGCTCGTCTCCCACTTCTGAAACGAACGAGGCAGATGAATGGGTCTGTGTCCACGTGGGTGATGAGTATGAAAAAGATTATCGTGCTGCAAGAGATGCTGGGTGGCAAAGCTATCTCATTCCCCGAGGAGACAGCACCACCTACCCTGCGCAAACAATCAATTCCTTGATGGAATTGATCGATGAGCTTAATCTGCATCCAAAATCACAGTAACTTAAATTATAGAAATAAAAGCATATTATAACCACCTTGTTGTCCTGGTGTGAAACAATTATCATGATGCATGAAGATGAAGTATTCGTTCTCGTATCTCGTATTGTCCATTTCCCCGAAACACAGACTGCATTCATAACTGGTTTAATTGATTATGTCGTACAAATCAATATGGGTGACATGTAATTAGGCAGCCCAAGTCGAAGCTTTCAGGCCCAATTATAACAAAGAAATTCTAACAAAAGCAAGGGTATCAAAGGGTTTTTGTGAGTGTCATCGACCATCTTAGGATGATGACTAGTCCAACACCATACAGGCCACCACCATCGAGGTTGTCATACCTCCCGTAGCCGTATAACTATCTCGAAGCCTGTTCTCATCTCCACGTCCCCTCGGTTCTAACTCGCAGCTTCTTTGCCACAGCTCGTGCAATTCAACAGCTGACTGGAGTTGGGTCGCAAAATGCTCTTGCAACTCGGGAACGGGTTGCAAGCAATATGGTGCCTCTTTAAATCGCTGGATGTCCTGGATTGTCGATGCCAGCATAGTATATTTGTGGATATTAATAAGTCCATCAGAAGTTAAACCTGGATTTCCGTCTTCTATGAAAGTCAGATCCTTTAGAAAGAGGCCTGGACAGGATCAGCCGTGTTAGCATCTAAAGCAAATGAACAGTGTCTATTTTATGCGTACCGAGGAATGGTATACATGGCGGTACCGCAGCTCTAACAGTTTCACGATACGCATGATAATTCTGGGTGCTGGATATCATGGCTTGTAACGGGGACAGAGTATTGCAGCTTCGTTCAGTTACCATTGCCCATGTTCGGCTTAGTCGGTAGATCGGGGCACTTTCCAGACCGGAAAGAATGCTGATAACGGTGGAAAAGTTTTGGAGATCGTGACACGCCTATAAAGATTGAGCGCTTAGTGCGTTTACTTCCCAGGAGCAGCTTCGTGCTAACCCACACTTGCCACGTTTATGAGATGTCCTATAACTTGAGTCCTCTTTTTGAGATCTGACTCCGCGAGTATCAGAGCAACCACCCAATTCGAGACTTGGTTGGAGTATCGGATTGAAGCTCTTATATGGGGCGCTGGGCCCGGGCCTCCTGAACTGTCTTTCTTTTGCCATGACTTATTCAACAGTTCCCTTGGCTGTATTTTACCAAACATAGACGATTCCATGATAGTTAGTTGACGAGCGATTTCCTTGGCGTCAATTTTGAGGAACTGGAGCTTATTCAACTTCTTTGGAAGAATAGGTTTGGGTGAATTCGAGAGAGAGGGTTGAAGTGCCTTTAGATTGACGACTCCTTCAAGTCGACATTGTATGGTCGAAAGGAGCGGACGAGCCGCAACAGCTTCAGAGGCATCATTAATTCTATAGACAAACGCCTTGATTTCAAGTAGATCTTGCTTGGTGGTAGCATCACAACGACTCGAATCGGTCCAAAAGCTTTCGAGCCACTGCTTGAAAATGTTTATCACGCGTAGTCGAACCAACGGCTTTACCTGACTTGACCATTCCGCAGCCTCGTCCGGATTCAAATCTGGTGGTTCACCATCAAACCGATCAATGAGAAGCCGAATGAGCTCGTTTGTTGATATGAAGTATTTGTATGTCGTTAAAAATGTACGGTTGAACGAGGCATCAAGCTTGTCATGACGGGTGAGATGATCCACTAAAGCCGCTAGAGTTCCCGCCTTAACAACGTCGTTATTCCCATTGTCGTCGTAGATGATGGTTCTTGAGAATTCGGAATGACAAGAAATGGAGCACTTTCTCAATTTCTCGGTTTGTGCATCCATGGTGTGTACAGCACCATACAATATTTCAACCGTTGGGTATCGGCTGTCCAGTTTATTTGGCTTCATTCGTCCGTCTGGTTCGTGCTTGTCATGATCTGAGACAGGCCTCTGGAGTTGTCTGGCTTATAATGACCTGCAGGAAAGCTCACTCGAGGAAAACAGAGAGAAAAGAAAAGGAAAGAAAGCACGGGACAGCCTTTGGGCCCGACTACGACCGATAGGCTTTTAAACAGACAGCACTCCGTAATGTGTCAAAAAATAAGAAGCAAGCCAGGGAACTCTCTCTTTCGGTAGTGGGGTCTTCCGCGTAAGGCCAGTCCTCCAACTGTAAGTCCGTGCACACAGCCCCGTCTGCAAGCAAAGTTTTTGCCTTCTTGGTGCTCTGTCTAGTCTGTCTAGGCGCTTGGAGCGGTATCCGATCTCGGCTTTTTGAGACCCCACCACCATGTGGCATTGAATGGTTCCCAAAGTTCGCTCAGAATCTAGACGCCAGACCCTTCCTCTTATGGGAAGGAGCTTAGGCCGCTAAATTTCTCGTTAGTTTATACCCGAAGGGAGCTCTATATCTCGGGCCATACGTCATTAGTGCAGAGATCAGCGAAATGGTTGCAAGATGATCTACAAATACGATTTTGGGTGTGGAACCAAATGAGCTGAAATTATGTAGAATATCGTTATATTCGTAAAGTTCTATTCTATTGTACTAAAATGGTCTCTAGAAGACAGTTCCTCTCACTTGTACCTTTCTCTTCAGATCAATATCCTTGATGAGAATCGTCCAAGGGATCGCTAGAACCATGATTCCACAGCCAACAGCAAGCAACCTAAGCTCAGAGTAGGCATACGCCTTTTGAATAGCAAGCCTAACCGGAGATCCGACAGGATAGCTGGTTTGTGTGACAAGATCTTCGTAAATGTTGTTCAAGTTCGGCATTGCTGACTCTGGAAGGTAGCGTAGAAGAGCCTTCATGTATGTGTTTTGCCAGATAACAGTACTGATGGTGAGTCCGGTCGAATCACCAATTGTACCAACGACATTTAGCAATGCTAGTGCTGTTGCAACATGCTGGTGCCCAACCGCAGCCAGGATTGAGAGTTGTTCCACAAGGATAAAGATTGAGCCACCAATAGCAAGGAAAATTTGGCACATGACCTGATATCCGACGCTCATGTTCGGGTGGCGGAAGTGGATCAACAGGCCTTGGGCAAGTATGTAGAGTGGAATCGCAATATAAAGGCACCATTTATAGCGCCCAGTTGCACGGATAGCCCAACCGAGGAATAATAGCAAAACACCGGATATGACGTCGAAAATATTATTAACCATATTAGCCGTCGATATTGTCAGGTCGTTGTTAACTTGTAACCAGGAAGTGAGGTAGTAGCTCCAACAATAGTTCGACAACTGATAGGTGGCATCCAGAAGAACCGCACCGATAATTGTGCGATCAGTAAGCAATCTCCACTGAAGAAGTGGTACCGGTGCCAGCCATCTCTCCCAAGTCGCAAAGAAGAAAAGCATCGAAAAGCCTACAACAAGCATTGCGATGATGTAGCCCGACACCCAGCCTTCTGGTGCGTAGTCGGCAATATCGAAGGGTAGCTCGAACAGAATAAGACCGGCGGTGAAAACTACTATTCCAAATACTGAATTAAGAGGTTAGTAAGTCTTTTCCTTTGCCGGAGAAAAGAATCAATGTACTCACGGTCAAACTGCACGGTCCAGTGCCAGATACTTTCCAAAAAGGTCCGACCACTCGGTCGTTTCACCCGATATCCTTCTTTTTGCGCTTTGTGTAAATTGTATTTCAGCATGATGTATAGAGGGGCGGCGAAAATAGGGGTGATGATTGCCCAAGCACCGAATCCCCAGCGCCAGGAAACATTGTAATAGAAAATATCCGCGACTTTAGGTCCCGCAAATGCTGTAATGATATACGGGGAAGATGTGAAGGCGTATGCGAAGGCACGGTTTCTCAAGCTCGATGCATCGGCTGTAATGACGTCTATAGCGTACTCGGAACCGTAGAAACCGACGTAATAAAATGCCTAGAATCGTGATTATGAGTGAGGATATTGGGTCGAAAGGAGGAATTTGGACGTACATTAGCAGCACAATAGATCTCAAAGGAGTCGCAAACTGCCATGAGAACCAATCCAATTGTTAAACAGATGATTGTCAAAAGGAATCCCTCCGCACGCCCCCAGACATCCATCATCTTCGCCATAGGCAGATAGGTTGAAGCCGCAAAAGCATCACCAATCGCCGTGGGCACAGCTGTGAGTGAATGTGCCTTGAACGAACTAGTCACGTATGGATTCAGGCTAACAGAAATTGTGGCCTGAAAGGCGTTCACAAAATAAAGAAGCCAAATACTTTTAATTCAAAATGTTAGCACTTGATGTTAAAGATGATGGAGCCAAGAATAGATTTCGGGTTCAAATCTCACTTGATGAAGATCGCGATCAAGGTACCCCTCGACCAAGTCATTGTCACTGCCTCAACATCTTGAACACCATGTTGAACATTTTCGGCAGGCTGTTCATTCCATGACCCAGAGCCGCTGTAACTTCTGGGCGCATCGCCGCTGTCGTCCAGACTTCCCTTGTCTTGCCTTCGATTTTCCCGGACTATGCGCTGTTCAATCGTCTCGTCATCAATAGAATCGCCGTCTCCAGATGACAGGTGCTGGAAGACCGTCCGAGCCCTTCGAACCAAGGGACGAATACCCATGATGGCCGAATATAGAAAATTCGATGTGGCCGAACAATTCTGTTGCGAGATGGGCCAGATAAGGCCGAATGCGAGAGCGTGATCATTTACTTGTAAAGGATGCAAGGCCCGAGCACCGAAGTCGGATGGAGAAACACTAGCACGCGCGGACTGCGGCAGGGGCTATTTCGACCCTGCATGGTGATTTGGTAGGATCCCCTTCTAGTGACTAGGCTAAGCTCCACTGGGGGCGACAGCCCGCAGTGTCCGGCTCAGCTCACCAGGATCAAGAGATGTGATTGCTTGACGCCAAGATGCCTCGTGCAGGGTGGGTCAGAACTAAGAAGCACCACGGGCCACTTTTCCCGGATGAATGGTGATACTATTGGCGTAGAGGGGCCGTGCCAAGACAAAGTTATCAATCAGATAATCTTCTCAATCGATCTCCGAGCGAAATTTCGGCAAACGCGGGAACCTCGCCGTGTCTTCTTCGCCGGCGTAAAGCGGCGCTTTCGGCGCACACAAGTGAACTCTCTGCTACCATTGCGAGTGGTAAATCCCAAGGCCGAAGGGGTCTCAAGTTGTAGATCCAGATCCGGCTCTCACGTGAAAGCGTTGGGAGACCCACCGATCAAGGAATTTACACGAGACACTAAGATTAAAAAGGTTCCCACTTTCTCAAGACTTCAAGTGTGCGGGAGGGGTAATCAAACTAGATAGAAATATTAACATACGAAACGCAAAATAAATGACTGCGGGGGTTTCTTGTTCGGAAACAGAGAAACTCTGAAAGGAGAAAATTCTCAATTTGCGTAGTGACCTTACCATCAAGTTCCCAATTATGATATATGAGAATTACCTCGGATCTTATCCTGTTCTTTTCCATGTCCATGGATCCCGTTTGGTATTCCGATGATCTTCGTATGCGGTGTATACCATTGAAAAAATTGTTACATGTGTTGGTGAAATCATATGATTTCGCGATTTAGCGCATGATCCGCTAAGGACGACACCTGGAATGTAGCATTATGGTGCGAACACTCTAGATTGAGTCCTGCCACAGAAAGTGTCGCTGCACTTCCTCAAAATCTGCCTGGCTCTCCCCGGTTAATACAAAGCCCTCGTCATGGAAGAATGAGTATATGGCGTCGGGGTCATCTGAAAATTCAGTTGGTAATGTGATTGGAACAAAGCTCCCATCCATAGTGCCACTAGTATACGTCGGCATGATATTGTTGTACTGGTTCATCTCAGCCTGATACACATTAGAATCCTTTCGATGTAGGTAATGCACGGGCTTTCAAGACTTACGTTGATCGAACCACCGTGGGGCGATTTTGGAGTTTCACCTTCAGCCTCGGTGGGGCGAATATCCTGAATTAGAGATGGTAGGCATTCTCGCAGGTTTTGTATCTGATCCTTTCGTGCATTGGCAGCATGGTTTTGGTAGCTCGCCAGGTATTCGAGAAGCTCAATACCTTCTTTGATTCCAGGGCTGGGATTGAGAAAGGAAAACTGGCAGGAGTCACTTGTGTCTGCAGAATTAATTATAGCCCCAAGCAAAAGAATAAATGACGACGAGAAAATGGCATCAAGGTCAAAAAATCCAAATATTGCTGCTTCCAATTTAGTCTCTCCATGCAACTAAATTGCCGAGCCATCACTTACAAATAATTTTCTCCTCTACCAGAGTTATCATGAGCGCTATATTCTTGCTTGCAGCTTCTACGCAAGTACGCGCCAGATGCTGCAATGCACTGCTGCTTGTGCGGAAGGTTGTCTGGTGGTCAAATATTAATTTTGCAAGATGCAGAAGAACAGGTCGAAGTGTGAGAATTATTGCCTATACATATGTGTCAGCCTGCGTAGACCCGTGATCTCTCGACCGGATTCCTACTTGATATAACATTGTGAAAAGGGAAATGCTTGTTCGTATCCCCAATTTCGACGGGTCCCGACTTGAAATCGTAGATCGTGAGGGGTTTTGCGGTATTTCCTTGGCAACTTGGGTGAGGGATGACATGATATCGCGTACACTATCGCAGAATGTGTTCACAGAACAGGATTCATTGCTGTAAATCACTGAGATTTGCAAATAGCTAAGTTAGCTTCGGCGAGGTTTGTGTTTTAATATTTCAGAAACAAACCGGAATATATTCGACTTTGAATTTGCACAATCTTGATGTTCAGTTGAATAGCCAGCGGGTCACAGTAGCCTGGCGAGGAACTCGGGAGAGGAGATGCGATCATTTTATCATCGAGGCTCAATGGACATCCTGTAGCTATAGTGAGACGTTTGTCGTGCATTTGTACAGTCCACCATATACGATTTGCATGGGTTGCTTGTGATGGATGTAGTTGATCGAGCGTAGACTTTCGATAAAGCTTATGCAGGAGAGCTAGTCGGAAAGCAAGGCCAATCTGCGTCATGTTAATTCGGCTAATGGATCAATTGGGGTTATCTTTCGCACATGTGAAGCAGCATCGTCCTTTCGATCGATGTTCTGATAATAAACTGCTATAAGAGCCAGAATTTCAATTCCGGCGATACCATGGGCTCTGATTTCGCCAATGTCAGGCAATAATCGTAAGGCCTCATTGAATAACGCAAATCCTGGTGGGCCTGTCGTCCCGTCCAGATCTCCTCGTAGAAGTTTTCCAATCGCGAATACTAGAAGGATGTGGAGATACCAAATGCTGGTTCTTTGTATCTCATTGAAGTTATTTCTGTAAAACATCATTAGCTGGTCGGAAAGGTCCCTGGCATCGAAAAAATGCTGAGCATCGCCGAGATATAGAAGAACAGTATCTAGAAGTTGATATGCTTCTTCAACGGAAGGGAATCTTATATCCGCAGTAACAATTGTGTCTCGACCACGGCGTGGCTTGAGTGGAATACGATGTTTTGGAAATAGTCCTTCTCCACTTGGAATGGAGCTTGGTGCCCGTCCTTGCGGCGTACACGAAACTCGCGATGACTGATTTGTTTGCCGCTCCAAGAGATCTTGTACCCGGCTTCCAAAATTCTGGCTTGACCCAAGAGTGAAATGGGTCTCCATCTGGTGTGGGAGAGGCTCGATACTCGATCCCATCGTGTTGGGGAATGATGATGTCGCCGGTGTTCGTCCATCTTCATTTACTGGTGTACTGAAATTCGGTGCTGCGTTTCCATGATCCAGTTGGACTGGGTTTGACGCAGCCATCCTCATCGACCTGGTCGACCCCGGGGCATCAATGCCCCCACCATCTTGGCGTTGAGGCTCGTATAGAGCGAGGCGTGCCTGTAGATCTCGCACCTGGCTGTAAATTCCGTGTTAGAAGCTGTGCTAAATCGCAATTTCAAGAACCATACGCTTCATAAATTAGATTTTTGTCTTCTGCCACTGGGAAAGCGCATTCCAAGTCTCGACGAGTGCAATAAACGCAAGGATATTGGCCAGAACATTTGACCTTCTTTTTTCGGCAAGTGTTACACCTGCATGGCCAATCAGTTATCAGTATCAAATAAAACGCGGAGAGGTACCCACGCCAATATGATTTTCGGTTTCTCTTTACTCTTTGTCCGCCTAGACGGGGTTTTTGTACCGGGTTGGGGCATTATTACAGGCAAGGCGCAAATCGCGTTGCCAGCGGTCCATTCAACCCAATAAGCCCACAAAAACGTGGACGGGCGACCCAGTAGTAATGGAAACGGGTCAATGGATCTTCTTGGGCCAGTTAGAGAACAGGAAAACAACAGACACTGCCGAAGGTGTTGGAGTTGGACGGTCCCTTTGGGTATCGGAGGAGGTGTGGTTTGCCTCCGGAGCGTCTCGGGAGGACGTCCGAAATGTGGGGCGACTTCGGGGGTGTCCGAGATGCCTCCGAAGCTTCACTCGATTTATATTCCAGTCGAAGATTAGCATAAATACGGGAAATATAATAGATTATAGTACTCAATAATAAAAAGATGATCTGAAATATAGTATATTTCCTCCTTTACTTTCACCCTGAGAACATAGTGAGTGATCATGCTGAGGTAGCGGGAAAGACCTTCGGGTGTAGTCATACTAGGAGAGAGCAGTAGTTACTACTTAATATCTCCCAAATCGCTAGTGAATGGCATACCTGTCGTCAATTTTAATCCTCGCCTTTCCATTGGCATCTGACTTTCTGGGTCTCCAAATGTCCGGGATATTCATCATCCGGCAGAGGGGCTTTCCCAACCCCAGCCAATCTATAAAGACTCCGCGGGATCTGATGACAGCAGGGTATAATTGACCTCACTCTGACTGTCTTCACTATGTTTCCGAATCCTCTTGCGGTATCCACGACTTGCTTGGGCCTCCACCCGTCTCATAGCCTCCCAGAGAAAATTCAAGCCGCTGCTGCCAACTCATTTTCCGCGATCGAAATTGTCTACCAGGAACTCGAAGACTACGCCCTCTCTCAAACTCCTCCCATCAGTGTGCTCGATGCAGCACAATCTATCTCCAGGTTATGTTTGGCCGCGAAACTCAATGTACTATCCTTAAATCCCTTCAAAAACTTCGAGGGACATGCCTCGCCCCTAGAGGAGCGTCTGGAGCGCGCACGAAGTTGGTTGGAGATTGCGAGGTGTTTAAAAGCCAAGTACCTACAAGTGCCATCCCAGTTTGACACAGAGAATACGTTGGGGGATTGGTCACGGATGGTTCTAGATCTTCAGGCGCTTAGTGACTTAGCGGCCTCGTTCTCGGTCGACATTGCTTATGAGGCTGTGGCTTGGGGTACCGACATTGATACGTGGGAGGGGTCATTCCAGATGGTCCAAGACGTGAATCGGGAGAATTTCGGTCTATGTCTCGATTCTTTTCATATAGCCGCTCGTGTCTGGGGGGACAATACGGTGGAGAGCGGTATGAAAGAGGACGCCGATTTGTCTCTACGCAAATCACTTGACCGATTCGTTGAGACGTGCCCGTTGGATAAGATATTTTATGTTCAGTTTTCTGATGGAGAGAAATTTGTTCCTCCATTGGGGCCGGGGCACCGCTTTTATCAGGAAGATTTTTCTTCGAGCTTGACTTGGTCACGAAATATGCGCCCGTTTCCCCTTGAGGAGGATCTAGGTGCCTATTTTCCGGTCGTAGAAATTGCTGATGCATGGTTGACCAGAAAGGGCTGGAAAGGCGTGGTTTCTATTGAAATATTTGACTGGAGAATGCGAGAAGAATCCAGGGGGCCGAATGAGAATGCCGGACGAGCTTTTCAGTCTATGCAAAAGCTTTTTTCCAGATTGGAGCACTCTATATAAAGTCGACACAAATACAATAGATATTATTCAAGAGTCTTGAGGGGAATATGGGCCACAGGAGACAATGTTAAATTGAATTTCTGTTCTTTTCTGTTTATCTTTGGTCATTCCCGACCAAAGGTCTTGATACAATGCTCAAATTTAAGATCTATTTTTCAAGATACCATGTTCAGTAGCACATTCTAAACCGTCACAATGCCACCATCAACCTTCAAAAATCCTCCAGTCATAAATCGAGCATCTGAACTCCCCAAGAACGATACCAAAGCTGCAACATCTGCAACCTCTGCCCACCGACCAAGAGGTACAGTAGCCAACATGGACTTCATCTTTTCTTCGGGCCATGCGGCTAAAAACATAGGTGTGTTAACACCACAAGGATGGACTGTGTTCACACGGATATTATGCTGGCCAAGCTCGGCTGCTGCAGTAATACACAGACCACGAAGAGCGAACTTAGAAGTGGAGTATGCTGAAAGACCGGGTGTCGCACGTAGTCCGGCAATAGATGATACCAGAATAATACTGCCTCCGTCACCAGAATCTCGCATTGCTCGGCCGCAATGTTTCACACCTAGAAAAGCTATAAACCGAACTTTAGTCGCGCATTCGTAGTTTCCAGACTAATTTAGGATGCGAACTTACCAGATCGACAATTTACTTGCATCACCTTATCATATTGGTCAACACTCGTGTCCAGGATACTCGTTGAAGAATAAGAAATGCCCGCACAAAGGAGTGCAACATCAAGCTTGCCGAATTTCCGAACACTCTCATCGACATATCGCTGGACATCTTCTTCGGAGGTGACATCGGCTTGAACAGTCAGGATCAAATCATCTGGATCCAAGCTATTTCCGTCTGGCAAATCTCTAATTGCTTTAACCAGTTGCTCTTTTGACTGAGCTAGCCCTTCCGGGCTGATATCGACGAGCACAACTTTAGCGCCTTCTTGGAGATATCTTCGAGCTGATTCCAAGCCGATATTTCCTGCGGCTCCAGTGATGAGAGATACCAGACCCTTTAGTCGATTTGGGATGGGGCCCTGAGGAGACAGAGGTTGCGTCATGTTTTCTTATTGCGTCGCAATTTCGACAATGAGCGAAGAAAATTCGAGATGTGCGACTGACCGCGGTTTTATTCAGTGTCTTTCACTCATGTTATCCATTTCGGTATTTATTTGCTCCGCACTCTCGGGGCAAATGACGATCCACTCTTTTGCATTAGATGATCACAAGGCTAAAGTGAGGGGATATTCGGGGATGCGTCCGAAGTAGGTTATGTCATACATTTTCGGAGCAGCTTCGGGGCTGGCACCGAAGCGATCTTTCAGTAGCAGAGGATTCTCCCAGAGCGATTAGCCAGTGCCTCGAAATTACATTTGGTAGCATACAACTCTATGAGCCGTTTCCAAGAGGCTAGATTCTATCTACGAGTATTAAATTGCCAGAGCAGAAATCTGCAGGTACTTCAAGTGAAAAAGGTCATTGACGGCTGGCTTAGTTACATTCAAAATGAGGGCCCAGGCTATAATATTCGATTTTTCGGAGAACTATATTCGGAAATCCAGAGCCTCAATAAATTGGCTGCTATGAGCTCCCCAAAATTCCTTGATGCCTGGATGTTCCTTCACACCGTCTCCACATGAAGATTATCCTGCTTTTCCAGTCGAGCTTCAGCAGCAGCTCCGGACTCTGCCTGTCGGAACTCTAGATAGTTCTTTTCAGCCTTCTTAGCAAAAACACTAACATCTGCCCCAAATAGAACACCCATATCCTCCAAGGGAACTCCCTTCGTCTCAGGAACGAATAGATATGCAAAAGCCAAAGCGACGATTGTACAAGCTCCAAAGAAATAAAACGTGCCGTACTTGATAGAGGCAATCATGTAAGGCAGCGAGTAGACTATAATGAACTGGGCCAACCACTGCATGCAGACAGCGCACATCATCCCGATGGTTCGTACACGAGTTGGAAGAACTTCGGATGCGAAAATCCAGGGAATACCGTTCCAGGAGAATCCATAGAAAATTGCGTAAATGTATATCATCGCAACTGCGGTCCGCGACCCAGCGTCACTCGGCGGAACTTGATCGAAGGATCGGCTGAGTTGGGAATATATGGCCAAGTAAAACATTGCTACTGCTGCACCGATCGCGCCAACAAGTAGGGGACCGCGACGCCCGAAGCGATCCACGACCCAAATCATGAATACCACGGTTGTGCCCATTTTCACTAAGCCGTAAACTCCTGTAGCTAGAAGTCCAACAGAAGTGCCGGTGAAACCAATCTACATTTGGACACAATGTTAGCGTTTTTCTGTCAAAGAAGGAAGGATTGATCACGGGGTTTTCATGTCTTACCGATCGAAAGATGGTAGGGCTGTAGTAATTGATAGAGTTGATTCTGGAAAAAGAATTGTAAGACACAAAATCAAAATATCGGGAAGGAAGATCACAGGAACCATACCCAGTAAGATTTTGTAGCAGCATCAGCATGACTCCAATCAAGATTCGATTCCGGACACCGGGGGCAGCACATTCACGCACGACCTGTGAGAGCGTACGCCTTTCGCCACTTATCTCGAGCTCTTGATTGACAGAAGCCTGAATCTCAGCTATCTCGTTGACCACGTAGGGGTGCTCTAGTGGAAGATGGCGGACCCAGGCGAGGTTTTTCTGTGCTTTGGTGATTTGATTCTTGCTGGCCAGCCAACGTGGGCTTTCTATCATCCAAGACATACACATTAATAACATCCCGGCTGGAATCAGTTGTACGCCGACGGGAATTCTCCACTGGGCAGACTTTGTACTAGGAATGTTCTTGTCGACCCCGTAGTTGACCCAAAAACCGAAGACAAGAGCAATCTGTAGCATGATCTCGAATATTCCGACTAGTCTCCCGCGGATAAGAGCTGGGGAGCACTCTGCAATGTAGATGGGAATCATAGTGGAGGATGCCCTTTTTGAAAAACTCGTAATTAATTTCAATAATTCGAAAAAGCAGAATGATAAGTACCCACCCAACTCCTAGTCCAGTCAACACACGTCCAGCATATAGCTCAGCGATACGTCCCACGAGTTGAAGGGCCGATCCGATGGCAAAGACAACGCCCGATCCTAAAATCACAGGCTTACGACCAAAATTTTCGGCAAAGAAGAACCCGAAAATGGCTCCGAAGAATGCGCCTGCTTGGAACATTGACACAACGTTGGATGAGAGAGCGGTTGAGCTATCACCATCAAGGCCAAAGGATGCCTTAAATGCTGGAAGCTCTAGCGTTCCTCCGATAAAAGCTGAGTCGTAGCCATACATTGCGGATGCCTGAGAGAGAGTAGGTCATATTAGCATGGTAGTAGTATGATGGCAAAGTGTTTCTTTCAGCGTTTCTTACCCAAGTGGCCGATAGTGCAACCATGTAGACTCGGTAGCCATATATTTCGGAGGGAGTATCATCATCACTCCCCAACGAACGAGAAAAGGGGTTCCTCATTGTAAAGAATTGTGGCAAGATCGAAGGAAACAGGCGGTGGTGTGTGATCCTCAGCTGAGTCGTAGCCGCTCCAAACTCCCTGCCCCTGGGATGAAGAAAAGTGCGTTAAATACCGTGGTCTTCGGACTGGCCGGTCATACACCGAAAGCTTTGGCCATATTCAGCAAGAAGGAAGATTTGCCCCCCACGGGGACAGCTCCGAAGTGCGGAGAACACGACAGGCCCGAGAGATCTGCGGCGAGGGCTAGGCTTTCGTTCTCCAGTAAAACGAGACCATTTTTATGGTCTAAATCTGGTAGTCAAGTGGGGAGTTAAACATTGTCCATATCACCAGTTTGTATGACTATTTGATGCACTAATTTGATACTATCACCATCCCGACTAGGCATATGGGGTTTCCGGCAAAGCATTTTTGGTAATTCAGATATACCACTTAGCAAGAGCATCCATAGATCGAGAAAAGTTTTACCCGGGAGCTTTGTTCTTTGTTCTCTAGTTTGTGCTGTATCTGAGAATCTGGACACAGAAACCCAAGAAACTGTAAAATTCGGGGCCTTCGTGGAGTCAGCCATTGCGAAGTCGCATGGCTTCAACATAGCCCACCGGCCAATATGAAATTGGAAGTTTTCTGGGGCAAGTTCCCACTTGCCAGTGTGGGAAAGAAAAAAAAACTAAACTAAACATGCTGTGATTCACTTCATCATCTATGTATTACTTGGTAAATTTTTCACTGCGAACCCATTTGTTATGTACAATAAGTTCGGGAATAGGATCAGGTAACATGCTCCTTCTCCTCCTCTTTCGGGATGCGCACCCAGAATAATGTGATACATCCAGCAACAACTTCACACGCAAGTGCAAACCACCAAATTGCCCTCAATCCTTCCAATCCAATATCTCCAGATGGCCCACGATCTACTTTAGTCCCGATAGCATCAGCGACAGCAGTCATGACAGCGGAACTCAGGTTTTGCATAGTGACTAGAAGACTGCCCGCGCTTCCCTGGTAGGATCGTCGCACATTGCTTGTGATGTAAATCGACGCGGCAGCAAAAGACAGGTCCGGCCCGAAGGTTACCAATGCAATCCCGGGGAATGATAAAGCCCAGTAGTTAGTTCCTGATGTTTGTGGTAGGAAGAAGACTGGTCCAAGCGCAAAAGCGAACATCGCCGTGAGATAGATGAAGTGGCCCGGAACGACATGAAGAGTCTTACTAACAACCCATGTTGCCAGCACTCCGACAATTGCGTTCGGAAGCAGATAAAGGGCAACCGTGATAGGCTCATGGTGCTGGATACGCAACCAAAACTGGACAGCATAGAATTGCCAAGCCCCAGAAAAGGCGCCATAGCCCAAAAAATATGCAATCATAAGAGGCGTGAATCCTTTGGTCTTCCATAACCTATTTGGAATCAGAGGTCGTGAAACCCAGCGTTCCACGAAGAAAAATGCTATCAGAAGTAAAATTCCGACCACAACAAGACTGTAAGTATAAGGACTCCATTGTACGACAGATCCCTGGGTCAACCCAAATAGGAGGCAGATACAGCCCGTCACTGCAAAGCTTGCTCCAATGTAATCAAAGTCTCGAATCGTTGGTGCGTCAGTACCGGCAATATCAGCAACCGGGCGAAGTGGAGGAATTGTCGTGTATGCCGCGACGAGACAGACGCCAGAAAGGATGGCATTCGAACCAAAGATCCAATACAGGTAGGACTTCAACGCTCCACCTTGGATACCACCAAGCCAGAATCCAAAGGGTGCAGTGGCTGACATTGCGGAGAATACTTGGTTCTTGCGACGACCCGGCTTATAGACTCGTCCAAGGATACTCATTGAGCCCGATACCAAAACTCCGATGGCAAGTCCTTGCATTGCGCGAACAATGTAGAAGAGAATCGCCTTTTCGGTAGAGAAGACTCCAACAATATTCCAGACAAGAAGCCAAGCGAACGCGCCAACCATGATCATTCTCGGTGGAGCCAAGTCACTCAATGACCCCGATATCACAACAGAAAGAGATAGTGGTGTGGTATAGGCTCCCAATATCCATGGAAGCTCACTGTTGCTGATGCCGAGAGACTTCTTGAATTCTTCCTGGTTGACCGTAATGTCCCCGAGCAAGAAAGAGAATAGGAGGAGACCAGCCGAGCAAACGAAGACAAAGATAACTTCGGCAGTGAAGCTACCAATTTCGGGAGGAACTCCCTGGTATTTGGCCTCACTCGGGGATCCAGCTTCCTCGGTCAGGTCTGGCATTCTTTTTGGGGAGGCATGTCTGAAGGAGCGACGAGTGCTGCGCTCACTTCGCCGTGATTGAATAGCATCCAATTCGAGGTGGTTATCTTGGTGGTGACTTAGAGTGCTGGCTAAGTTCTCAAGTGCTTCTCCCATGTGTGAGCCACGGCGAGTTCGACTTGTGGGAATTCTGTGCAACTCTGTGACATCCTGCGAATCGGGCAAATCATCCAGTTCGTCGGAATTTCTTCTGGTGCTGTCTGCTGTCGTGGATAGCGACATAGTGGAGGTGGCAGTCGATCCCAGCTCATAGACGCTGCGGGTGGCCCCCTTTGGGCCATCGCTGGCAGGGGCCGGTGCCATTCTGAAGGGCGCTTTGTTCCTTGTCTATTTCTTGCGCTGGAATAACTTCCGGTCAAAAAAAAGATCAAGAGGATCGTGGGGAGCGAGCTGAGTAGATATATGGTGCCCCAGTTAGGTAGCCCCAGCTAAATGGTCAGAAAAGTGGATCAACACGTCACATCGAAGAGTTTTACAGCTTTGCGGACATCATTCTCCGACCGACATATCGAGATTGTACTACAATGGGGAGCTTATCTGGAATTCTTTGTTGTTCTTTTTTTGACCATTCAGATGCAGAAATCTTATCACAATGCTAATGCGCCCAGGAGCAATCTCAGTCAAAGGGAATTGCGCAAAAAGGGTTAGTCTTGCGAACCCAGAGAAAAGAAAGAGAAAACACAAACACAAATACAAAGAAAACTGTCAGGTTCAGGGACTTGAACAGAGCCTGGGACTTCTATCTTACTCCACTTTGTGGAGAATCAGTTTGTTCATCCGAAAAGACCTGGCAAGCACTTATCCGGCAGTCAGCTACTATCTAACCTAACCATCCAACATACCCTAGTGCAGTATAGTGAAAAGATTCACCCAGCAAGTGAATGATCTAGTCTCGTTGGGATGACATGAACATTAATTGAGGCCGTCAATTTGTCTATTGTGGTTGGACGGATGAATGAAAGCTGTCTCGGTTGCTCCCCACGCACGATGGGTCCTCATTTTCGCCACATCTGGGGTCAACCCATGTCTGGAATCGCCAATCTACTGGTCGGCACTATTTTAATCGAACCTTCCCATCCGTACCGTGAAATCATCAAAAAGGTCACGAGTGCACAATACAACAACTTAGCTGTATGCACCAATCATTCAGACCTTATGATGTCACCCAGTTCAACCGTATATAATCGTTTCGTCACCATCACTGGGGGTTCACTTTTTATTTCCCCAGAAGCATTATTTGAAACAAATATCTACTTGCAGAATAATCAAGTATCTCATAATGTCCGACTTCTTTCGCAGAGCGTCCGATGCGTTCCATCGCCAGCGTCAAGACTCGACTGGCTCCGTGGAAACACCGACGTCTCCTGACGCTGCAAAGTCCCCAGAGGCACTGGGATCCAAACAACGAACTGGATCTGAACAGTCTGAATCACATGTGAATGAAGCTTTCGCTGGAACTGCAACTAGTATATATCCACCTATCTTTGTCTTTAAAAGTTATGGGGAAGTACTGTTGAGCTTAAACTAATAATCGCGGTTAGCTGATACCGTCCAACCGAAAAAGCACCACCCATGGGGCTGGAGACATCATCAGGAAAACCCGAAAGGATCTGAAAAGAAAGAGCCATCATCTGGTCAGGGAAAGAAAGATGATCTTGACTGGGTCGTTGCATCGTAATATGATATTCGTGCTTATCTACGTCGGAATTGGTAGTGACTATCTTCAGTCTTTGAGACACGCGCCAAATTACCGACGATGATGGCACGTCAAATATTTTCAATTGCGCTGTCGAAAGTCTGCAGGTATTGGTTTACAACTGGATAATTGAGGGAAGTATTTAGGCTGAATTTGGATGTGCATAAATTGAATCTTGACTCGGTTTCTCATGAGAAGTCATAAAGTACGCCTATGTAGTGCAAAGAGTGTTTGTAGACTTGAAATGCTTCTTTTGAAAGTAGTGCCTATCGAAGTGAAGCTCCGGGGCTTACGACTCCTCAGTTGTGCTGTCAAAACACAGAATGCTAACCGATGCATCTGCAACCTTCTGGTCGTCGGTATCCCACTCGGTAAACTTGCAAATGCCAGGGTCCTCCACTGAGTACAAAATTGGCTCTTGACACTTATCATCCCTTTAGCAGAGTTAGTACAAATTTCATTCATCATCGAAAGTGGCAACCTCCACTCAGAATTGAGATTGAAATGAGAAAACTTACTTGTAGAAATTGCACACAACATCTTCCGGAACCTTGACGGCTGTAACCTTCCCCTTTCTATCGATTGCAATTTTCATTAGTCCCCCTTCATTTGAGCATTCCAGTGCTTGGAGTCACTTACAGGGCCTCTGGCACGATGGTGCATTTGTTGTTTGGCTCAATTTCGGCCGACTCCCCTGTGCATGGCTCCTGGGAGTAAATGGTAGCCTTCGAGGCGAGTTAGCTTTGCCTCAACAGTGTTTATCGGCATATATTATGCATCGCGTAAGAAAATACCTTCTCTGCTGCCAATGCAGGAGCCACAAATGAGGCAATGGCGAGTGCAAGGAATTTGTATGAGACCATTTTGATTGATGTTGATGTTATTTGGGAAAGGTAGTCAATAACGTGGTAAACAAGGTTGAAAGTGTCAATCAAGAAATGTTCCGGTATTTAAAGGGACAAAAGAGCTTTATCTGCTTGAGGTCTAAAAAACAGCAGTTCCCCAGCAACATGGCCAATGGCATACTCCGCCTGTGTGCATAATATTGGCTGCTATTGGACCCACAGCACAGCAAGCCCATCGTGCGGCGATCTTGCCGATCTCTCTAGGGAGGAAAAGGCCTCTACTGTACTCCGTACATTGCGCCCGACAAGAGGTATTGGCCCTTGAGACTTGTGCAGAGTACATATTTTGGAATTGATCTTCTGACTATGGATATTATTCAGTGCTTAGTAGATATTTAAAATTCTAGCCTAGCCATGCCAATTCCCATGCTTTACCCATTCTAGCAAAGATTCCTCATATTTTCTCCAGAGGCCAACCTAATAGGTTGCAGCTTGACGATCCCAAATCAATAATGCGAGTATTTCGTGTAACCTACAATGCAAGGGACCTCAACAATTCCATCATTCTCTTCAACAACTCTCTATTCATACTGCTATTCTCCGTATTACGGAGAATAATATTCTGCAGTCATTCTTCTATTCCAGAGCCAAAAAGTGACCGAAAATCCAACCCAATTACTCAATCCAAGCAAACTCATCCTTAAGATACTTATTAGCCCTAACATCCCCAGATCTAGCATGACCCTCGAAATTCTCCGCCCGTGCAGCTCGACCACAGAGTCTGCCCAGTTCACCACTTTCCTTTTCATCCGTCACTTCCTGATACGTCACCGTGCGTAGGAACTTTCCTACCCAGACTATGAAGAAGATTAAAAATGTTAGCTACATTCATGCATGCATTTATTTCTCTGCAAGAATATCCCGTGCTTGCGGGTGGCTGGGAATACTTACGTCCACCGGTATATCGAGCCGCACCACGAGTAGGAAGAACATGATTCGTTCCTATACATTTATCTCCATACGAGACACAAGTATTTTCCCCTAGGAAAAGAGCGCCGTAGTTGGACATTTTCTCGAGAGCTTCGCGTGGGGTTTGAGTTAGGATTTGGACATGTTCGTAAGCGTATTCATCGGCAAGTTTATACGCTTCGTCTAAATCGTTGACGATATTTACTTCGCCGAGACGAGACCATGAGACACCCGCGATATCTGCTGTTGGTAGAATCTTTAGAAGACGATCTACTTCGGTGATTGTTTTTTCGCCGAGGGTTGATGAGTTTGTTATTAGGACTGCGGGGGAGTCGGGGCCATGTTCGGCCTGGGAGAGGAGGTCTGTTGCGACGGTGAAGGGGTCGGCGTGTTCATCTGCGACGATGAGGATTTCTGTTGGGCCGGCGGGGAGGTCAATGCCGATTTCTTCGCCGAATAGTTGGCGTTTTGTTTCGGCGACGAAGGCGTTGCCGGGGCCGGCGATGAAGTTTACTTTTTTCATGCTTGGGGTGCCAATTGCCATTGCTGCGACGGCTTGAACACCTCCTAGGATATAGATGTCGTCTGCACCGGCGAGATGCATTGCTGCGACGGTGTTGGCGGGAATCTTGCCGGCGATTGGGGGTGTGCATGCTGTGACATGAGGGCAGCCAGCGACCTTTGCGGTCAAAATTGTCATATGGGCAGAGGCGAGGAGGGGATATCGGCCACCGGGGATATAGCTATCAGTTGAATCGATTAGCAAATGTTGCTCTCATATGCCATTCTATAGAGACTTTATACTCACGCGCCCACGGAATTGATGGGAATGTTCTTCTGTCCAAGATGCACCCCAGGACGAATCTCTAGCTCAAAGTCCTTAATCGAATCTCTCTGGGCCAGAGCAAAGGTACGAACATTATCTTGAACCTGCTTAATATCATCGATAATCTGTTTCGGGACGCTAGAGACAATCTGCTGAATCTCTTCTTTGGACAGTTTGAAGCTTGCTGGGCTCCATTTGTCGAATTTCTCTGAATATTTTCTCACAGCTTCATCGCCATTGGCGCGAATGTCGTCAATTACACCCCGCACGATTGCGGGGGTGTCAATTGTTGGTGCATTGCCTGAGTTGGAGGCGTTTCCCTGCTTGAGCTTGATGACCATTGTCGCTTTGAATGTGATGATTTCTTTTTCCGTTGCAAATTGGGACTTGTTGTTTGAATCGTGAAAAATCACTTGCTATATATGATTAATGATTGCAACCTACCATCAAGATGATGAAGCTTCGTGTTTACCTCGGAATCGGCGCCGATTCCGATTCCCCGCAATCGTGGACCGCATGGCGCAGTTCGGAATGTGGAGATCTGCAAAAGAGAAGAACAGCCGAGGGGCAAAAGCTGACAAACACAATTTCCAGAGTGGTCAGACACTCAGAGCTTTGACTTGGTCTACTAGTACCCATCTCCAAGTTGGAGACGGATTGGTACAACTTAGTACGACATGGAGTAGTACCAGGTGGAAAAGGTGACATTGCATCACATAATTATCATGTTATATCATCATGGGTATCATTCATTGGGTATCAAATCATTTAGTATACAGAGCAGCTCCCAGATCTCCTATTAACTGTGCCAAACTCTGCACGAGTGGCGGAGCTCGGTCTGGGGTACCTGGCCGAAGCACCGATTGTACGAGTTGCATCGTCGCTCCCGGATCTGCAAGATAAAGGGGTCCACTAGAACTTTGTAAAGCAGGTAATCCACATCCCAAAGTGACAAATTTGGAGACGTCGGGAACCTCGTCTGCGTCAAGGTATACTGTCGGGCCTTGAGATAGAGTCGGGCTATCAATTGATCGAGCGTTGTTGGCTTTTGAAACTACCCCGTACGACCAAAACGCGAGACTTGCGTAATAGACGCCGATGGCAAGGAATCCAGTTATTGAGCCTGGGGCCATCTGTCGGGCAGCGCGTATAGTTTGGCCGGCATGCCAGACAGCACGTCGTGAGTCAGAACTTGCGATCCACTCCAGAGCAGATTGGTATACTCGACGAGCTTCTTGCTTATCCTCTTTTCCGGCAAAAAGCTGTAGTTCCTCCAGCGACATGTGAAGAAGCATCGAAACCACTTCACAGACTAAAATAATCTCGGGTCGAAATTTTACATGCAGCTCGGAGCACACCAGGCGAAAGTGTTGAAGTGCCTGTTCGAGTTCTTGTTGTCGGGAGTTGGTGACAAGGGCATGCCAATGCTTGGAGTTAGTGCCGGAAATGAACTTTAGTCGGTGGTACTCGTCTATCAATGCAGAGAGGCCGTGGAGAAGAACGAGGGCGGACATTTGCGTGTCAATGCGGTCCTGGAACACCGAAAGTTGTGACATGTCGCGCAGAATATCGGCTAGCGAGGGGATACGCTCGGGGGTGAGATTTCCATAGAGCTCCCTCCATTCGGAGGCCGACTTTGCCTCCCATAACTGGCGAGCTGCTGGTAACGGTAGGTCCATATCGGCGTATGAGATAAGTGGGTTGACATTAAGGGTCACTGCTGACTGGGTGTCGTGGACAAATACATGATAAACAAGTCTGTATGGTCAGCGTCAAGTCAATACTGGAGTTAGATTTTCTCTCCACTATACCTTTTAAACGACTCCTGTTCCACCCATGCATGCCACTTCTGCTCGAGGACATCCTCATCATCCTCAGGCAAAGGTATGATGTTGGTATATACCGACCGGCGAAATCGTAGAGACCGACGTAGCATAGTAATGAGGGGCTGTGAGAAGCTCTCAGCAATCTCCGTCTTTCGTCGGTTGCCACTCCATATTCCAATGTCAATCGTTAGGGCGTAAGTTTGTGAAGCCCGTAGGTCGCGGGTTGTACTATTATCATTTTCATACTGATTGGTCAGATCAATGCACACCAGTGTGAGAAAATGAGGCAGTCACCAACTTTTGTAGGCATATACAGGCGAACTATCTCTAAGAGAGCATATCCCAACTTCCGGATGGTTGGTATGGGTGAATTGACCGCCGCCGCAGAAGCCATGGCCGCGAGAATACTCGCATGTTCGCTATTTGGTCGAAAGGTCGGGGCGTGAATAAATGAGTCGACATGTTTTGCTTGCCGCGCAAAGAAATGTTGAATTAGACCATCCAATAATTCAGTGCTTGGAAATGACTTCATAATGCGAGACATATTGGCTTCTCGGCTAATCTCAAGAACGAGGCCAAAGATCAGGTCTCTGCTACTAGAAGAGAGTCTTTCACAGAGAATCTGCTGGTCTGGAGTTGCACTCGCTTCTGGGCTGTTGATAGTCTGCGGAATTGATAAATTCTCGTGATCCACGAAAGCCTTATCTTCGTGCGCAGGTTTCCACGCAGAAAGGGAGGAACGGTTATATGCTTCGGCTCCAATGCCGATATCATTATCGGCGTCGAAGCGATTTTGCGGGTCATTATCTTGCATTGCTGGTAGTATACTGCGGGAATTATACATCTCAATGAGACCAAAGTCGCCATCGGTCAGGTTGAAATCAAAGGGGGGGTACTCCAGGGCACCATAATGGGTGAACTCGGGGATCAAGCTGGATGGTTCGAAGGGATCATTATATCGGGTCAACGAGGAGACAAGTGAGTCTGGGATGAAATTGGGGAAGAATGTGCCATCGACGCTGAAGATGCCGCTCTCTTGGTCGGTTGGCGATACGGCTGGCGGCTGGTACTGCGGGGATTGTCCAGAATATTCGATCAACTCGGAAGCTGGCATTTCCGGAGATAGTATTGGGATTATCGATCCCGTGGATAGCTCGTCCATTGGGGTGGGCATGGGCTCGAAAGCGACAGAAGGAGCCTGGCAGGTGGTAGGTTCTGGAGAAGACTCTTGGGTGACTTCTTGCCAATCGCAGTGCAGATTGCGTTCTCGACAACGACGGCAGGGTTTCTCTTCATCACATTTTAATTTTGATGAAGCGCATGTCTTGCAAGCCTGTGATACCCGACTCTGTTTGGAGGTGGGTGAGGACCAATTGCGCTTTCTCTTACGATCCCGGTCTGAGGCGTGGCCGGTTGCATGGCGTTTAAGAAGGTCACTTGATATGTCAGTAAATACAAGCAAAAGAAGATAATTCGTATTAAGCAGGTATCTCACGGGCGGGCAAATCCCTTGTCACAGACTTCGCAAACATAGGGCTTCTCACGAGTGTGAGAACGTACGTGTCGGATAAGATGATCGGGACGGTTATAATGGCGACGACAGAATCCACACTGGAAGTAGCCACCATCCTTGGATTTTGTGGGGGAAGAAGCTTCCATGATGTGACATGAGGGAGTGAGGAGGTGACGAGGTGAAGTTGAAGAGAAGAGAAAAAGAGGAGAAGAGGAGGAGAGGAGGAGAGGAGAGAATCCGGGGAAGCGCAGAACAGAAAAGGAAGGCGCGGATTGGTCGGTGGGTCCTTCCCCACGCAGATCTCCTGCTGACTCATCAAAGTCATCAGACTTGCCGATACCCTAGAATCCAGCAGACAAAGAATATAGAGAATGCTGGAAAAAAGATTAGTGTATATTGAGCAATATTCAGAGAAATGACCGACTCCCAGTAGAATGACCACAATACCGATAGGTCCGTTTGAAATCCTCCCCTTTCTTCAGATTCACCGGTATTTCCCTACTTCGGGATGTGGGGGAGAACATCCGAGTGGAGGGTCCCATTTATCAACTCAGCAATTACGAAAGTCCCAACATTGAGACTCCATTTTTTAAGAATTATCTTCTACTTGGGCAGTAGTAAGAGTATCTCTATTCTGTACAGTATTACATTCATCTGCACTTGACTGCAGGAACTCCATCATGGGTATACTCCTACTCCCCTCCGCCATTTCTATACTCCCTTGACCTTGAACCTATCTAATGCGGACAGCCCTTACTCCCGTACACTTCTTCTCCCATGGCTCAACTATGATGCTGGGAGAAGAATCCGAGAGCGCCGATTACTGGAAAAAATGCGGTGACGAGGCTCTAGCCCGAAATATCAAGGGTGTTATCATCATGGTACATCACCCATCCTTCCACCACCTTGGTTGTCTAGCAAATTTACAGATTCACGGGAGTCCAAGACTAACAAAATAAAATCTATAGGGCGCTCACTGGGACACGCTGAATGATTCAATTCAACTATCCACAAACCCAAATCCAGGAAAAAGCCCCGTAGCTTATGTCCAAGCCGACAAATACACAAACTACGTCCTAAATCCAGACCTACCAACAACAGAACGTTGCATTTCCCTCCTAGCAGCAGAAGGTTTCAACGTCAGTGGGAATCCCACCTTCGACTGGATTCACGACGTCTACCTCATCCTCATCCGCATGTTCCCATCCGGATGTCCACCAACGACACTCGTATCCGCTAACGCACGATACGATCCACACTTCCATCTGAAGATCGGAGCCACACTCCGACCCCTGCGTAAAGAAAATTACCTTATCATCGGAACCGGTGGTGCAGTGCATAATCTTTATCGGAATCGGTGGGCTCCTATGTTACGCTTTCGTGATAATTTTGCTATGGAGACGCCGCCGGAGGATTGGGCTTTGGAGTTTCGTCAGGCGGTTGAGGATGTTATTACTAAGACTTCTGGGTCGCAGTTGAGAAGGGCTATGACGAGGTTGATGAAACATCCGCGTTTTCGTGATGCGCATGCTACGGATGATCATTTCATGGCGGCGTTGTTTGTGGCTGGGGCGGCTGGGGATGAGGAGGATGGGGATGCACCGGCGGTTTTGGGGGCGGAGAGTTGGGAATTGACGAATATGTGTAATTCGCAATTTACTCTTGGGAAGTGGAAAGAGATTGCTGTGTAGGCAGTCATACTATCAGTTAGTAGTTTCCTATAGACATACTACTGTGTCCAGTCTACCTTACTACTAGTATCCAATGCAACAAAATGAAGAAAAGCTAGGCGGCCGCGGCTCGCACGTCCATTCATAGCGTATATACACAGCCTCCAGCTCCAATGTAAAAGAACAAGAGGGAAAGCAAGAACCAATCCAAGGTCCACGCCGATTAAATGCTGTAATGATCAGGGAATCGCATCCTCGACGACTTCCCGTGCTCGTATCTCGTCGTATCGTGCAACAATTCGTCCAACGCCGTTTACCACACTGCACAAAGGAAAAAAAGAAAAGAACAAAGGAAATGGAAAAAAAAGAAAACACAAAAAGAAGAACAATGATGACAACCCAATGGATATTTTCTAACTCCGACCCAATCAAGCAAGGAACTACAATGGCAACAATGTCACAAGCTTTAGATAACAACGACATCTCCCTCCGCATCTGCAGGGTCGGAGGCCATCATGTCGTTGTATTTTCCAACCGCAATCATCATGGGATCATCTTCCAAGTCGATCGCGCTGTCGTCGTTGTTTGGGAGCACAAGTTCTTTTTCGCTGGGGACATGTTTGTCCCCTTCCGTGGCCGGACTCTCTCCGGAGCCCTCATGGCTCACAGATTGCATAGATTGGCGGTGGTGTTGGCCACCTTTCACATCAAACGATGTGGTTTGAGTGTTCTGCTTCGGTTCTCCAAAAACCGCGTTCTGCAGGGAGTTTGGGGTATTGCGCATGAAACCACCCTTCTCGGCTTGCCAGACCATCATCTCATGGAAAAACACCTTGGTCATCCACCACGCGCTGAAACTAGGGGCACCACCAAGGGTCAACCGGTGCAAAATGCTATCCCACATGGCATCAACCTTGTCAATGATGCATGTTGTGCGGTGGTTGGCATACACGGTTGGCAGGTTGAGAATAAATGAAACCCAGTTGTCAGGGAAATTATAATCCTCGCCAGCGGAGGTTTCCACAGGGAACTGATGGGCCTCAATATCTGCAGGGTCGTCAGGCTGTTGGAAGTATGCCAGACCAGACGATGGATTGGCATCCGTGATAGGAGTGAGCAACGCCCGAACATCATGCTTCAGGATTTGTTCCGTGGACTTCTCAGCGCAGCTTGGGATATTGGCCTTGGTAATCATTTCAGTAGGATGAACCATGGTCTTGAAGTCGTACCACATCTGGTTACGGTTGTCCGGGTGGCACAACCAGGCGGCAGCAGCATTGGCAGCCTGATTCACATCTAGCATGTGCTTGAGGAGATTGCAAAAGATGTGGGCGGGGATGAGACGGGCGACCGATACATGAGTAGGTTGCGCCTTGAAAGTCTCAGTGATATGACCGCAAAGGCGTTGTGAAATGGATCCAAAGGCATCCATGACGACCTTGGGGACGACTTGAGTGGTGAGTGGTGCGACAAAAGCAATCATTTTTTGATACATTAACCAATCGCACTCCTTAATCCATGGAGCCATATTCGGATGTGTCAACAATTTTTGAACAGGAACAGTTAGTGTTCCGTGGAATGCAGAAAAGTATTTCAAAAGATTACGCTCTTTGCAAAATCGGAAGCTGTCAATGACAGAGATACAATGCGACCGGTAGAGAGCAGCCAGCGCGTCAGCCACCTTGAGATCAGTGTTGTGAGGGAGGTATGGACGAATGTCGGGAAGGGTGAGGGAGTCGTTATCCATTGAGGGGACTTCATCGTCGGGGAACTGGAGCATCTGGTGGATCATTTTGCCAGCCTGCTGAGCGACATTGTCCGGGGTAATGGCAGCATCGGCACTGATTGGATGTTGCCCTTCACATCCGCAAGCATTATTAGAGGGAGTACTGTTGGAGAATCGCGGTGGAAATGAGGTCGTCGGCGAAGGGAAGACAGCGGTGTCGGCGGTGGGTGGAGGGATGCTCACGCCGAAGCGACCATTGGAATGTACTGAAGGGGCTGGAGATGCTTCATCGAACCGTCGCGCACGCATCATTGCACTGTTGGGGCGGTCTGGCATCCCTGCCGGAACATGAGGATTTTGGGTCAACTGCTGAGGAACATGCTTGACTTGCTTCTCCTCAATGACAGAGAGATCAACATAGTGATACTTGGACTCTCCGCGAACACCCAATCGGCGAGTTTGCACATTGGGGAAGATAATCCGAACCAACTTGCCAAAGGAGGCGGGGTTTAGAACGGACACTCTTTCTGTACCGCATTTCTCGGCATAACAACAGTAGACGCGATCTCGACGCACTGAGCCATTGCTTTTGCGGCAATTTTCACGCAACCAGATCATGGCGAATACCTGCTTCACCTTTTCGGCCTTGCCGCCTGCCCCTTCATGCTTCATGACCTCAGCAGCCATCTGCTTCAATGTGTAACCCTCGTATTGGCGAAGTAATTTTCGTAGCTCATTATCGTTTGCCAATGTCGAGCTGGACCCGCGTTTCTTTTTGCCCCCACCAGCCTCCGAAGCCTCCTGATCTTCCAATGTCGGATCGGGGAGATGGTTTTCAATCCCGCTATCATACATGGGTTGATGATATTGAGTGACAGGGACTTGAGGCATACCATGGTGACTTAGATCGGGAGGAAGGGAGTGGTGAGAGAGGTTATGGCTGTGCATGGGGTGTCCTCCAAATTCGTCAGCACGCGAGGCGACTGAATGTTCACGGTGGGCTTGGTCCAGGGAGCCACCATTGGATTGATGGACCAGTTGATGACCAAAACGCATAATCATATCTTCAGGGTTGTTGGCAAAGACATGCTGGGCGCCGGCGACCTGGGAGGGCATGAATTGAGGGAAGGCGTCGAGTTGATCCTGTGTTTGCTGGGTCGTACTCGAATGAATACTCGCAGTGGAGCCTCGAGATCGAGGGCGTCGACCAGCGCGAGAGAGAGTCTCGGAACGACCGCGAAGGTGATCGGCCGTGCCAGGGCGACTGAGAGGGCCCATATGTTGAGTGGTCTGGGAGACGATACTACCTTGCGACGGGGCGCGGACTGGGAAGGCAAGACATTAGATGAATACGTGGGGAGAGACAGCGAGAAGAGCGTAAGGGATCGACTCACCTAATTCTGGAGGCATTATGGCAGGTAGAGAGTGGTTGGATCAGATCGGACGAAGTGGAGGAGGCCCGTCACCAGGGAGATGGACCGGTGCAAGACCTGGTCACGGTGGGATAGCGGGCGGCGACGAGGTGACCATGCGGAGGGGGTGGAAGAGAGAGGTGAGAGAGAGGATCGAGAAGATGAGGACAGTAGCCAAAATCAATCCAAGACAGAGATCCCTCTGGATATGAAGTCCAAGACCAAAGGCAGAGAATAGCCAAATCAACAACCGCGTGAAGAGAAGAGGTAAACATTCGCACTTCTCGTCGACCTGCCAACCTCTGTTGTGGTCACGTGGGCTGAGTCAGCATGCCGTAAACAAACCGCAGCATACACAACATAGTAAAGTAGTTAGTTAGTATAAGTATACTAGTATACCCTGGTGATAATTAATTAGAGAGAGGAATCATAATTTAGTATATTAATTCAATAATTATTTATCTAATTTATTAGTTTAAGACTAAGGTGGTCTATATCTGTGTATTCCACCACATGAGAGAATAAGTTCGCGCTTAACAAAGGGATGGTTCATGAATGCAGGACAGTACAATCCCGCACAACAGAGTATTTACCAAGGTCAGGGAAACTACTTGTTTCAACATAATTAATTGTCATTTATTTAAGAATAAGTATCTTATTGACTATAATATACAAATAATAGTTATATTAGTCTACATAATACTCTAGTACATAATTGATGACTCTGTTACTGTGCCGCCTACGTCATTCCCGCAGTGCAGCAAAACAGGCTTCAACACCATTCTCAAGAGTGCTCAGTAAACATAGACTGGTATAAGGATATATTGAATATTTAGTAGAGTATAGAATAATCCAAGTATCAATGCCAGCATAAATAAAGTAGAATGTCTGGTGTGCCACAAGTTGGTGGTAAAGGTAGTACCTTTGCATCAAACTTTGAACTGCGCTGATGTATATATCAGTAGATCTGAGCAGCAGTGACCATCAGTACTCTACCACCATCTTTTACACAATAACATAACCACAATAGCACTAAATACCCATTGAATACCAAATATTATTCAATTTTTTTATGTTCCTCCATAACTAATTAGTAGTAACTACCAGTTGTACTGATCAATGCAATTGAATATATCAGCTGTTGTGTACCATGCATGTACCTTGTACATCCATGGAACATAGTGGGCCTAACCAATAACGATGTACATCTACCACTCAGATGGACACTCCTGTAATCTCCGAAATGAACATCAATGATGATCCTACTATTTCCCAGAATAGCCCAGTTACTAGTACTGCTGGCACTACTAGCACCGCTGCTAGTAAATTAGTCCTCGCACTCGTCAGCGCCAAGGCGTAGGGCTGTGATGTCAGGCGGGGGTTTCAGGTACTTCTCGATTTCTCTTTTCTCCTTCTTCTCCAGTTTGACTTCTTCCTCTCTTCTCTTTTCCCCTCCACTCCACTTCTCTCCCCCCACCAACATGCATAAATTCAAGGAAAAGCTCGAGAACCAATTCGAGCAGTTGGAGGACTCATTCCGAGGTGCCTCCACTTTCACATTCCAATCGGTGGGGGAATACTATTCCCCCGCCATGCCCTCACAAGATCACTAACTCACCTCCACTTCTCCAGATCACACTCTCAACGATACAAAAGCACAAGCTACCCACCTAAAACACAAGGTCGGCAAATTCTTCAACATCATCAATCCCAATCACCGTCACGACGAAGAACACGAACAAGCCACCGACCGCAAACGTTCCGCTATCGCCGAATCCCATCGTTTCGGATCTTTCGCCCCCATCCACGACGGCAATCGCATAAAATGGTACGTCGATGCCCTCGACTACCTCTGGGCTGTCTCCGAGGCTCTTGAGAAGGCTACCGAGACCATCTATATCGCAGACTGGTGGCTCTCTCCGGAGTTATTCCTGCGACGTCCTCCCGTGCAACACCAGGAATGGCGCCTGGACCAAGTCCTTAAGCGCCGCGCCGAGGCCGGAGTTCAGATCTACGTGATTGTCTACAAAGAGGTCAATCAGGCTCTCACTTGTAACTCTGCCCATACCAAGCATGCTCTGCGCAATCTCTGCCCCGAGGGCACTCCCGGCCATGGCAACATCCACGTCCTGCGTCACCCGGACCACAACATTTTCGAAAATGCCGCTGATATGACTCTCTACTGGGTATTCTACCCCTCCCCTCCTCACACTAGGTGCACCAGGTGCTCTGTGCTCTGCGCTACTGATATCAATGCTAACAAACCTACCTACTAGGCCCACCACGAGAAATTCATCGTGATCGATTACTCCGTCGGCTTCATCGGAGGTATTGATCTATGTTTTGGTCGCTGGGACTCAAACCAGCATCCACTCGCAGACGTGCATCCAGCTGGTCTTCGCGATGACATCTTCCCGGGACAAGATTTCAACAATAACCGCATTATGGATTTCCAGAGTGTACAGGACTGGCAGAGCAATGAGTTGAGCAAAATTGATTACGGTCGCATGCCTTGGCACGATGTCGCTATGGGACTGGTCGGTGACTGTGTCTACGATATCGCTGAGCACTTCGTCCTGCGATGGAATTTTATCAAGCGTGATAAATATAAGCGCAGCCATGATGTGGACTGGATGCTTATGGAGGGACGTACCGGTGATGATGAGGATATCATTGCGGTTCAGCGACCCAAATACCCATGCGGCGAGTATATCCAACACCCATTGACACCTCTTTCCACCAAGCCGCGCGGTAATCAGGGTACTGTGCGGGCGCAGGTCGTGCGAAGCAGCGACGATTGGAGTAGTGGAATTCTCAACGAACATAGTATTCAAAATGCTTACTGTGAGACCATTCGCAATGCGGAGCATTTCGTTTATATCGAGAATCAATTCTTTATCACTGCCACCGGTGACGAGCAGCATCCGATTTACAACCAGATTGGTCGGGCAATTGTCGACGCCTGCGTGCGAGCTGGCAAGGAAGGCCGCAAATTCCGTGTCATCATTGTCATCCCCGCTATTCCGGGTTTCGCAGGTGACCTACGTGATAATGCGGCGACAGGAACTCGGGCAATCATGGATTACCAATATAAGTCCATCTGCCGTGGAGAGAACTCCATCATGGGACAGATTAAGAAGGCGGGTGTTGACCCGACTCGTATGTTGAGCCATCCTTTTCTTTTCTGCGTGAGTACAAGCCCTTGCTAATCTATGCTGATAGAACAAATCTTTGTCTTTGCCCTGCGAGCATATGACCGTATCAACAAGACCCCCTCTCTCATTGACCTTGAGAATAAGGCCGATGTGACTTACCAGGATATCCAGCGTGGTATCGCAGAGTCAATCATGAGTGAGAGTGTTCACCCATCTGTCGGTCAGGACGGTGATAAGGGTGAGAAGAGCTTCGATGATGATCCCCAGCAGAAGGAAGAGAAAGTGCGCAAGCTCGAAAAATTCGAGCAGCAGGTTGAACAATCCAAGGCAAGGGACGGAGATGCCAGCCGGGACTCTGTGGCACACTGCACCATGCTGAATGGTGGAAAGATGTCCGAGGAGACCTGGGAAGGTGATCCCGAAGCTGAGAAGGATAATATCGTTCAAGAGGAGCTGTATGTGCACGGTAAGGTGTGCATTGTTGATGATCGAATTGTCATTTGCGGAAGTGCCAATATCAATGATCGGGTAAGTGATGCAGCTGTAGCGCGGAAGCAGAAGCAGAAGCCGAAGAAGTCACCGCGAAGTCACCGGGAGAAAAAAGAGAGTCATACTAACCGATTTGTAGTCCCAACTTGGCTCCCACGATAGTGAGCTGGCCATTGTCATGGAGGATCAGGACTTCATCGAGAGTCAGATGGATGGGAAGCCTTACAAAGCTGCTCGACACGCCGCGACACTTCGCCGCCACCTATGGCGCGAACACCTGGGACTCCTTCCTGCTCAGGACTACGATGCAAGCCAGCATCCGAATGCGCGCAGTCCGGACGTCTGTCTCAACCAGGACGAGACGGGTCCAGAGGATGAGTTCGTGATGGATCCGCTTAGCGACAGGGTCTGGAGCACCTGGACGGAGCAAGCTAGCGTTAACACAGACACGTATCGGATGTTGTTCCGCGCTGACCCCGATGATCATATCAAGACATTTGAGGACTACGACGCCTTTGTCCCGCGTGGGGCGCGGCAGGGTCATCTGTTCGATCCGTATATGCCGGCAGCGGAGGTGCGGCAGAAGTTGGATCGCATTAAGGGTCATTTAGTGTGGTTGCCATTGGATTTCTTGTGTGATGCTGAAATGGCGGAGCCCGGCCTAGCCGTGAATCAAATTACAGAGGTAAGTGAATGGCTTGCGATGCTAAATGTTACTGCAAATCCCCACTGCAAATACTACTCCCCCAGAGCCCCTCTTCTCGCTTGTGAAGTGGGGTGGGTGTGGATGGTGCTAACAAGATCGGTAGAGTATCTACACATAGCGACGCGAACAAACCCGAGATCGAGCGAGATCGGCATTGGCATTCGCACTCACTCGCGCTCGCACTCGCTCTTCACTTGATCGCACTCGGTAAATATTGGATGAGTTGATACAGAGTTCCATGGTCACGATTTACCCTTTTCCGTATTTGTATTTAGTTCCTTTTTCTTTTTCTTTCTTTTCTTTTTTATTTTGGCTTTTGCCTTCTCGATCGCGTACTTTGTAGATCTCGCATCGGGGCGTCGGAAGCAATAACCACAGTAGCCGCAGCAGCAGCAGCAGCCTTAGGATCGGGGATATCCGACGATCGCTTCAATGGCTCAGCCTCAGCCTCAATCATTATTATTTCTCGTACTTCTTGAGGTATACACTCCGTACTATTTCTTGGTTGACAAAGTACTGTACATTCACTCCACTCACCGCTGGTCCTTGCGTGGTGGAGCCGGAATAGAGTTAGCGGACCCAAGCCCCTGGAAATCCTTATTACCGTGGGATTGGGTTGATTTGGGTTCTCGGGATGAACTATTAATTCCATTAGTTTATATTATTAGGAAGCGCAGGGCAGCATAATTGTGATAGTACAGAGTATAGAGTACTCAATCAATTATTTGTCTTTAGCAGTAGACACTTAGTCCTCAGTAGTATTCTGATTATCCCCTATTAAACCATTGGCCAGGATTACCAGCCATCTAACCACCGCGATGTATCATTCTTCGTATTGTTGCTGCCGGGGATATTATCCTCCCTCGTCAATTGGATTGGCGCTTGCGTCGGCTTGGCGAGGCTGGGTTCCCCTGTCTTTAGTGCAGTCTGTTAGTTCGTGGAATGTACTCTGTCCACTGTAGTCCTATGTACTCAGTACTCGGTGCGAAGACAATGGCATTCATTTTTGTAGTACAAGGGAATCCCTGCATTTTTTTGTGGGGATCGTCGCGGGTCGTCTCTTTTTAGATACAGCTACAGCGAGACTACGGAGTATTATTGGTCTTGTATCACACCATGTTCACCACTGGTGTGTACTTGTAGTCAAGGGTGGGTGGGGTAAATGTGGGTGGTGAATATTCACAGAGTTCTCCGTACTCCATAGTGTGAAGTACCTACGAGAAGAATACTGCAAGACTACCAATTAGGTAACCGGACACTGGGTGAATGTGTGAATAATTAATATTTGTACTCGGCTCGGTATCACCGATAACTTTTATCCAAATCTCCAACGCCAACCAAATCAAATGAAACAATGATTTCGCTGATCTAACTGATACCCGAATTGAAATCCGAATCAAACAAATCGAAACAAAATAAGCCACAACAAAAAGTAAAGAAAAGTAAAGGCATAGGCTAAGCAAACTCCGTCCGATGCAACTCGTCAAAACAAAACACTTTTGACTCTGACTGACTCGACTCAACTCGCACAATCAGAAATATTGTTAAAAAAAATTCCAAATCATGGCGCTAGACGCGAGGACAATTGAAATGAATGGGAGTTGCGCTGCGCTGCGTGGCGCGAGGGTTTATTGTGGGTATACAGCATACAGCACAGGTACTCCGTATACACAGCGCCCTTGCTGGGAGGCCAGTGCGTCTATCGATTGTTAGACATTGGCATTGGCATTGGACTCCCCACATTTGAACTCGGTAGACATACCGAAATGCTCTACCATGAGGCGTAGGTAGATAGAGGATAGAGGATACTCCGTAGACACTGGCGAATTCGAATTCGAAGATAGTGCTTAGGCCTTGGCGTTGTGGCAGGCATTGCAGCGACAGTGACCACAGATCTTGCAGCGCCAGATAGCCACGAAGGGGCCCGAGTTGCAATCGGAGCAGCGCCACGTCAAAATGTTGCCATTTGTGGCTTGTACAATTGCGAAGACATGACCGGAGCACTGGTTTGCCATGGTGAAGTGCAGAGTAGGTAGTAGAGTGTTGAGTGTAGAGTAGAGTGAATAGAGTATTCAGTATAACTACTACTAGTATAGCTGTTAGTGTTAGCCCGAGGCGCTGGTTCGAAAGTCCCGAAAGACTGTCACCTACCGAACTAGGAGAACGATCAGATCACGGCCCGGCGATTTGGGACTGAACGCAGATCCGGAGAAGGATTCCAAGAAATGGGATAGGAGAGAGTAAATAGGCGGAATGTAGATGTAGGTAGAGGTGGAGATGTAGAATAGGTTGTAGGATGTAGGATGTAGTCAATCTTTGGAAAGGGACAGGTGTAGAGAGAGGGATGATGTTGATATTGATGGAGGTGGCCGACATTATATACCCATCGACGCTATATCGAGATCGAAGAAAGAACCAGATTGCTCCCAGCAACCAGCAACCAGCAACAGGACCGAATCGCTGCAAAATGCCGTTTGATGACGCACCTACCCGGTTATTCGGAGAGGAAAGGAAAGGAAGGGAAAGAAAAAGGGAGAGGAAAAAGAAAGGAGATGGTGATGCACGAGAAATGGAATGAATGAAATGAATTTCAGAAAAAAAATGAATTTTAGAAAATGAAAATGAAACTGAAAATGGAATTTAAAAATAAAAATAAGAAAAAAATAAAACTCAATTCAATCAATCAAATGTATGGATTGCCCTAGTACTTAGTACCTACCAAGTACGGAGTGAAGGGAGGAAAAGAAGCTGTCTACGATCTACACATCTCGCATGGCAATTAGGCGAAGTCGATCCGGATGAAGGAAGTCAATAAGAAAGCACTTTGTGGCTGTAGATCGCGATCGGAGACATCGGGACAATACAATTGGTCTATCACGATTTCCTCAAGACATGTTTCGGTAGGGGAAAGGACAGAAAAGGGAAAATGGAAATTTGAATTTGATTTTAATTTGATTTTAACTAGGAGAGAGAGAGGAGGGGCTGTATTTCTGTGCGATCGACTTTCGACTCGTGTTTGCAAAAGGACGGTGGGGACAGCCCAGCAGACAGGTTCGACAGGAGAATTAAGTGGATCGAGTGGGGATAGACAGTCGACAGGTCGAGAGAGATGGAGTACAGAGTAGATAGAGAGAGTACAGGATAGAAAGGAGACAAACATTACGAGGTCTAACCACTAGAATTAACGCTAAACTCAACTAACCGTAGATTGGATGGTTCAGCCCGAATAGGGCTAGTCGATAACCAGAGCATTCAGCAATTACAATGGGTAGAGTAGAGAGTAGAGAGTACGGAGTAGAGAATGATTGAATATATGGACTGATTACTGGACAGTTCTTTACACTTGTCCAGTTACAAACTCCTAGGAACATCCCAGAATAAGGCGTCGATCGATCGCGGGCGTATGCATCCCAGCATGTCGGGTTGGGGTCCGATTCCCCGATTTCCTCCAGACTTTCTTAGTGCGTCTTAGGGTGGCCCTAGGGAGACCTTAGGGGCGACCTTAGGGGCAAAGACGAGGTACCTTTGCATCACAATGGGACCTTCCAGATGCCCTGGTACTTTTGAACTGCGATAGATCAACTTGGATCCACATGGCTTGGTCTTTTGGGTCCGTTGGGTCCTTTAGGTCCTTTTTTTTTTATTTGTTTGTTTTCTATTTTAAAAAGACATCTGCATCCCTGTCGATCGAAGTGCCGACTTGGCGGATGTAGTACATGTACGGAGTACATTAGGAGAACTCCGTAGTTATACATCTACCGAGTACAGAGTATACAGGTACAAACCTTTGTAGAGAACTAGCAGAATAGAACTAGCTGGACTAGAACTAGAACTACCCATACTGTACTCCGTACTATAGTAGATATCCGATTGGCTCAATGAATTTGAATTGTTCTTCTCCAGACTCCACTCTCTCACTCTCCACCCGCTTCATCCCGTCACATTGACGGGCCTTTTCTGGCGTGTGACTGGCTTGACCAAGTCGACCCGTCGAGAATTGTTACTTGGCATGGAACTAGGCCACCGATGTTTCAACTCGACTTGGCTAGACTCGACTAGACTACGTACCTACTAGGTAAGGTACTACCTTGACTCGAACTGTGATCGTCCGTCGTAAGCTTGATAATGCAGCAATGCAGTCATTACTGCATTTGCCTTCGGTGAGACTACAGCAGAGTACACATACATTATTGAATGTAGATACCTATGTATCTATACATTTGGTATTCTAGTCCTACTAAGTCAAGTCACACCAGTCGTCAAAGTAAAGTAGCGGTATGCTTAAACTGGGTTGGAACTGGCCTAACCGCCCCGAAGTCGTACAAATAAAGTAACACAATGCAATAAGATAAGAAGAAACCAACTTGCTTGTATTCTCATTCTCATATTTCAATTTATTTTATTTTTATTTATTCTGTTTCCCTGAGGGCAAAAGCAAAAACCGGGTACCTACGATGAATCTCCCGACAACCGGTATATCCAGAAACGACAGACCTTTCTTGGAACGACAGACCCCGGTGAATTTGAAACCGGTCCAGCCATCCAGCCATCCTCTCGAGCCGCGCTGCCAATATCCAATCCGATTCAAGGATGGAAGCTTGTTGCCGCGTGAAACAGACCGCTATTGTGTATATCCCGGGACGGATCGTGCGAATGCGAGGGCGAGGGCGAAGACAAGTACGGAGTACGGGAGTACCTATGATGAATTGAATACGAATTATCGTGAGGCAAACAGTGAGAAGCGCAGCTGAATCCACTTCAGCTATTCAGCTATAGTAGCTAGGTAGTTGACATGTACATCAGGATGAAGTCCAGACCTTTGGAAAGTACAAAAGTACTTCGTATAGGTGGTGAGTACGGGTAGTGAGGTTGCTAAGCCTCAAGATCTTCATCACTGCAGCTGAGAGCTGCAGTTTGCACTGCGAAACCACTTGATGTCAGACCGCAAGAACATCGGACGGTTGACACGGCGAGCTGCAGCCGTTTGACGGATGATGTCAAACATGATCTCACCGTTGTACCGAGTTGGTCATCGGAGTCACTCGGGTTCACGATGTATGATGTAGTCGAAGTTTAGATACGCTATACGGTAAAGAATCACGAGATCGGGTTCGAAAGGGGCATTGAAATGCGGTGGAGTTGCCACTGGATTGATAAATCAACTAGTAACTAGTTTGCTAGCAATCATTACGGAGACTTTGACTGCCTCTCTCTCCCTGCGTGACCTGCTCCGAGCGGAGCAGATCAAGTCAAGTCAATCAGTCTTCATCCATTCCAGTTGGGACTGGAGGACGGGATGTTCGAGATGTTCTCTTGCACCGATTCCACGGCCAAAGGCATGGGACGAACCCACAGAAACCGGTGCCTTCATAACTCGTCGAATCGGTTGCCTTGTCAGCCCTTTAAGGAAATACAGAAGTAGATCCCAAGAGACTGGAAGACAACCGACTCGGTCTTTATTCTGCCAACGCTCCGTTAAGAACACCTCGTGGGTGACGAGATGCTCCTGCAGTACCCAGAGTGGACTGCATCGCTGGTGAGGGAGAGGGAAATTGAAATAGAGGGAGAAGAAAAGAAAAGGGAAAAGGGAAAGGAAAGGAAAAGAACTACAAATGTAGTATTGTCTTCATAGGTATCATATCAGGTAGAAATGCAGATATCGGAGTCTGCCAACGCCGCCCATGTAATATTCGTCACAGCCATCAACACAGCTCATCAGTCGTTAAGGTGGAAGAGAGCCGAGACGCTGAAAGGTCAGTCAGAAAATATCCAATATGGAGATGATGCAAAGCATGCCAGGGGAAAATCTGTCTACTCACCTCTCACCATAGTGGTGTCGTCGAATACTCTCCGCAAGGAGAGTCGACACGTCAATCACAATCAGCTTCTTCGACCGCCTGACCATCGACGGCGAGATTGGGAAGGTGTTTGTGACGACAATGTGGTCAATGGAGGGACAGGCCTCCATTTGGTCGATTGACTCGGCCGTAAATAGACCGTGAGTCGCAATGCAGTAGACCTTGCTCGCACCACCACGCTTCACGACCGTCTCGGCGGCCGCAATCCATGAGCCACTCTTATCAATCATGTCATCGACGATGAAGACTGGACGATCACGGACCTCGCCGACGAGGGTGATGGTTCGCTCGTGGTCGGGGGCGCCGGAGACACTAGCTTCGTCGTCCGACTCGGCGGCATCAAAGGAACCGCCCAGAGCGTGATCGGGATGAACGGACGATGAAGTGCTGGAGATCATGGAGCTGATCATGGTCTCTGGGACCACGTCGGTGTTTTCCTGGTTTCCACTGCTGGTAGTAGCACCGGGGGTGGTCCCCCCGGATTGTGATTCAGAGCCTGGACGATAGTCATCATCGACCAATTGGCCCTGCACCAGACGACCAGTAATGACATCCCTTACTCGCACATCGGTGTAATCGTGTGCGGCTTCGAGCTCGGATGGCCTCCGAGCAGCGGAGGGAGTCTCTGGACGTAGAAGTGGGGAAGGAGAAGTGAAGGGCTCAGCCTCTTCGGGAATTGGCGGAGTGGCCTGTGCACTTTGCAAATGCAGCTCGAAGGGTTGTTGTTCCCGGGTAAGCCGGTCATCCTCAACGGCGTCAAAGAAGACGGTGCTATCGGACATGGTATTTACCGGAACCTTAGGCCGCCTGCGGTCGGTGGTCACGATACCAAAGTTAAGCTTGAGGGTGTCGGCCAACGAGGTGACCCGTTTCGTGCCGCCGGCGTTCTTGCTGACGACGACAGCATCTTTCCAGCCAGCCACGTTCATACGAATCCAGCGGGCGATGAAGGGTTCGGCGAAGAGGTTGTCCACAGGTTTCCCGAAGAAACCTTGCATCTGGGATGCCTGGAAACAAGACCCGTCAATAAAAATCCCACGCTAGTGTCTTAATTGCCCCAATTGCCTCAATTCCTCCAATGAACAAAAAGCACAGCAGGTACAGAGGAACAGGGATGGACGTACGTGTAGATCCATGGTGATGACATGGTCGACGCCGGCGATGGAGAGGAGGTTTGCTAGCATGCGGGCAGTGATGGCACCGCGATGGCTCTTCTTTTTGGATTGACGGGAATAAGGGAAGTATCTCGTCAGGGTCAGCATCACACAGGTAGACACGAGACGGGCAAAGGCAGGGCATACGGCATGACCGCTGTGATGATGTTAGCCGAGGTGCTCTTTCAGTATCTTCTCTGCTCCGACTTCACCCACCAGTAATAGACTTGGCCGAACCACCTTTGCAGGCGGAGATCATAATGAGAAGCTCCATGACGCTGTCATTGATCTTGCCACTGCCGCTCTGCACGATATAGACATCTTGGTTTCTCACGGAGACACCAATGTTGACGCTGGTTTCACCATTGGCGAACTTGCCCAGGTCAGCTTTAGCGGGGGAGGTACCCAGGCGCTCACAGATAGTATCTGCAAGACCTGGATGCGACGTGCCCGAGAAGATTTGCACGCCCCTCATCTTTGGAGATGATGGAATTGGAGGGAGGTGGGAGAAAAGAAAAGAAAGAGGAGGTTGAAGAGGAAGAAAGAAAGCAAGAAAGAAAAGAAGAGAAGGAAAGGCGGAGAAAAAGGAAAAAAAAAAGAGAAAGTGCAAAATTGCAGTTGAGGCAAGTGCGCCCCGCCGTAGCCCCACGCTCTTTCCTTTTGAGCTGCAACACCCTCGCTCCTTCCAATTTACCCCAATTACACATCAGTCAACACAAGTCACCTGCTCTTTCTCTTTCTCTTCTTCTCTTCTCTTCTACAACTTCCTCTTCCTCTTCTACAACTACTTCATCTTCTTCCCCTCATGTCATTCCCCCCCGTTCAAGGCGGCGGATCTTTGATCGTCGCTTGGCAAGTCAAGTCAAAGCACGTGCTGGTCGTTGGAGGCGGCGAGGTGAGCTATCCACTGCATTGCACTGCACTCTGCACTGCATAACATAACATACAGCATACCTTATGTGATATGCACATATCCGAATATCTCCAATTGCTAATCTCACCTCAATTGCACTGTCCAGGTCGCTGCTGGTCGAATTCTACATGCCCTCAATGCCGATGCCAACGTCACCGTCGTGAGCCCCACTAGTGGTCTCAATCCCGAAGTGGCTTTTCGCATTGCCGAGAAACAAGTCACTCATATCGATCGGACCTTCGTACCGAGTGATTTAGATACCGCGGATATGGTTCTTTGTGCAATTGATGATCCTGAAGCTTCGACGCAAGTTTGGAAGTTGTGCAAGGAACGTAGGATCCCTGCCAATATTGCTGATGTTCCGCCTGAATGTGATTTCTACTTTGGGAGTATGCATCGGGATGGGCCTTTGCAGGTGATGGTTAGTACCAATGGGAATGGGCCTAGATTGGCTGCTATTGTGAGAAGAAAGATTGCGGATGCTTTGCCGGAGAATATGGGGGCTGCTATTGAGAATGTCGGGAAGTTGAGGGCCAAATTGAGGGAGGTCGCTCCTAATTCGGATGAAGGTCCTAAGAGAATGAAGTGGATGTCTGCTGTTTGTGAAGAATGGTCGCTGGATGATTTGGTACAGATGAAGGACGAGGATATGGTCGCTTTATTAACGCACTATACTCCCGGTGATGTCCCTTCTCTACAACAAGTTCGACAGCAATAATGATGGATATATTTCACGAACATAGATATACGAATACCCAATATGATTAGATGAGAAATACAAGAAGAATCATAAGCACATTCCACTACGTATACTAACTTATATCCATATAGTATGTGAGTACCTTCTCTAAGCCTACTAACTATTGGCGATGTTGTCATACAACCACTAGATGGAAGATAGTTGAAAAAGACTTGTAGAACTCAGCTGAGCTGATGATTTTATCAATACAGCTATGCATCTCTAATGAACCAACGGATGCTAATCGAACATGAAGAGCCTGACAATGGCTCGAAACGCCTGAATCACCCGTAAATCACAATGCCGGGCGAAGGTAGTATATCTCATACGAAACAAAAAAAGAAAAAACGAGATGTAATGTCGAACAGCAGGAGAGGAAAGAGAAAAAGGAAAAGAAAAGGGAAAACACGATCACAATCACTGGCTCTCTCGGCGAACCTTTTGCGACACGGAGCTCCGCGGACTGATCGGCGCATCAAGTGGATTCGGCGGCGCAACTCCCAGTCGGACCTCGCCGATTCGCCGTAATAGACCCTGCAGGGAAACGCGAATCTCCGGACTTAGGTCCCGGCTCAGAAGTTCCACTGCTAATGGGTAGAATGTCTCAATGTGCTTGTCGAAGTCTTCTTGCGGGAAACTGTTGTACCCGTCGATCACGTCAACGACTACCGGTCGCCAGGCGATGATGTTGCGATTCTGCGTTTCTTCGTCTAGGCGGACGAAGCTGCGAATAATATCGGCGCAAAGACTTTTACAAATATGTGTTAGCTCGGGAATAAAACTCAAAGGGATGGGGTTAGGCTGTGGTGAACTTACGGAATCAATGCGGCTTCGGTCTCGACGCGGCTGCTTCGGCGCTCGTCTCGCTCATCATGATACATCCTGAAGAGAATATGCACGTAGGTCGCGGCACTACCGCTCTCCTGCTTGAGCAGGTTGGGAGGTTGCTTCATGAATCCCTGACGCCAGAGTTGCATGCGGAGGTCCTTATCCTCGTTGAACTTCTTGGCAAATTGGTAACTCTTCTTCAACAGGCCCATCAATCGCAACAGCTCCGGGCTAGGAATCTGAGCGTAGACCGTATCGTTTGAGAAGAGTTCGTGCACCGTCTCGATCATCAGTAGTTGCAGGACACAGTTAGTGATGATCCGGTTGAAGAAGCGCCGACGTGCAGCAGTCACTGCGGCGGGCTGCTGTTGCGAATCGGTCGGAGGTCGGTAGTCTTCCAATTCGGCGCGGGCCTCGCTTTGAACTGGGGGATCTCCAGTTTCTTGGAGGGACGCGGTGCTCTGAGATCCATTGGATTGCATGGTGTCTTGCAGATCTTCCGAGGGTGCAGAGGCATCCGAAGCTTGGGTGACGTCTCCATTGATACTCGAGGAATCAGTGATCTTCGACATAGAGGCGGCGGCAGTAAACAATTCATACGCCGTGGTCTTGCTGAAGAGTTCGACGAATGCGCCGACAATTTGGGACCAGTGCTCCTCGCGGAACTTGGCGACATTCTGCAGAATCAATTGCTGAAGGCAGTTGCTGCCAATGCGGGCAATTGTGTCGTTCTCTTGACAGATGCACAGGGTCAACAGCTCCAGGAATCGACTGAGCATATACTCCAATGAATCGAAGTAGTGCGTGAAGAGCGTGATCATATTGCGCAAGGCTTGGATCATGGTAGTAGACAACCACACTGAAAGATCCTCGTGGTTAGGAACCTTGGACATTTCTGACTTGGACTGCAGGACCACGAAGATCGGGCAGAGAAGTTGACGCCACAGGACATCCCAGAAATCGCGAGGGAAATCACCGCCGTGACGGATGAGCGTATCAAAGAGGTATGTCAGAGCTCGGGAACGGACCTCGAGATCATCACCAGTCATCAACACATCCTGGAACGCGATAAGGATCGGATACCAGAACTGCTCCTCCTTCGACTGACGAGTGAGCTGCTTGGCCAGGTTGGTTCCTTCTTCCTGGAAATTGCGGGCCTCAGCACCGCGGTGGGACAGCGGGCACTCAGGAGTGCGAAGCATCTTGGTGACAGTGGATTTGAGTGTCTCGATTGCTTGGAGCGACTTCTTTTGGAACTTGGAGTTCTTGGAAAACTCAGTCAAGCACACAATGAGGTCTGGGAATGCGCCTTGAGTAATCACGACACCGAATCGGGTATTATAGATCTGAGTGACATGGTCAAAGGCCATGTTCACAATTCCCTCTGTGAAATTGTTAACAACTATACTCAAGGCGAAGGGCTTCGAAAAAGGGGAAAGGGAATGTACCATATGGTTCTCGGGCAGCCACAGTGAAAACTCCAAACATTGTCTTCCAGCCAGAGCGAATGTTATCACCACGGGCCTGGATCATCTGGATCAAGCACCGCAAAATCATATCCTTAACCGCAGCAGTGGTACTGTTGGCCATGACATGCTCGAAAGGTTTCAAAAAGTCCTTCTGGAACTTGAAACCAGGAAGTTCACCAATCTCCATGAAGCGCATCGACAATTGCCGAAGTGAGTCAAGGGCGAAGAAAACAACCGTCGTGTTCGAGTGACAGCCAACTTGATTGAAGTGCTGACCCAGAACTTCCCAGATCTTAGACCATTCGATCCTGACTCGAGTCATGTTGTAATAACTGATCTCAACCAGCTTCTGCAAACTGTATGTTCGTGGCGAGTCACTGTGGCCTGAAGACTGAATTTCTTGCCAGCTGACCTCGCTCAGAGCACGCACGAAGTCAATGATCGCTTCGTGTGATAGGTTTGCAGTGTTGGTAAAGATGCGATCCACACCACGAACCATATCTGCGGAGCGGCTCTCCTGGGCGATTTCCACACGGAAAGCCGTGGGTCCATTGACTGAGCGCGGTCGAGGACGACGGGTACTCTGCATCGATTTGCGAGAGGCATCTGAGGTTGGAGCCCGGGATACATCAGGCAATGAACCTTCATCAACACCATCACTCAACAATTGCAGACGGTCCAACTGACTGACACAAGTCAGGATTTCACGCCATGAGCTGCGGAGGTGGTTACCCTCGGTGAAGGCAACATCAAGGATGGCCTTCAAGGCCTCGAAGTTCTTAGCCATCATCTCTCGGACGTTGCCAAGGTTGGTGAATTTGGCCAGGGCTGTGACAAATGCCACGCGCGGAGTCTCCAGATCAAAAGCACAGCTGATTCTGATTGACAGCTTCAGACCCTCCATGCACAGACGAATTACTTCAATATTTTGGGTATCTTGCATCGGGGCTGAAAGACCGGACAAAAAGGACATCCAGGTGACATTAAACATAGAGCCAACGTGACGTTCGGATGTGGCTGGGATGAAACGGGAGAGGGCATCCTTGACGGCAGTCTTGCGCTGGGCACGGATGAGAGAGCGATACAATTGCTCTGTCTTGTTGGCCATTTCCTCCGATGCCTGAGCGTATTTCTCGCCTTGAATGTCGCGTCCCACAGTAGCGAAAACCTGGCCTGCACGAGTGGCTAAGCCAGCAGGGGCAGTGGTTTGAATACCAACATTTGCCGCATGTTCACGCTCTGTGTCGAGGACAATCTCGTTGTTGGCGATCTCCTCGTAGATCGAGATGAGGTATTCGGAAGGTAGATCTTGGTTGTCGTTGATGCCTCGGTTGTTCTTGATGAAGTCCTCCTTGGTCATTCTCGGGCCCTTCATCTTCGTACTGTGCTGATCGGTGTTCAACATGATCACGGAGTACGATAGAACATAGGCAGTATCAGCGTTGGCATATGCGTTGGGATTCTGAGTGGTATAACGCTCAGCGAACTTCAGCATGAAACGATCGATCTTCTGTGCCTCGCCAGGTAGACGGAAGTGTTGCAAGAAGCCACGCAGAGCATCAACAAATCGTCGCTTGGTGAACTCCATCTGGTCGACGAAAGCATGCATGATGGCAATGTTCTCGGCGTCACCTTCACCAAGATACTCTCCCAGCATGGCCTTGTCAAGACGATCATTGCGAAGCAGGAAGGTAGCAATATCCTCTGGCGACTCCGAACGAATGAATCCCTCCGACAGCAGCAGCTTGATTCCGCGCTTAGGCTTGAAGTTGAACTGCTGGATGGCATTCATCATCGCGATCTTCCGCTGCTTCACCTTTTCGATCTGACTGGGGTCATCCTCAGGCAGAGGAGTCGACCGGCCAGTTCCCGAATCGACTGTCTCAGGGCGTGGGGAAAAGAGGACATTTGTATCTAGAGATTCACGCGAGTTGTCCATAGACTTGTGAGGAGCAGCGGTTTGCGACCCTTGCTCCTCCGGGCGTTGAGCTGCCCAGTTGTCTAGAGAACGTAGCATCTCCACCAGACTCTCCAGAGCTTGGTGCTTTAGAATATAATCGGACGGAATGGTAGGGATGGGAGGTTGAGGACTCGGAATGATGTTGGCGGATGTGAGGGAGGGAGGCAAAGTTCCCCGTTGGTGCCATTCTGCTCCAACACCAGACATCTTAACGTGATGATCCTGGAACGCCTGCTGTTGAGGCGCTGAGGTGACAACAGGAACACTGCAGTAGCGCGATAGCTGCTCGACGAGGTTCTGGAAAATGTTCTCTAGGGCAGTTCGGTCACAGTCGTAGTTCAGGTAGATCTCGACCAAGGCGCGTGGATCACTTCCCAGTCGTTCCAATACTTCCATAAAGTATTGCTTCTGGAAGGATGGAGCCGCCTTTCTCTCCAGGATGGCTAGATAGATCTCCTTCAAGAACACTTCCAATTCCTTTTTCATCATAACTCGCATGTGCTTGATCATCAGCCAGAAAATCTCACAGCACACTTTGAATACATGTGGTACAGAGCTGGCACCATTGCGGCTCAAGCTCAGGCATAGATGGGGACGGACGGCCTGGAGGAGGGTCATGGCATCTGGACTGGTCGAGCTATTCTTGATCGCAGCGAGGGGAGATGTGAAGGTGTTGGTGTGGTTGTTGATGAGGTAGTGGAGGAGATGCAGCGAGAGCAGCTTTGAACGCATATTTTGGGACTTGAGGTCCTGTTGTTGATCATGGCTCAGAACCTTGTGGCTCAGTTTACACAGAGCTCGGAAGACCAAGAAGGCATCCTTAACATAGATCTCATCCACTTCATCCTCAGCAGAGCTATCATCATCTCTCTCCTCAGGAATCCCAGACAACGACCGAGTGTTGGCCCGCTTGGCACGAGTCACCATTGTGGGCGCATTATCATTGACCGAAGTGACTTCCTTGGGCGACTCGAAGCTTTGCAAGGTGAGCTTCTCGGTAGGTTCCTTGGTGACAGGTTGATCCGTGATTGACTGATCGGCCACGGAGACGGATGCAGTTTCGGATATTTGACCCTGGTCGCTGGCAGGAGCGTCGAGGTTGTTGGAGACGGTCTTCTCGACCTCACGAGTGCGGAGTTCTTTCAGGTCTAAGCGAATGCGAACTCGGTCGAAGACGGTGCTGACCATCTGGGTCAGTGAACCCTGAGCAATCTGCTGGTTTTGGGTCGATTTAGAATAAATAAATATGTTATAGATCTGGCGGACGGCTTTAAGGAGACCAGCTCCGTGGACCACGATTTTGTCGTTCAGCACCGCCGCTAGGAGGGATTTGATGATCTGTTGTTGAATCTCATTCGGGGTGGCCTCATTCTCGAAGCAATCGCAGATCGCATCGATGGCGCGCTCGATCAAGGGAGGTTGTTCCGGAGTGGACTCGTTTTCGGACTCGGCAGAGGGGAAGGCGAAATAGGAGTAGGTGATGAGTTTGCCAATGCAGTCGAGAGCAGTGACTTGCAAGGGGACACTGAGGGTCTTACTAGCCATATGCAACGGGCGGAAGATGAGTTCGGGGTCAATTGGTTGCTGTCCCTCCTGCTTCACATTGGCCAGTGCCACTTGCACTGCATCCTCGAGCTCTTTGCTCTTCCGAGCCTCCCGTGAGGCACCGATAGCATCGAGCGCCGTCACAATAAAGACAGCCGAACTGACGGTTCCCCCACGAGAAGTCGCAAATGTAGCAGTAGTTGACCGGGAATCCGAGCGCATGCGAGTTTCCGTCGGCGCATTGTCCTCGGGCACTGGTTCTTGAATTTCCGGCATCGGTTCTGTCTTGGGTTCGGCCGACGATTCGGGGGACTCGGTGGACTCGGGGGCATCTTCGGTATCCTTGGGGGGAACTTCGGGTCTTTCCTGTTCATCTTGATCCTCCTCGTTCACCTCATTTTGGGGGGACTCCTCAGTAACGTTGGTGCCTGAATGATCACCATCGTGATGTTGTTCACCCACATCAACATCCTTTTGTTTGTTTTCCTCCTCTTGTTGGTCTTGAGTAGATTCGGGAGATTCTTGAGTAGATTCCACTTGGGGATCCTTTAATTCAGTCTCGTCCGAAGTAGCCGGTGTGTCGTTGGATTCTCCGGTAGCGGTTTGGGCCTCGGTGCTGCTCTCCACTGGGGTCTTTTCGTCCGGGGAGTCGGAGGTGTGAGCATGGGAATTGTGCTCAGAGCCAGGTTCGACGTCCGCCATTGTCGCGGGCGGGGGGTTGAATTGACTCAGAACATGCGAGGGCAAGGGAGATCCAAGGGGAAAATCGCGGGGACCCACGAGATCGAAATCGTAGCTTGTGGAATTGTCAATGGGTCTTGGAGCATCCCGAAGCATCACCGATGCGCATGCGTGTCCTGATGAGTAAGCAGTCATGTGACAAAGTGTACCTCTCTCCATGTACCTATATCACCTGACTATTACCACGTGACCATCCAGCTACTCTGCATCACCTGACCACACGTGATTCGGACGCGGCCGCTCACCGGCGGCCGCTTGGAAAGGCAAAAGGGGAGGCCAACGGGCAAAAAGTGCCTTACCTAAGGGAAATACCGGCAGGACCAGCAGGGCAGCTCAACAGAAAAGTTCACCTTCTCTCACATCTCAACTCCTTCCATCTCCGGCTTCAAAGTCTCCCTCCCGGCCGGTTTTCTCTTGTTTTTGCGTCTTCGCATCAAGGGGATTTTTATATTCTTCTTTTTTTGTTACTTGATTAATTCTTCCGGTGTTCGCCCAAAATGGTTGCTGCCGCTGTTCGGATGCGCACCCCGGTGCTGATGGCTCGAGGTGCTGCCTCTATGCGCCGCCCCCAGGTCTCCTACAAGTTCCAGGAGGTCATCCAGTACGCGTCTCTTGCTTTCTATTCACTCTGCTTGATTCATTGCTAATCATTGATCCTTTTACAGAAACCAATTGCCCAGCCTCTCCGCGCTTTCCCGCTACTATGCTTCCAAGAGTACGATATCTTATCCTTCCCACCCCCAACAATCCGATGGCCAGCGGTTCCCCACCCACATCCTTCCCTTTCTAAGCTATCTAGCTACACAACACCAATCGCGCAGCAATGTGAAATCATTTCTAACTCGCCATTTTCTAATTAACAGCTTTCCCTTCGCACACCATTATCAGCATGCCCGCTCTGTCGCCGACAATGACCGCGGGAAACATCGGCGCATGGCAGAAGAAGGCCGGTGACGGTCTTCAGCCCGGTGATGTCCTTGTCGAGATTGAGACCGATAAGGCCCAGATGGACTTCGAGTTCCAAGACGAGGGTGTCCTCGCCAAGGTCCTGAAGGACTCCGGTGAGAAGGACGTCGCCGTCGGTTCGGTAAGAATTTTCCCGAATTTCCCCGCGGACTTGCGCATCAACTAGAATCAAACTAGGACTTCCAAAAGTACTAATTATATTTCTCCCTATAGCCCATTGCCGTTCTTGTTGAGGAGGGTACCGATGTCGCCGCCTTCGAGGAGTTCACCCTGGCTGATGCCGGTGGTGACAAGGGTGCCCCTGCTGCCGAGAAGAAGGAGGAGCCCAAGAGCGCTGAGCCCGCTACCCCGGCCCCGTCCTCGGAGCCTGCCGCCATTGAGCCCGAGACCTCTGGTGACAAGCTCCAGCCCAGCTTGGACCGTGAGCCCTCTATCAGCCCCGCTGCCAAGGCTCTCGCTCTGGAGAAGGGTGTCCCCGTCAAGGCTCTGAAGGGTACCGGCCGTGGTGGTCAGATCACCAAGGAGGATGTTGAGAAGTATCAGGGTAGCGGTGCTGCCGGCCCTGCTGCCGCCAGCTACGAGGATGTTCCCGCCTCCTCCATGCGCAAGGTTATCGCCAACCGTCTCAAGCAGTCCATGGCTGAGAACCCCCACTACTTCGTCTCCACCACCCTCTCCGTCAGCAAGCTCCTGAAGCTCCGCCAGGCTCTGAACGCCTCCGCTGAGGGCAAGTACAAGCTCTCCGTCAACGACTTCCTGGTCAAGGCCTGTGCCGCCGCTCTGCTCAAGGTGCCCCAGGTCAACTCCAGCTGGATTGAGGTCGACGGCCAGACTGTCATCCGTCAGCACAACACCGCCGACATCAGTGTCGCTGTCTCCACCCCCACCGGTCTGATCACCCCCGTTGTCAAGAACGTCCAGGGTCTCGGTCTGTCCAGCATCTCCAACCAGGTCCGTGACCTTGGCAAGCGTGCCCGTGACAACAAGCTCAAGCCCGAGGAGTACCAGGGTGGTACCTTCACCATCAGCAACATGGGTATGAACGCTGCCGTTGAGCGCTTCACCGCTGTTATCAACCCCCCTCAGGCCGGTATCCTGGCTGTCGGTACTATCCGCAAGGTTGCCGTCCCCGTTGAGACTGAGGAGGGTACAGTTACCGAGTGGGATGACCAGATCATCGTTACTGGTAGCTTCGACCACAAGGTGGTGGATGGTGCCGTTGGTGGTGAGTGGATTAAGGAGCTTAAGAAGGTGGTTGAGAACCCTCTGGAGCTTCTGCTGTAGAGTTCTGGAGGCGTGCCGACTACACCTGTAATCTGTATTAAAACGTTTTCTCCTTTCCTTAGACCAGCATAGGTCCTTTTTTGTCTGATTTAGCAACGTCAATCCATTTTCGAGATAGAGTTATTGTGTGATGAAGTCAAAGTAGGAAGAGTAGGAAGAGTAGGAGTAGGAAGCAGAGAACCTAAGTAGGAAGAGGGAAAAGAAAAGGAAGAAATAGGAGCAGATCGTCCTACCAACCTAGGTAATTGTGGGATAAACCCTTTACCACCTGGGAAGTGGTTAAATGCAGTCGATCGGGTCCACAATTGACTATTTCGTGCATGTGATGGATGCATTGTGGGGATCAGCATGTGCATGTGAGGCCATTCAAGCAGCCTGACTTAGCTGAGCTTAAGCTTATAGCAGTAGACAAATGTCTGCAATAACTACCACTACAGATATACTTGATGGCCCCATGCTGCAATCACTCAAAATTTGAAATACAGTATTTTATACAATAACTATATATATTTGGCAAATACTCTCTCCACTACAGTATTCCTACAGTATCTCGTCTTGTATATGGTATTCATCGAGTATTCATAAAGTATTAATTCAGTATCTAGCAGCTTCAGAGGCCCAATCATTATGTAGAATATGATTTAGATGCTAGAAAATACAGAATATTATTTCTCAATGATCTAATGCTCATTTGATCCAAGTTTGATGCTTCGATTTGAAACTGATGTTGTAAATATATATAATGTGCACCTACTACCCAGTGGGTAGGTATAGCCTGTACCTACTTAATTTTGGTAGATCTAAGAATTTCGTCATTTAAGCAGGGAAACCATAAATTGAACAGTATGTTATTATGAAATGATATTTTCGATTATTTATATACTTAAAATAACTAAAAATATTTACTTCTAGTATCTAAAAGAATCAAAACAAACCGGGAATAGACTACTTGTCTATTAGCTTTGAGCTCGCCTTCGCCGGTTGGGAGAGCACGTCAGTGGCGGATCAGTCATCAGAGGACCAACAGACTCAACGGTCAACCAGCAGTAGTATACCTTAAATATATAGAATGTATATCTATATATTCTTATTTATTTATGACAATAGTAAATAGTATTTGCGATAGTATATACCATCAACATATAATCTACCCATCTTAACTCTAACTTGTCTGTATTGCCCCGATCTCCACTGGTGACGTGATGTCATGCGACTTCCAAGGTTCTGCTATAAAACCTCATCCCCCCCATTTCCCCCATTCCCCCCAATTTCTCCCTCAACTCCTCATCTCCCCTGTTGATCATTTATTCTCTTCCTCCTCCCTCCTCCTCCTTCCCATCTTATACCTTCAAACAAGGTTCTTCTCCTCAATACCTATCCGTCCTATCCTCATCCCTTCCACCATGTCTTACGCCGACGCTGCTGCCAAGGGTCCTAAGCAATCTGCCGAGCAGGTAAGTCAAGCAGTTCCTGATCTAAAAAAACTACCACGCGACACAAGCTAACATATCTTCTAGGCGTAAGTGATTCATCTCTCTTATACTTGGGCTTATCGCATACATTGCGATACCAAGTATAGCGCTAGTAGTATACGAATCCCCACTAACGATCCAATCACAGTCGCGCCCCCGACGTCGGCGGCATCTATAAAGACGAATCCGAAAGCACGGCTTCTCTCATCGATGTCGACTCACCTCACGTCCAATCCGTTGACCCGGAATTCCTCAAGCAGGACGTACAAACCACCACCCAGGCCGAGCGTCTAGAGCGCGAAGCTGCTGAGAAAGAGCGTGCTCAAGCTCAGGAAGATGCCCGTAAGAAGGCTAAGGCTCGCAAGGCGAAGAGCAGTGGTCTTGCTGCGAACTCTGGTAACCCCGTCTATATCGGAAATGCTCTGTTGGTGACTTTGATCGGGACTGGCCTCGGTTTTGGCGCTTATCATAAGCATGTTGCCGGAAAGCTTTCGTGGGAGTTGGTTGGTCTTTGGTCTGGAGCTGTTGGTGCTTTTGGTGCGGTGGATTACTTTGTTAGCAAGTGAGTGAATTAACACCCCGGGACTGAGGATGAGTACTACATGGTACATGCTAGTACTCATTTTGCCCATGGATGACTGGCGATGCCATGGAATGATTGAACAGATGCTAATGTGGTTATTGCTTTCTCCAGGTGGTTCCTCCAGAACAAGTACCCCCCTAAATAGGTGCTCGATGATTGATTCGTCTTGCTGGATTGTTTCTTTGATATACCATCTCTGCTCTTTTACGATGATTCGACTGGCTGCCAGCGCTGCCAGCGGACCAATAATGCAACACTATTCAATATTCACTCAACTCTCAAGTATAAACTGTAACAATTCCATAATATCACCAATATAAACAAGACAAATAAACATAAATATACTATATAGAATATATATTTAATTAAAACTGACTTAATGTATTTGTATGCAAGTGGAGATGACGTAGGAAGGCGGTCAAGCGTGTTTGGGCCAGTTGGTCCTTTGCAGTCGATGCACCATTGCATTCGCTTGCATCAACATTGAACTACTTGAAGTACCTGCTTGACTCTTACAGTTTGCACATTGCAACTGCATTCACTTCTACTGGCACAGTTGAAGCTGCAAATCAACTGGCGAGAATTGAATGACGCTTACCCTCTTCTCTGCTGGCCACAGCACTCTCACCAGCATCACCCACTATGGTATGTCACTCCTATCTCCATCCACTCCATTCACGCGCATCGCTGATCTTCCTAGAACTCCCTTTTCAACTCTGCTCTAAAGCAGTCCTCGGCGATTCGTCGAGACTTGGATACTTTTGCTCAGTCCCCGGCGACTTCTTCCCCCGCCCTCCAAGGTGTGTCCCTGAATCCCTGAGATACTGTTGATTGGGCATGACTAACTTGTCGCAGGCCAGATTGCTGCTTCGCTGGCATCATTAAACCGTACCGTTGATGATTACTCGGCTCTATCGAAAAAGGAATTGATTCCTGAGAAACAACAAAAGGCTTTTGATCGGGTGAAGAACTTTCGCGACGAGCTGGGTGATTATAGGGGACAATTTGATCGGTTGCGGAGGGAGCGAGAAGAAGCAGTATGTAACCCAGCTACCCCAGCTACCCCAATGAGCTCTTATATTTTCTTGTATTTTTGGCATGCGATTGTGCATGTCATTGTTTGAGCTAAGCTAACTCAACCACCCCAGCAATCCGTTTCCAATAGCAATGAACTGTTTGGCCGTCGACCACACCACGCCGCGACCCCCGAGAACCCCTACGCACAGCCATCGCAACCCAGCGCAGGATATGGATCACAAGGACTGAGTTTTGGTGGTGGCCCTGGCGATGCGAACCGGGAGGCGCATGCATTGCGGGAACAGTCCTTTTTCGCCAACACCCACAGCCAGTTGGATGATTTCCTGGACCGGGGGCGTGCGGTCCTGACGGATCTGGGCGAGCAGCGAGAGATTCTCAAGGGGACACAGCGACGATTGTACAGTGTGGCTAATACGTTGGGAGTGAGTGGTGATACAATTCGGATGGTTGAGCGACGGGCGAAGCAGGATAAGTGGATCTTTTGGGGAGGTGTGGTAGTGTTTTTCCTGTTCTGCTGGCTGGTTCTACACTTTTTGAGGTGAGAATAAGTGATGAGATGCTGTCAGTCTGGCAGACTTGTCAAGGATGTTGGATTGCGATATTGTAAATGTTCATAGCGCGGCGTTATTGTGCAGTCCTGTAATTGAATGAATCACTTGACATACTCTCTTAATTTACACTAAACCATTAAATATCTACATTTATATGTATCTGAATATCTATACTCATTAATCAATCAATCAATTAATTAAATACTAAATACTTACTTCTATGCTGTTCATGTGTAAATTGTAAATCGGCCGAGCTCGGAAGTGACCCACCCGGCAACCGGCGCTGCTTTCTTCTTCCGAGAACTTCTCTTCTTCCCCTTCTTCTCCTCTTCCTCTCCCCATCAAACCAAAGCACATTCACTTTGCCATCATGTTTGCCGCTCGTCAATCCTTCAACCTCTTCCAGAAGCGTGCCTTCTCTGCTTCTGCCGCTCAGGTAATCATTCACAATTTATTTATTTACCTCTCTTCCACGCTAATCCATTACAGGCCTCCAAGGTCGCCGTTCTCGGTGCTGGCGGTGGTATCGGCCAGCCTCTGTCCCTGCTGCTGAAGCTCAACCCCCGCGTCTCTGACCTCGCTCTCTACGATATCCGTGGTGGCCCTGGTACGAATCTTATCTTCATAGCTTTATTCAGCTATTTTTCATTTACGCGATTCAATTGCTAACCTCTTCTCCCACAGGTGTCGCCGCTGATCTGAGCCACATCAACACCAACAGCACCGTCACCGGCTACAACCCCGATGCTGCTGGCCTCGACTCCTGCCTCAAGGATGCTGAGATCGTCCTTATCCCCGCTGGTGTCCCCCGCAAGCCCGGTATGACCCGTGACGATCTGTTCAACACCAACGCCTCCATCGTCCGTGACCTGGCTAAGGCCGCTGCCAAGTCGGCCCCTAACGCCAACATCCTGGTCATCTCCAACCCGGTGAGCATAATCTTGATCTAAAATACTCCACTCCATCAGCATAAGGTGAATTGTTTCTGACTGTTTACCCCCAGGTCAACTCTACCGTCCCCATCGTCTCCGAGGTCTACAAGGCCGCCGGTGTCTACAACCCCAAGCGCCTCTTCGGTGTCACCACTCTGGACGTTGTCCGTGCCTCCCGCTTCATCTCCCAGGTCCAGGGCACCGACCCCGCCAACGAGAAGGTCACCGTCATCGGTGGTCACTCCGGTGTCACCATCGTTCCCCTGCTGTCCCAGTCCAACCACGCCTCCATCGCCGGTGAGGCCCGTGACGCCCTGGTCAACCGCATCCAGTTCGGTGGTGACGAGGTCGTCAAGGCCAAGGACGGTGCTGGTTCCGCCACCCTCTCCATGGCTATGGCCGGTGCTCGCTTCGCCGAGTCCCTCCTCCGCGCCGCTCAGGGCGAGAAGGGTGTCGTTGAGCCTACCTTCGTTGAGTCCCCTCTCTTCAAGGACCAGGGTGTCAACTTCTTCGCCTCCAAGGTCGAGCTCGGCCCCAACGGTGTTGAGAAGATCCACGAGGTTGGCCCCGTCAACGAGTACGAGCAGAAGCTCGTCGATGCTTGCCTCGTTGACCTGAAGAAGAACATCCAGAAGGGTGTTGACTTCGTCAAGGCTAACCCTTAAAATATTGTATAACACTTGTGCTAGTGTGCCGGCGGTCCGGCTCGCAGTCTCCTATGTATTTGATCGAGCGAATCCATGATCTTTCGATCACAAAGACTTGATATCGTAGATGAATCATAATCTGCATAATATCTCTTGTATTCACTGCATTCCTCTCGGTACAGCCATATAGTACTCTGCAATTTGCACTCGATTCCACGAGACTCAATGCATCCGTATACAATAGTAGATACCCTATCTCCTAGTACTCTTTATACCCCTTTACTCGCTTGGTAATAAGTACACCAACTCTGGAGAGCATGTAATCGTAGATTCATTAAGCTAATCATTCACCAGGTGATACCTATCCATGGCTCCATTCCATTCCATCCAGTCCAGTCCATCCTAAATACCCGAAATGCTTGAAAAAGACCTGCAATCTCCCTCTCCCAGCGCTCAACTCCGGAAAATGAAATAAGGAAAGACGTTCGGTTCAGCAATGATGAGAGAAGTGTGAGGAGGGAGTATAAAAGAAACAGAGACAGAGCAAAGAGATGAAAAGAGAGGAGATGAAAAGAAATGACAGACAGAAAGAAAGAAATGACAGAAAGGAAGGAAATGAAAAAATGAGGAAGAGAGAGAAACTAGGTGTAGCTACGCATTGCATCAAGATATCCAGTTCCACCGCGTAAATCCTGATCAAATGTTTCAGCAACTTCGAGAACACGCTTGATGTGATCCATTGATAGAGGTGAACTTTCGTTAACGGCAAGAGCTTGCGCCGTGCGGACAGAATTTTTGATCTGATGAAAAGAGGTTAGTTAGTAATAATAAAAATAATGTAGAATTGGCTCTGCTGCTTGCTGTTACATACCTGTCTCCCATTCAAAGTATGTCTCGCCAACATATCATAATCATTCTCCGTAAACGTAGCAACCTTAACACCCTCAATAGCACGAACCCGTTCCAAAAACATTTTCCAAATACTTCGTTTAGCCTTCGAAGCAAGATCACCATATCGAAGCGCAACATGAATCCGCGATTGAAAAGCGTCATCGAAAGTTTCAACCCGATTCGTTGTCAAAAATAGAATACCCTGGAAATATTCTAATAGTCGCAAGAATATACTGACTAGGGCGTTGCGGTGGATGTCGTGGATTGTACGCTTTTCTAAGAATATGTCCGCTTCGTCTAGGAGGAGGACTGCGCCCCAGGAATGAGCGATGTCGAGGATTTTGTTCAGTTCGGCTTCGAGGGTTCGTGAGTCGGTGCCTAGTTCGCCTGCGCTGACCATGTAGAGTGGTCGACGGAGGAGTTCGGCGATTCCTTCGGCTGTGAGGGTTTTGCCGGTTCCTGGGGGTCCGTGGAGGACTGCAACGAGGCCCTTGCCTTTGCCTTGGATTACATCGTCGATGTTTTCGGCGGCGTGGAAGGTGTGGGATTCGACGAGGGCTTTGACGATCGACTTTTGGTTGCTGGGTAGGACGAGTGAGTCGAATGCATCGGCGTTCCATTCGATGTCGCTGATGCCGGAGATGGTGAATTCCAGCCACAACTTCTCGCTGAATGCGAAGCCGAGCACGACTGGACTGGCGATGAGAAGTTCTTCCTCGGTGAATTCGCGTTCTTGAGAGTTGGTGGCGTCTCCCTCGATGCGATCCATCTTTTCCTTCGTGATCTCTTGGCCATTCTCGTCTACTTCGACTTCCACCACGCGAGGATCACCGTTGTCTCCCTCAATGACTTTGTAGACTGTCCGTGGAGTATCTGAGCAGCCTCCATTATCTGAATCTGAGTCTGAGCCTCCTCCGCAACAGCAGCCACCGTCACTACCATCATCCTCTGCATCGCTCATACCCGCCTCGGATGGGTCGAGGAGATCGGGGTCCTTGGGCCGGACAGTGCTGATAGGATAATTGGGGTTGATGCGACGGTGGATGGCTGGGTCGATCATGACACGACCGTTGATGTTGACCTTGATCACAAATGATCGTTTCTTCTTGTAAAAGGCCATGCCCTTGTGGAAACGATAATTCATGCCGCGCAGAGCAACGAATCGCTTACCCCGTTCGATCAGACGGGCGCGAAGAGCCTCGGAGTCACGGTGATATTGCAGAGGATAGCAAGCCAGACTGGTGATCTTGCGGGCACCCTTGAAGGACTCGACCTCGGCGGACATGGTTCCAAATCCAAAGTCCTTACCGTCGTATTCAAGATAGCGACCCTCAACGCTGTACCACTGGCCCTTCATGAAGGAAGACTCCTTGATGGCGTACTCCATTTTGAAGGCACGAGGCTCGTCCGAGTTGCCATAAGTCGGACAGTAAGCGATGGTGTTAGGCTTGTAGAGAGCCCACAGCAGATCGAAAGTGATCGTGTTGGCCTCGAGTAGTGGGTAGAGGGTCTTTTTAATATCGGCGTAGTCAGTATCGAGATACTTGATTAGAACCTTGAGATGGGCGGCCTTGTTGGCAGCAGCCTTGCGAGCCTTCTTCTTCTTTTCGCGCCGTGACTGACGTCGAAGATCCTTCATGAATTGACGGGTTTCCTCGAGGTAGAGGAAGAGCATGTTGGGATCGACGACAGCATTCTCCTGGACCAGACTGACGCCCTTGACACCGTCCATGACCTTTGCCAGGGCATCGCGCAGGAATTTGCTCTTGATGTCGACGACAGTCTCGAGGTATTTGTTTTCCCAGTTGAACTTGCGGCGTACGGTGAAGATGTACTGGTCCCATTCGTCGGCATCGGGGTCGTCCACCGTTTCGGTCAATTTATACTTGTGGATCGTTGTATCCCAGACTAGAGGGAGAAAGGTGTGAGATTAGGTAGATAGTAGAGTAGTAAAGGTAGAACTCACGTTGATCGACTCGCTTAAAGGCTACTTTAGAAGCCGGCTTCTTCTTCTTGGACCGTTTCTCACGGCGAGATTCGTTCAGAGAATCTCCCAAGCCCAAATCCTCATTTGTTTGGTCGCGCAGCTTCTTTGCTTGGCGTTTCAGTTTCAGACGAGTGACCAGTTTCCGCAGGGCCTTTTCATCGAGCGACTCATCGGATTCATGGGCGGAGTCATCCTCGGATTCGGAGTCTTCAGAGGAATCAGAATCGGAACCGGAAGAGACGACAGTCTTACGAGAGGTACGAGAACTGCGCTGTTGCTTCCTCTTCTTTCGTTTCTTATCTTTGGAGGCTTTCTTGGCACGAGATTTGGCCCGAATTCGATTACGCTTGCGACGGTTCACATCGTCGGACTCGCTGGACTCGGAATCGGAGTCGGCGTCAGCCTCGTCTGAGGAGTCAGAATCATCGGAATCATCCGAAGAGTCATCGGAGGATTCAGTGAGATCGTCGGAGTGTTTCTGATTCTGAGACTTCTTTTTGGGACGTTTTTTAGGTTGACCAATGTGATCTTGATCGGGGTGTTTCTTGCAGGATTTGGGGTCGGGAGTGGCAGTGTTATTGTTGGTTGTGTTGGCAGTGGAGTTTGTGGTTGTAGCTGCATCTTTGACTGAGACATCTGGCTGAGTTGGAAGTGGAACAGTGTGATCGGATGGTTCGACCTGATCGACAGGTTCAGCCATGTTGGGGGGAAGGAGTTGAGTGTAGCTGAGGGAGCTGTGAAGCTGTGAAGCTGTGGTGGAGTCGGTGGAGAAAGAGGAGTGGAAGGAGAGTGCAGAGTAGATATAGCAGTGACAATAACAGAGAGAGAACAATAGACAATAACAGCAGTTAACAGGCAGCAAACTAGGCAGAACAGGCAGAACAGGCAGAAAGAAGAGAGACAAGAGAGAGAGACAGGAAGAGAAGAAGAAGAAGAAGAGAAAAGGAAGAAGAAAGAAAAAGCAAACAGTTTTAACTGCAACTCAACGTCCAATCACCTCGCCCCACGCACCAACACACTCAGCACTGCTAAGTACAGCTAACTGTGGTTAACTTTACTTAGCTGCACTACGTACTTATGTATGCGCTGGCAGCCTCACACTAGCAGCCAGTCAACTGTTAGGAATAGTGAGGCTGTAATCATAACAGTAATCAGTGAAGAATAATAATATTATCTATTTAGTAAATAGATCAGAATAATAGAAATAAAATACTATTTTATTTGAGGTTGATAGAGCTGTCTATACTCTATATTTTAGTGCTGTAGCTATCTCTGGTCCACCAATGAGTCATGATGAACCACACAGTCACTCTATTTGGTTGAATTAATAATATTTAATCTACACTTATACTATAAGTGTAGTAGACTATAGATATAATATTTTATATAATTTATAGTAAATAGTATGCAGGATAATAGAATTTAATATAGTTACTATAGAGTAGTACTCTAAGACTATTCTAGCTGACAGCCTCTGTCACTAAGACAAACTGGTACTATATAGCTACTACTAATAATTAGTATTTACTATTAGCAAATAGTATACAACAGCTGTAGTATACTATATAATAATATACAAATTACTAGTAAATAGTACTACCAGTAAGTAGTACTTAGTAAGTAATAGAGAGTAGACTACTCTCTACTCTTAGTATGGTTACATCTGATGTCAATGACCTAAAGTAGTAGGGTACTACTGATAGTATCGGTACTTATGCTGAGCCTCATACAGAATCACCACATCTAAACACTAAGCTACTAGACACTATCAAGTATTAAATTAATAATTATAGATCTCTTGATCTTTCAATCTAATTATTATATAGTTACTAATAGTATACTTAGTATACTAATCAGGGTATCACTGATTCCCCGCGGCCAAGTGGGTCCACTAAAACTGCCTTCGCTCAATTCTCCGATCTCCACGATAAGCTTGATTTTTACTCTCCTCTTATTCCATGAGCATCTCTCTGAAATAAATGACACCGGGGTATAATGGCAGATCCAGTCGATTATGCTGAAAAGCAAGATCCAGATCAATTAGCCCAATCGCAAAGTCCTTCACTTTCTCCTTCCGATAACCCCCACTCTGCCGAAAATGCTCCCCGGAATGTCTCGGTTCCCCAGACGCCTCAGACCTCACCCATTCCAACCCTATGGAATCGTGGATTGAACATTCTCTTATGGACGCCACCTTGGTGTCGATGGGATCCAGAGAATCCACCGAAATTTGGTCTGCCTTTGAACTTTCTCTTCGCTTTTGCAGGAACTTTCACGGTAAGAAGAATCCGATATCGAGATATCCCTTCGGACACTTGACCGAATTTGATGGCTGACATTTTCACTTCATTTCTGCTCATTATAGGTCGCAAATTTATATTATTCACATCCAATTTTGGATGAATTAGCTCAATACTTCAATGTATCCCAAGAACGAGCTTCTCTTATCCCAACTTGCAGTCAGGCAGGCTATGCAGCGGGAATCATCTTCTTGTGCCCATTGGGTGATATCGTTCGGAGAAGACATTTCATGGTTCTATTGACCTTTATCACTGCGACATTGTGGATTGGACTGTGTATTACCAGCTCCTTCAACGTTTTTCTCTGCTTGAACTTTTTGACTTCAGTCACGACAGTCACCCCAGTAAGTGATGAAGCAATGCCACTAGAGATCAAATCGAGAAATGAAGAGACGGATACTAATATTCTATAGCAAATAATGCTCCCTCTAGTGGGAGACCTTGTCCCACCAGCTAGACGCGCAACTGCACTGTCGATTGTATCTTCAGGACTTGTTCTGGGCCTCCTCTTCGCTCGACTCTTGTCAGGAATAGTCGCCGCTTATTCTTCATGGCGGAATATATACTGGCTAGCCCTGGGACTTCAATATCTAATTGTAATCCTAATCTGGACCTTTATGCCCGACTATCCGCCCGTAAATACGGACGTCTCCTATCTCAAGATCCTGGTGACCATCGCAACCTACTTTGTGTCATCGCCAGTTCTCATCCAAGCGACCCTCATGGGATTTTTTCTATCTGCTACTTTCACCAGTTTCTGGACTACTTTAACCTTCCTCCTTTCTGGAAGTCCATACTACTTTTCGACCATCCGAATCAGTTTGTTCTCACTAGCCGGACTGACCCCGATGATTTTGGGTCCCTTCTACTCGCGGTTCATAATCGACAAATTCTCACAACACTTTTCAATTCTAATAGCCCTTACTATTATGGTCACTGGAATATGCATCGGGGCGTACACCGGCACGTTTTTTGTGGCGGGTCCCGTCCTTCAAGCAGCCTTTCAGGATTTTGGTCTGCAGATGACGCAGATCGCCAACCGAACTGCCATCTTTCGCGTGGCGCCCAAGGCACGTAGCCGAGTCAATACCGCATACATGATCGGCGTTTTTTGTGGCCAATTGATGGGAACTGCTGTGGGGAACCGGGTTTACAGTGAGAGCGGCTGGCTGGTGACGGGTTCAGTGAATATTGTCTTTGTTGGTGTCTCTTACATGATTTTGTTAGTCCGGGGTCCATCTGAGACAGGATGGGTTGGTTGGAAGGGCGGCTTTCCGATTCGACGGAGTGAATAATAACTGTCAACGGCTTTGGTGAGGCTTTGACGAAAATGTAATCTATCATATTTATTGATCGAAATGACGGCCCAACAACGTACTTTTGAAAATGAGGCGTCGTAGCCGGGGTGAGGCTGGGCAAAAGCCATAATGGCGGTCTAGGCCTGTGAGTACATTAGTTTGCCCCGGACGATCTTGTATCTTTCCATTCCCAACGTTCGAAAAGCAACTGATCAGAATAGACGACCTTCTTTAAAGCTTTGTGAATATTCTTTTGTCTTTCTGAACAAGGTGAGAAATTCCGAAATGAAGGCTAGGAGACACAGGATGTACATAGTCATATTATCCCATAAAATAACCCGTAGTGCTTCTCAACAAGTTAACCCTCTGCACTAGGTTCTCAGAAGTTTGAATATCGATCTTCTATCAGTAGATATGGAATTGGTTGTTCATGCGGGCAAGTGAATAGTATTCACTTTCCGGCATGGTCGCGTCAGTTCTAGTAGAACCGAAGAAAGTGGAATGCTTGACTTTGACGCTCAACTAGAATCAACTACTTTGTAATGTACAAAATAGTTTTGCTATGACGCCCAATTTATTTTCAACATTACTTGCAAGTAGGTGGTGCATACTAGGCATAAGGCAGCATTGCCTCCACCTACCTCATCTCTCACTTTCACTATTCTACACATCTACAGTAGTTGCACATCTCTCAATGCACCTTGCCCTATCACTATTCTAGTAACATGTCGAGTCGAGCGTTACCTTGGGAAGTTCCTAACGTCGCATCCTTCCCAAGCCCATCACTATAAAAAGAATTGGATGACAGCTGATTATCATTCAGCTTGAGGCAGCGACGGCTTACAGAGTGGTATGTAGTATGAACGGGTTACTTCGTACAAATTATGAAGATTCATAATCGTGCTTTCAGGGGCTGAACCGCCGCTCTCACCCGTGAGATTTGACTTACTCTGTACGGAGTAGAAAGGTTCCCTTTTGGAAAGTGAAGTGGATCCTTCACTTTCTCAAAAGATCCACATCTGACAGGAAAGCAACTCTTCTCACAAATCACCTCCACAATAACCTAATGAGGAGAGCTGGGAAATGAGTTCCCGCTCGGGGTCTTCTAGCAATCCCTTTGCTGAGACTCTTTGTGACGAATTCACAGGCTATGTTTCAAAATTCATCATAGAATTTCTGATGAAAACCTTCTTACGGGTTATTAATAGGGAGTCTGTGAGGTGAAAATTCATGGAGTCGGCTTTTTCCGCGCTCACGGTCCTCGATGTTTCAGATGAAGAAAATGCTTATAAGTCGAGTTACCTCTACTTCATTGCAAAGCCAAGAAAAATCAAGATCCTCATCTATATTCTAAGCTTTAGCCAAGACTGTCTATCAAAATGGCCCTTTCTACTTGCAATGCTGTGGTGAATCCCTCTTTCGAAACAGGTGCCTTAGCCCCCTGGTTTCTATCTGCTGTGAACGTGGCCAAAGTCAGCAATGGCACAAGTGCTTATAGTGGATACTTCTATCTGTAAGCCCGACATAGTGCATACCATTTTTGGAAATCCTCAGACTGATCTTATTTTGAATATAGTAATCTACAGACCGCGTACGGAAACCGTGGCAACACCATCTCCCAGCATCTGAAGCATCTTCAACCTCAAACCGAATACGAATTCAGTGTGAAAGTCCAGGTCCCTTCGCCTGGTGGCGTCGAATACTGCTCGGTTTATGTCTATGCAGGAAAAAATGCCACGGTCGGAAGCATTGCATCTAAGCAATTATTCGACTTTGGAGAGTGGGAGACGCTCACTGGGGTATATAAGGCGAAAAGACATGATGAACTCTTGAATATTGTCGCTGCTTGTGATTCTGAAGATTCATCAGTTACCGGCAATGTCTTGATTGACGATGTGAGCTTCACTGGAGCTGGTCATTGCAAGTCGGACTCCAACTGAGCGCAACCGAGGGTCCCATTTCCTCAATTCCTCAATAAGGAGAGGAAGACCGGACTATCGTAGGTCTTTCCCATAGAAATTGCTTTTGAGTTGAATGCCGTGTACATATTTAGCTTTAGACTTTTACAGTCTAGATCGCGTTGAGCCCCAAATTCATGAGATATTATGCAACTGAAAAGCTTGAATTTCTTCTAAGTAATGCAAATTAATGTTTATACTGCGAAAAGCCCCAGAAAATTATCATAAAAAACGCGGTCTTCAACACCCTCCCATCATGAATAAAAACGCCAACTCCCTTTATAAAATCGTGTCGACACAAAATCGGAAATAAAAATCATTGCATCACACCCCGGCGTGCTCGACCATAATAATTAATATCTGGGGTTGCCGTTAGGCCCGGAGGGACCGTTTGAGTAGGCTGGATATGAAGGAGGCACTTGGGATGTTTGAGTGGGATTGTTGACCTTGACTGCACGAGGTCTGGGTGATGCCGAGCTGTCGGACTTGTCGGAACTCTTCTTCATCAGAAACGAAAGAGCGAGACACATGATGTAGGTTGTAGGTTTTGCTTTTGTAAAGGAGGAGCTTTGCTTCTATTAGTATGCTGTCAATAAGCGTGGGCAAATCAAGGGAGACACACAATGTAGTGGTGGGTAACCAAAATTATTGATTGATGGTGGTAAATGTTTAAGTCTCAGGTGAGCCTCTTTGAGTGAAGCTTTGAAGGAAGAATATTTTTGAGAATAGAGAGTTTTGATTGAGGATGATGATGAGAGATGTAAATTGGCGAGATATGTGTCTTCCTTTTATAATCTCGATCTCGCTCTGATATCCTTAAGTGGATGCAGATTAGCCCCCTTCGAATGCCCCACTAAGTAACCTTTGCGAAGTGATCAGCCTGCGGAATCACTGATTATGACGAATATGGGTGAGAATAGGACATTCATCGACGAATGGGGCAGAAGCTTAATCTGATGCGGTATTCCAGAAGCACAGCCCATCGCAATGATTGGTATTGTGCGATCAAAATAGCAGTACCTATTATCTTTTGAGGCTGTACATTTAATGCAGAATAATTCCTTGACTTCTATCCGATTGGCACAAATTCAGATAAATTGTTAGGCTGGGAGGGGCCATTTTGATGATTATCTCCAACATCTCACCTTAGCCACAGCCTCGAAGCAAGTGATGATCGGCGTCTTGGCAACAAAATATTCCTCTTTGGGTTTAGTTCAAGACCGAAGATCCTGAGACTTGCGGAGTGTTGGTGCATAGGTGATGGCGAATCTCAACTGATTTTGAATAATTTAAAGACAAAGTAAAATGGGGCAAAATGTGGCCAAGACGTTTAGTTCTCATCGGGTACTTTGGAAACCATCACCATTGGTCAGTTACTGCGCAAGCTTGGCAATAATCTTATCCCAGTCAGGTCTAAACGATCTATTTTGAGATTTCCGCGTTCCGCATTTTCTTATATGTATGACGAACTACCCCGTATCTCAGGGTTGAGAATAATTGAGGGCTGAGTCGTTAGCCTTCGAAAATGGACTTATAAATCACCATCCAACGTCCCATTAGGTTATACTACCATCATCCGACCTACCAATTACAATCTCGAGAAACAACATCGCAACCAAAAACATCCAAACACTAGTGCTACTACCACTCACCTATCATCAACCTTCTGAATATTCAAGATGGGAGAGGGAGAAGTTGGTACGGCTTCCAGAAAGAAGAACCTTTTGATCTCATCGGTGCTAAATCTATCTAGTACTCGGAAGTCTTTACGTCTATGCTCCTAATAAGGTAGCTCCTGTGATATTCACTGCTTTATTCGGACTCTCAGCGATCGGACATAATTGGCAATGCTGGTAAGTGAAGCAAGTGAAACAAATTCGATTGATATTGGAAGTTCTAACAACTAGAAGGCGGAATAATTCCTGGAAGTTGACGGGACTACACGCCTTTTGTGCTGTTTTATTTACAGTTGGTTATGCTTTGAGAGAATATGGTGCTTTCAACTATATGTTCAAAGACAAGGAATTCTCATACATGGCTCTGGGAACCTATATCGGAAGTCAGGTCTGCATCTATATCTGCCCGTGGGTCTCGTCGATCCGACTTGGATCATGCCCACAACTCCGAGTTGTTATCCTTGTGTCATTACCTTCGTTTACTGACTGACTTCTCGTTATTGTATATAGCCCTCTTCTAGAGCTCGGAAACTACCACATCCTCAGTCGAACCTTTTTCTACATACCTCACGAAGCGCCTATCTCCCCCAGCAAGGTCCTTACAATTTTCGGGCCCGTCATGATGATCGTCGAAACACTGAATTCCCTTGGAGTTGCGTTCACTTCAAACCCAACAAGCACTGAAGCTCATGCCGGAAAAATCTTGGTCCTGGCTGCGATCGGTATTCAGATCTGTCTCATTCTCACCTTCTTCTGCTTTGCCGGGACATTCCACTGGAAGTGCAGTAAGCACGGTGTTCGCACGAAAGCAATCCCAGGTCTTCCGATCGTCATGTACGTGAGTATGTGCCTGATCCTAATTCGTTCCATCTATCGAATGGTGGAGCACGCGGGCAATTCGGCCCTGGACATTCATGATCTCGCCGCGCTCCAGTCGCTCAGTCCCCTCCTGCGCTATGAGTGGTATTTCTTTGTGTTCGAAGGTGCTACTATGCTGGCCAACTCGCTGCTATGGAATATTTGGCATGCCAGCCGTTTTCTGCCCCGGACAAAGAACATTTTCATGGGAGAGGATGGCCAAACCGAAATGATGTGGGAGCAACAGACTACTGAGGAGCGACCGACTCTCGCGAAGACCGCACACGGCCTGATGACGATCCTCACGATGGGAAGCTGGGCCCACATCTTCCCCCGAGCAGCGAAAGATAGCGATCAAAAGCCGAACGAAACATCGCTCTCTGAAGGCTCTGACCGCCATGTTTGATAAGATGATAACTTGCATATGTTTACGAAGGACGGAGTACGCGTGGCAATCTAGCGATCTTGTGGGTTTCTTGCTTTTGTGTATTTTTATCTGGGGCTGCGAGGCACGGTGCACGTTTTTCATTAATGATTCGAGAATACCATTTGATGTCTATTTTTTTTTTCAGGTTTTTCGCACGGAGTACGGAAAGGAGTACAACTGATCCCAAATTCCAAATATTCACTTCCCAGTAGTTTGGATATCTTCGCCGATCCTGTGAATTCCAGGGTTGATTTGCCTGTCTCGCCCCTCGATTGACGCAGAGTTGGGGGCCAAACCAACGCGCAATTTCACGGAAACCAAACCGGCGCGAAGCCAATGCCTAATTTGTCAGACGTCTGGCCTATAAAAGTTGGTGAAATTAGCCCCCACACAGCGGACGAGCTGTTTTTCCGTGCTGACTGGGGCCACAAGTCGACAGCACCCCAATTAAGCCTAAAAATAGGGACCTGAATGATGTCAACTTAATGTCTTGAGATGCAACTCTACCTGTTATATTGTTTCTAATTTCTTCATATGAGTTTATTTCATAGAATTACCCCGCCTGCATTTGCTTATTGCTTTTTACAATTTTAGTCAGTTACATCTGCCGGGTTCGTCAACGTTACTTCCATCATATTTGACTACTCTACATCTCCTTCAAAGAACAGAGTCAGGGGTGGCCAGTCCATCCTCGACTACTCATATCATAAAAAGAATTAAATATTTCGGACAGACTGCTATAACATCTCCCTTGTGGAGTATCGATTTCGCAGATGGTGGAAGCTCGGAAACGCCATTGCTGGGAATGTCTAAGGCGTCGCTTGGTTTGTGACTTTGAATTGCCTGGATGCAAGCGATGTGCAGCATCTGGGGTAGACTGCCCTGGATATGGAGAGACTCAACCCATACGAGTGAAGTGGCTCGCCCCCGGAAAAGTCAAATCTAGACAACGCAAAGGCCAATCAAATCGTCAGAAGAGCATCAAGGGCAGCCCAGAAAGCTCCAGCTCAGAAACATCGAAAGGAAGCCCCGAGTCTTCTACTTCTACTTCCGATTCGGTATCATCAGATGATTCGCAGGATGTGGGCATCCCTCGTTTTCATCTCAAGACAGACTATCATGCTTTGCTAGATTCTGTACATTACTGTAAGTTATTGCCATAATGCGGCCCGCGCAGAAAAATGCTCACTCTTAGAACAGTCAATTCATGCATGTATCCCCAACTCGCATCGGCTTTGCGACTGGGCACCAATACCAATATATACACACTTTCTCCGAAAGTATTTCAGCTTGGCCTCACTAGGCCTGCCCACCTTCAATTGGGTCTAATATGCCTGACCCTGAGCCATCGAATGAACCAGATGGGCCATGACACCGATTCAAAGTCACTAGAAAACACATTCTACCGCTATAGAGGTCTAATGATTCGCTCGTTGAATGACGATATCAATATACAAAGTCGACGAAATGGAGATATTGTTCTTGCCGGGATTCTCACGCTCCTACTGGCTGATGTAAGTCGATTCCCCCCAGAAAAATATCGAAATATGGTATAGCTAAAAGATTTTACTTGGAAAAGGCCCAGCAAGGGATATCACAACACTGGCGATATCATATAGAAGGGGTTCGAAGACTTATTATTTTGCGCGGCGGCCTGCAGTACCTAGCTACGGCTCCAGGGGTTTTACCAATTATTCTTTCATTTATCCAGTGAGTCAATTTGGACCCAACAAAAATGCAACAGGAGAACGACAAGAAAAAAGGAAAATGATGGAACAGTCTGTTCTAACGTTTGCTTAGCCTCGTAGTGCTTGCCGATACATCCTCACCGGCGACGGATATGATCATCCAGAATTTAGACCTCGCGGAATTATATTCGATGGTGCAATATTATGGAGGCAATGGATATGGCTTCCAAATGTGCCCCACACCATTATTTGCTGAGATCATCAAGATCAATCATATCCGACACCAGATGTCAAGACCGAATCAAACAAATGAAATTGATATCCAGAGAGACTCGTGCGAAATCTTGAGTCGCGTTTACAATTTCTCGCCTACTGTGTGGACCGAATCAGATGAGTTTCTCACCGAAGAAAGCAATTTGATAGCGTCAACTTACCAGAGTGCGATCGCCCTATACTGCATGTCTTCATTATCGAGCATCGGCGCTCTACCGCCGGACCCATTATTAAAGAATAGTTGTGATATGGAGAGACGAATCTTGCACGGATTACTAGAAAGGGCTCTGGGGAAAAGACCACACGGATACCTGTTTTGGCCACTTATGATCCTTGGTGCACAGGCGGTGGATGGCGATTATGCCCTGCGTGCCTTTGTTCGCGAGAAAATGACATCAATGAGTATGTCGACTGGCACGTATGCCCCAATCGCGGCAAAAGAAGGTCTCGAAAACTTCTGGGCTTCTGGTCGAACAGACTGGGATGCCTGTTTTGATAAACCTCATATGTTTACAACGGTACTTACCGTGAATCGAGGTCAGTTACCAAGAAGTAAGTCTTGAGATTGATAATATCTAGGAAAAGCCTTTAATTTTCAAATATTGACATTGTCCTCGAAAAGGCTTCTTGACACCTGATGTAATATCCACGAACAGAGTCACTGAAACTCCAACGCAATGAGGAATAGACGTCAACATAATTCGGAGTTGCTCGGCTTACGGGTGTGCAAAAATTACTAGTGTGTATCTCCCAGATGTAGGAACAACCATAATCTAGTTTTTAAATCTGGTAGGGCGATGTTATTCAGGAATTTAATTATAATCGGAATTGTTTGTACTCTGTCATGATATTATTCATCTCGTATAGCTCTCCACCGCAAGGCCATGCCAAAATATGGCAAACTATAGTACCCACAAGTCTGAATGGCATAAAAATTCTTCATGCTACCGCGAATTGCACACTTTAATCATTAAATTCCTGATGAATTGTACGAAGGACAGACAGTCAGTGGTCTGGTGGACAGGAAATATTTCAACATTTAGCATGTCCCAGAGCAGAGTGTGAGCGTGACATCGGAATTAGCACTGCAGACCTTAGTCTGACTGGCGCCACTCGTCGCGACACCCTTGGGCCAGCATATTTTCGGGCAGTTGAGTGAAGGTTTGACACCAATAGCGTGACCGGAAAATGGGTCACCAAAGACGTCCGAAAGATCATACCAGACTTGCTGGCCATCCAAGGTGTAGGCGAAATTTGTTTGAGGACTTCCGTTATATAGACCATTTTGAACCCTTGTAAGTTTTATCGCGATGCCTCCCGATGCAGGATCATGGTGCAAAACTTCGGAATAGGTTCCACCAGCCTTGATTGTCTTCGCAGGACCGACGGAACCTCCAACAGACCAAAGATATACGGGAAAACCGCATTTGTTGACGACTTTGGCATTGCCGACAGCACTGGCGAGGGGAGTCAAGGCAGCAACAGCGGCAACCACAGCAGCAGTGGAGAAATGCATTTTGTAAAGTTGGATCTTAAGACCTTTTCAATGAAAAGTTAGAGAAATTGTATTAAGCGAAGTGAGATAATTCACTGAATTGAGAATGAGATAAATCATTTAAAGGGTGTGTTCTTGGGAGTTTATATAGATTTTCTTCATCGCCAATACTAGTCATAAAATGGAAGACTAAGCATTTCAATTGACTTGTCGACTTTGCCAGAAATAATTACTCTTTGACGTAATATCTGAAACATCGCAACGAATTAAAATTTCTTCTTGCTGCAGAAAATCAACGCCTGAAGAATAAAGGGCTAGTTTAGAAGTATAAACGAATGTCACTGTGGAATGATCTTTGAATGACTTCCAGCGCCGACAGAATCGGGTCTCTATGTCGTCAATGCATGTCAGACGTGCAAAATACGATTTATTCAGTTGTCTCAGTTGTGCTCGGACATAGAGATCTCGTACTTCATGATAGGTGCAAATGGTAGCGAACGGCATGTAGGGCGAGAAAAAGCGGTCGGTCTCTTGTAATGTGAAGACCCTGATTGCCTCACCCCACACGAATTTGCGGGGAGAAGTCTGAGACATTGTTACATCTTACGATTGAGGCATGGAGCAACCAAGACAGGTTCAATACGAGAGAGTCGGCCAGCATGACTGTATTTTCCGAGATCATCGCCAAGAATAGCCGCGACGGTATGGTTGGTGATGTCTCAAACACCTCACGATGTGGTTTCTCGATGGGTAGAGGGAGCAGGCAGGTGACATCTCTATACGAGATGGGGAATGTTAGCTTATAAGCAGAACGAGCGATTTAAGCGTGTTGTAGACCCAAAAATAGGGCGTGAGGCACTACGGCATCCTAAATTTGCCCATTGATGAGCATTTTACAACTTCTAAGATTCAGGAACATGCTACATAAGACATTTAGTCAAACGGGCTGATTATTTTACTATAGCATGAATCCTCACAGCTCTGCCCCAGAAGCTGCAATGTCGCGGAAAATGCCGCCAATTGACGGCGTGCCTCGGCTAAGAGACTAGGTCAGTGCACAATGTGATGCGGATCTAACATCCACCATCCACCACGAAGGGGTAGCCATTGAATAGCAGATACCGAGTTGAAGCTTTTATGTGGTGGGCCATTAAAGTGGAAAACGTGGGTTGATCATAAAAGCTGAGCATTTTTATTACATTTTGCCAAAATCGTGTCCAATGAAACTTTCCATGTTTCCCAACCCGGCTGACAGTAAGGATGTAAACTGTTCCCATTCCGAATAATTGGGGAACGGAAGACCAGTGATGTTCCCATCAAGATCTAAGCCGAGGTCCGGGTCAAATTCTGCAAGCTCAAGGGAAGCGTCCGGGCTATGATTCATTATATTGATTTGGTCTTCAAACAAAACACCAGGTACCTGATTATGTGCTGCAGAAGAAGTGGACACTTCGATTGAATGTGTGTTTTTGATTTGACGTAGTGCTTCCACACGGAGCTCCTCGAGTACCAAGCCGTAACGTTCTGAGAGGGATCCCTTTTCGGCAATAGCTGCAATGTGAGATTGACAGCGGGTGGCGGCGAGAAAGTAATTGTTATTCGCCTCGAGTGGCGAGGCAGAATGCTGTATGACATAGATATATAGCATCATGGTCGCATTAAAGGCAAAGTAAGCGGTAATCTAAAGGCGAATCAGAAAAAGATTTGTATGAAATGACTATAATGTAGACAAACCCAAAATGCACGGAAAAGTTGCCGACTCTCTGTAATTTCACTTATTGTATTGACGGTTCTCATTGCAGCATCAAGACACTCTTCCAAATTTGCTTCTGTTCTCGGGTCGTTTGTGGTTGAATAAACACCGTCATTTTGTGGGAGTCGTATAAGGTTGCTTAGTACAAATGATCTGTGGGTGAGGATAATTGCATGCCAATAAGTAAGATTTAAAACATTTCTTTGACGCTGAAAGATGGAAATCAGAAAAGACGTGCTGTAGATATCAACATCTAGAAATCGACTCAGCTCGGAGCGCCATTCATGGAGATCTTGAGAAATTTGCTCGACGGCCCTTGTGCGATCTATAGCAGAGAGAGGTTTGACAGAGTAGAGATTACTCAAAATTTTGCCTATGATCTGAGCAAGTCTGTTTGGTCAGCTGCGATCTATATGTCAATTTTAACGTGTCAACCTACTTCATATGTGCAACCGCAGCAAGCATGGTTGTTGGAGCCTTGTTTGGGGTTGTCGGAGGTTGATGGTCTTCCCTCATGAGATCTTCGTCTTCAACACATGCCGGAAGCTCGCTGTCAATATCATTGTCATGGAAAGTCCGAGGTCTTCCCAGTGCCGCGCTGAGATAGGCATCGAGTGTATAGGCACACCAAAAGGTCCGACGACGACACTCAGACTCGATACGGCTTAATCCAGTTGAGGCATCGGGTGGTCTATTTCTATTGAGACCAATAGCAAGTGCGAGATGGGAGACTGTCCCAAAAAGACTCCAGCAGTGATTAATGCGAGATTGCGTGAGAAGATAGTAGCATTGGGTGAGCCTGGCCTGTACACTGGCCAGTCGTATCGAACCCTTTTCTCGAGACAAATGATGTTCGGCCGCTAAAAAGTAACGTTTACTACAAAAAAATTAGTATGACTCTTGTTTCTCCTTTTTCTATTTTCAAAAAAAGAGGAAATCTTATCTTACCTCAAATCGGCTGGGCCAGGCCGGTCGTTCTCTGGCATGTAGACCCTTGCCTGGGCAAAGACCATGAACAACAAGGCTATTTTTGCTGGAGCATTCTGGGTGTCTTTCATAATACCAAGAGTCTCATAGAACTCATTGAAGACTTCCTGAAGAGTGGGTCTATGTAAGAATCGGTAAGTCGGCATGGCGAAATCGAAATAGCGATCGACAAGACGCTGCGCATCTGCTCTCGGAAGCATCATACAGAAGGATGGGTCAGCCTCCGGGACCGTAAGAGGTGCATCGCCGAATGTAAAGATACTGCTGGCATTTGAAATAGAGACAGCCTGTCGCAAGCGTTTTTGTATCCTCAATAAGAAGGAGACACCCGAAGCTGGCCCGATATATTGCCCTTCCATCTCCATTTGATGCGGCTCTGGTGAATTTCGGGGATATTCATTTTCAATAGGTGTGGCATTGCATTCCTGTGAGCTTGAATAGCTGTTCTCTGTGTTATCCTTCCTCGGAAGAATGACAGGATAATCCCGGCAGAGCCCCGGGGCACTTTCACTGGCTACATCGTGACCTCTCGTGCTACTGTCAACGTTGTGATGGAGCGAAGGTGTGATTGAAGGAAGTCGACCACGGCAATAAGCCGATGCAAAAGTGCATCTTTCCTTTGCGCGAACACAGAATTCACATGGCTGTTTGCCATCGCATTTGATTTTTCTCCTTGGATCTCATCTCGTCAGAAAGATTTGGAGTTGTGTGTTTGAAAACCCACTAACCTTTTACATCTGTCGCAAGCCCTTGTAACCCTTACTCTTTCTTTATTGCGACTTCGTTTCTTAGAAACCTGCGGTGTCCGCTTTTCTGCGAGCCTTGGCGACGGCTCTGGACGGCGGCTTGAAGCCATCGATGTGCATTTTTTGGTGAAGGACTATGAGGTACGTACACAGATGCGGACGGAAAAGTCACAATGCAAGACGGAATAGCTCAAAACATCAAGAGGAGTCTGCAATGCAAATGCTTACATCTCTCTCAGGGGGTGGGGGTTTGCGGAGGGAAGTCCGATTCGCTTTTCCGTGCCAAGGAGATGGCGAGGGGGCGGACATTCGATGGGCATCACAGTAGTGAATGGCTAAGAAGATGACTCACGCTGCTGATCATGAAGATCCTCAGAATGCAAATATCTCTAGTTCTGTGTCTGAGAAAGCCCCGCCATTGGATAGATTAAAAATGGACCGGTTCCCGTAGTACATATTCTAATACAATAGTATAGTTCACCAGACGGAAAAGGCCTCTCCATCATGGCGAGCAAGTCGAATTTTCCGTGGATATTCTCAATGCCATTCCTTGGCCGTCTTTTGACGGTGAATTAATCATAGAATATATATTTTACTCAGAAAAATGAAATTATGAAATGAAACTTGCCGCTTCTGCTCATTTTGTGAGATTACCCCCCGCCCCTAAGTAGGCATATTGACCACCACACTCAAAAATCAGCATGGCGACGTCAACTTTGAAACGCTTGAATGGAAAAACAATCTTGATTACCGGGGCTTCGTCTGGCATTGGACGGTCCACGGCATTCGAGTTTGCACGCAATTCCCCGCAAAATCTCAAGCTTATCTTGACTGCGCGAAGAATTGATTCTCTCAACGCTTTAGCAGCAGATATCGCGAAGGAGGTTGGCGCTGGCGTCAAGACACTTGCCGTTCAACTAGACGTTAGCAACCCGGAAGAGATTCGCACTTTCTTGGACAGACTGCCGTTAGAGTTCAAAGAGGTAGACGTCCTAGTCAATAACGCGTTAGTACTCCCAAGAAACCCAAGTGAAAGTTGATTTCTATCGATGGATCTTTCAGGATGTGCAACTGATCAAAAAGTCGACAAACAGGGGTCTGGTGAAGGGAGTTGCAAAGGCGCCGGATATTTTGGAAGAGGACATTGATGTCATGTTCGCAACAAATGTGACTGGGCTGATCAACATGACCCAAGCCATTCTTCCCAGCATGCTGAAGAGAAATAACGGTGCTGGAGCTGGCGATATTATCAACATTGGGTCTATTGCAGGTCGTGAGCCTTATGTCGGCGGTGGTATTTATTGCGCAACTAAAGCTGCCGTTCGCTCGTTCACCGAAAGCATGCGAAAGGAACTCATATCGACCCGGATCAGGGTTATCTGCATAGATCCTGGCCAAGTTGAAACTGATTTCTCTGTTGTCCGTTTCTATGGCGACAAGGAAAAAGCAAAGGCTGTTTACGCGTAAGTCTTTCTCGAATAACATGTCCAGGGATGTTATCTTGTACTAATCTCTGAATAGAGGCTGTGAGCCGTTAACTCCGGAGGACATTGCCGAGGCAATTGTATTTGCAAGTGGAAGAAGGGAGAACGTTGTCATCGCTGATACTTTGATTTTTCCTAACCACCAGGCAAGTGCAACTATCTTACATAGAAATTCCTCTTGACCAGATATTTCCATAAAAACATGAGATAGTATCTCTACCTGCGAAGGTGGACAGTTCACTAGTCTAGTACTACTAGACTAGTAGCACTGCTGTACCGCAAACCTTTGCAATTGGAATGTTACAAGGGATTTTTAAATTTAAAGCTTTCAGAGAATAAAATCGTCTTCATCTTCCGAGTATTTAATACATTTTTCTACTACAATATGTTCTGTCCATAAGAAATTCAATACTAGTAGTATTGCTTTCGTACCCAATCAGATAATGAGGTGCCCCGTATTTACTACTAGTAACTACTAGTAGTAGGAGAGAAATGCATCACACGAGGGCTATAGATTCTTTGAAAGGGAAACGTGAAGGCCGTGTACTATCGAATCATGGTAGATACTAGGAAATTCTAGTTGGAGTGGCTTATCCGTCGGAAATGTCCCGCTGTTTATCCGTCAAGCAGGAACTGCGCGGTGAATCGGAGAGAGATGTGACTAGTCGTAAATAGTAGTTATTCGCGATCGAGGTCATGACCGTGGGTTGGTGACTCTAATTCTAGATACATTTTCACAGAGTTGACTTGAGTAGCTGTATTGTATGCATTTGTTTTATATTTTGAACAATCATGTCCAAGTAATTCAGAACGCGACAAACCTGAGAATCAGCAGGTTCTCTAAACCCTGGCGTACCAAAAAGTACATACATTGGCGCGCGATAGGTGGAGCTAGTGACAAAATACAGACGGATAAATAACTGGCCAAGCTTCAGATGGTCTGGGTTTAAGTATGGCGGGCATTCCATCAAACATGTTTAGACAGTTTACTCTCACCTGCAAATAATAATACAGTCTAGCTGCAATGTCCGTTCAAGTTCCACCAGGAGGAGTCTGGGCTCCGACAATTACTTTCTTTGACCATGCGACCGATACTATCGATACTGAATCTCAAGCCAAATATTACAAGTATCTCTCACAGTCTGGACTTGCTGGACTAGTGGTGCTGGGAACAAATTCCGAAACATTCTTGCTGACACGCGAGGAGCGTAAGACATTACTTGAAGTCGCGCGAGAGGCATGTGGACCTTCATACCCAATTATGGCTGGAGTTAGCGGCCATTCCAACAAGCAAGTATTGGAATTCATCAGTGATGCGGCCGATGCAGGTGCCGACTATGCTCTCATTCTACCGCCAGCTTACTTCGGAAAGCAGACGACTCCAGCCGTGATTAACAATTTCTTCGACGACGTTGCTCCGAAAAGCCCATTGCCTATCATTATTTACAATTTTCCAGCTGTATGCAACGGAATTGATCTCGATTCTGCAACTATTTCTAGTCTGGCAAAGAAGCATACCAATATTGTGGGTGTGAAATTGACCTGCGGTGCTGTCGCGAAAATCACGCGTCTTGCAGCCGAATTTCCACCAGAAAGATTTTCCACTTTCGGAGGGCAGTCGGATTTCCTGATCGGTGGGCTAGCAGGCGGATCGGTTGGAACTATTGCTGGCTTTGCAAACGTTTTCCCTAAGACTATAGTGAGGATATACGAGCTATATCAGGAAGGCAAGATACAAGAAGCCATGGAGTTACATAAAAAAGCAGCGCTTGCGGAGCAACCATGCAAAACTGGCATTGCTTCTGTCAAGTACGCAGCAGCACTAAATACAGCTGTTTCTGCTGGAATCGAAGGGGCATTGGAAAAATTGAAGCCACGCCGACCGTACGTGGAACCCTCTGAGGCGGAAAAGCGAGCCATAGAATCACAGACGGCAAGTTTGGCCGTTATTGAGAAGACCCTTTGAGGTTGATTCTGTTTAATATTTTGAGCTAGATAGGAGATAATATATGCACCGGTCTTTTTTTTGGAAATTATAACCGTATGTGTCTCCAACGTGATATTTACATTTACATTTACCAAATACGAACACGGCTATCAAGTGATGGTCCTTGTGGGTATCAAATCAAAACATCAATTTATTAGTATCTGCTTAGAGTTCTAACTCTGAGAAACAAGAGCAGGTGCAAATAAGAACCAAAGGAATGACGTAAAATGCATATTGATATTGCAAAGAAATTCGATAGACCATTTACAAAGTATATTTGAACAGCGGAGACCGATCCCCCAGGTCGAATAGTTCTTCCTCCGTGTACTTGGCCCTTGCCTCGTCAGCTTGTTTAGCCTTATTTGCGTTGCCAACCTTGTAGCTCCACTCAAGCAAAAGGACAACGAAGAAACCAACACCGGCCAGCGCTAGGCTCAGACCGAACCCTGTGTAATACTTGGGCTTCTCCTTCTCCATGTACATGAAGCTGCCAAGAATACCGCCGATATTACCCACGCAATTCATAAGTGCGATTCCAATAGCACGACGCGATGAAGGTGCGATATTGTTAGAATTCCAGGATGCAGCCGCAGACTGAATAGGATAAATTCCGATAACCGCAAGAACCACAGCGAAGTACGCGACTCCTTTCTTCTCCTTCAGGGCCCCATCGAGTGAAAAGATGATTGAGTATGCAACCACACATATAAGCATAGGAATAGCTACAAATGGCATTCGCCAATAGAAGCGGTCAGAAAGACGAGCAAAGGTAATAGCGGATATAGCAGCAGCAACGTAAGGAGGCGCAGACGTCAGTTGCGCATTTGTATCACTAAATCCCATTGCTTTCGTAATGGTCGGAAGTGTAAATTTAGTTCCTAATGGGACAATTGATTAGCTTGGGAATACCATTGTAGCGATTTTGGGGGCTCCCACCATATGAAAGTGCCGATTGGCAAAACAATGAGTAAGCTTGCACATATACCCTCCAGTTTGTGAGAACCATCTTGAGATCCTTGAATTTAAAGGATTTCTCCTCCACGCTTGTTCCACCTTGCTTGATGAACATGGAAAGCTCGAGGTATCGAATCTCCTCTGGGGAGAGCCAGCGTGTAGATAAAGCTGGTGTGTCGATGAGAAGAAAAAAGCATGCGGCACCTACGACCACACTAGCAAGGCCTTCGAGGATGAAGATCCATCTCCAGCCTTCAAGACTACCAACACCATCCATTTCAGCAATTGCGGCGGCCAGGAGACCTGAGAAAGCCCCTGATAGTGCACTTGCACAATAGAAGTATGAGATCCGAAGTGCTAGTTCCTTGGGCATATACCAGTAAGAGCAGAGATAGATGGCACCGGGGAAAAAACCAGCTCTATTACGGAAGATGTTAGCAGAATGATTCGGGTTCGTAAAGAGAAAGATCGGACTGACTCAAATACACCAAGAAGCACTCTAACAACCATGAGGCCTGCAAAATTCTTAACCAGACCTGTGCATGTCATGACAATACCCCAAGAAAGAACGAGAATGCCGAGATAGGTTGAAGGGCGCTTGAACTTCTTGAGCAGAATGTTGCTGGGAACTTCTAATAAGACGTAGGGGACAAAGACTGTGAAGCCAAGTGTCAGTAGTGAGCTCAGAAGAACAGAGTGTTAAACCAAAAGGTGAGTCTGGTAAGCACGAACATATAGAAAGAACTGTGTTGTACTGGACTCCGGTCATCCCCAAATCCTCGACCATGCCTTCAATCTTGGCATTGCCGATATTTGCACGATCGATGTGACTGATCAAGTATAGCAAAGCCAGCATAGGTACCAGCCGGCGATCCACTTTTCGAAAAACCCGCTTGCGGGATTCCTCTGGGTAGTTCGCGAAGAAATCTGCATCTTCGGGGGTTAGGCCAACGACACGAAAATTGCCGATTTCTGTCACATGGGCGCCCTTCGGAAGTCTTTCAAGGTGGGTGGGCTGATCGGCAATCTCGACATCATCTTTCGTGATAGAATGAGAAGCCATTTCAACTTTTCAAACGTGATCGACTTGTTTCGAGAAAAGTTATCAGGAAATCCAGGAGGGCCAGCTGCCCTGTTCCGACGGGAGGGGGGAACTTGAATATATAGATCATTTCGGATATCTTTCCTTGGCGAGTAGATACCATTCACCACCTTCTGATCAATTCACAATCGTGCAAATGAGCTGACCTTGGCGACAGTACCCCGGCCTTGGCAACCACGTTTCTTGCGGGTCACTGGCCTAATAATGCGGGGGCTGGCAACCAAAGCTCCCCTAAAGTGAATGTGGGAGGCGAAGATCTGGCCTTTTCCGGGAAGTCGGTCTTTTTGCTTATCATGCGTTCCGTAAAAATGCGGAAAATCATCCAATCAAAATGTTGTGCATGCAGTCGACACTCTCCGTGGTTACGGATAAGCCTCGATGTACTCTGGGCAAAAGCTGTAGCTCCGGGGTAATTCGCGGGGTAGCTTAAAGTGAACTTTATTTATCCGGTCTTCGAGGGAGGATTCTCCGGACGAGCTACCGGAAATATGGGAAAAGCTGTCCAGTCACTTAGGCTTTTATGTGAGTTGAGATGGCCAAATGAAATCAAAACAATTCTAACAAAATTCACTCATCTCTGGAACCAGACAATCCTCGAAGATCAGAACGAGCAAAATGCCTCAAAGCACAAAAATTAAGAATATTACCATCACGCCGGTTGCATTTCATGACATGCCCCTATTAAATAGTGTCGGTGTTCATGAACCTTTTGCTCTACGGAGTATAATTGAAGTGGAAACAGATGACAGCTATGGGCTTGGGGAATCGTATGGAGATTCGGTTCATTTGGAGCGTTTAAAGAGAGCCGCGGATAAGATGCAAGGGATATCAGTATACAATACCAACATGATATATGATATTTGTCAAAGGTCTCTAAAGGATGATAACTCATCTGGTGGTGATGGAATGGCAGGAATGGTAACAACAGCGTCAGTAACCGACAAAGTTTTCTCTCCTTTCGAGGTTGCATGCTTGGACATACAGGGGAAACTCGCGGGTGTGCCAGTGAGCGAACTACTTGGTGGGAGGGTGAGAAATAACGTGCAATACTCGGCATATCTGTTTTATAAATGGGCCGGTCATCCTGGCCAGGCCGATGACGAATATGGAGAAGCCTTGGACCCAGCTGGACTTGTGAAACAAGCACAGAAGATTGTTGAACGATATGGGTTTAAAGCAATCAAGCTTAAAGGCGGCGTCCTCCCCCCAACGCAGGAAGTGGAGGCGATTAAGGCGTTACATGCTGCATTTCCTGGAATACCTCTTCGATTGGATCCCAATGCCGCATGGACCGTGGAAACTTCTAAATGGGTTGCAAATGAGCTAAAAGGAATTGTTGAATATCTTGAAGATCCTGCACCTGACATTGAAGGGATGGCCGAAGTAGCGAAGGATGCAGACATGCCACTAGCGACAAATATGGCAGTCGTGGCTTTTTCACATCTTCCTCCTTCAATCGCACAAAATGCTGTACAAGTTGTTCTCTCAGACCATCATTTCTGGGGTGGTTTACGAAAGTCTCAAGCTTTAGCCGCCATTTGTGACACATGGAAGATGCGCCTTTCAATGCATTCCAATAGTCACCTAGGTATCTCACTTGCTGCCATGACTCATCTCGCCGCTGCGACTCCGAACCTCGACTATGCTTGTGATACGCATTGGCCATGGAAACGCGATGATGAAGATGTGATCGTTCGGGGTGCTCTTCAATGGCAGGATGGCGGCGTTATAGTGCCGACGGGACCTGGACTTGGAGTTGAACTTGATAGAGAAAAGCTTCTACATCTTCACCAGCAGTATCTTGAGTGTGGAATGACTAAAAGGGACGATACTGCATATATGAGAAAGTTCAAACCCGAATTCTCACCAGACATACCAAGGTGGTAAATTTGCAGAAGGGTGATCGACTCATTTAATCGGACCGAAATCTTCAACTGGCTATTATATGCAAGCATAGTATTCAGACGTTGGAGCTGGGATAACTCGAAACTCAAACGGGCTACATAACTCGAAAGGTCTAACTGGTGTCTTGGATTATATTAGATATTCTTATATAAATTCCTTTTCGCTTCACACTGGAATTGTTAATTGAGGGTGAGCGGCCTGAATTTTTTCTACACATACCGTATATTTCTACCCTTGTGGTATTATCTCAACAGAAAAAAGAGACTCCTCGAATTTATTATATCATACGATCACATGAGCTGTGGAATACGGTAGCTCGTTTTAATACAAACATGGTACGATAAGTGAAACATGCATGTCGGTGCTGGTGCCCAAGCGTGTGACGGTGCGGAGTTGGGTGGCCGTACAGCTACCCCGCCCCCAGCGAACTGAACCCCGAAGTGTCGGCATGGAATTTACTAGTAAGTCCTAGTACAGACAGTAGGTCATGGGATGCTTGATGGGAGTGAAGAAAAATCCTGAGCGAGTCGATTCCCCGCATTGTGGCTCGTAAAGGTTGATGTGCGACGAGCATTGAGTCTCCAACCTTCTCAGTCGAGTGAACAATTACCCCCTCATCTCTCCCCTTCCTAACATTTCATCCCTCCATCTTCTACAAACCTCACCATTTGTCTCTTTGAAAATGGACAAAACTGCAGAGCAGACAACAAAGCCAACCCTGCTGGGTACTTCTGTTGACGTTTTCCCTCGTTCGCACAAGAAAATTGTTGAACCCCAGGACACGCCGTTCTTCATTAACAATGAATTTCGGTTGTCAAAGACAAAGGACTTTATCGATGTATTTGACCCCGCTACAAATGAGCTTGTCTCAAGAGTTCCCAAGATGACGAATCCTGAGCTCGACGAGGTAATATCATCTGCAGAATTGGCATTTCCAACCTGGAGGGCAATGTCTACGATCGCTAGGCAACAAATTATGTTTCGCTTTGTTGGTCTTATTCGAGAGCATTGGGATCGAATCGCAGCTGCAATAACCCTAGAACAAGGGAAAACCCTGGCGGACTCAAAGGGGGATGTTCTGCGAGGTCTCCAGGTAGCAGAGGCCGCCTGTGCTGGGCCTGAGTATATGAAGGGAGAGGTTCTGGAAGTTGCCAAAGATATGGAAACCAGAACATATCGCGAGCCACTAGGTGTTGTCAGTGTGATATGCCCATTCAGTAAGCACTCCCTTCCGTCTTTTAGGAGAAATAAAGACTGAAGCAATAGACTTTCCTGCTATGATTCCACTCTGGTGTATTCCAATTGCTACAATAACGGGGAATACGGTCATTTTGAAGCCATCTGAAAGAGCGCCAGGAGCTGCTATGATCTTAATGGAGCTTGCGGAGAAAGCTGGGTTCCCAAAAGGAGTTATTAACGTCGTACACGGCGCACATGAAACCGTGAACTACTTACTCGACACCCCAGTTGTAAAAGCTATTAGCTTTGTGGGGAGCAACCAAGCAGGCGAGTACATATTTGAAAGAGGAACAGCGAATGGAAAGCGTGTACAGGCAAATCTTGGGGCGAAAAACCATGCTGTGGTTCTACCTGATTGCGACAAAGAATCGACATTGGAGGCGATCACAGCTGCAGCTTTCGGTGCCGCAGGACAGCGCTGCATGGCTCTATCGGCAGTTGTATTCGTTGGTGAAACGAAGCATTGGATTCGTGAGCTAGCCGAGCAAGCTAAACACCTTCGCGTGGATGGAGGATTCGAACCCGATGCCGATCTTGGCCCAGTTGTGACACCACAGAGTAAAATTCGAATCGAGAAGCTCGTGGCAAGTGCTGAAGCTGAAGGCGCGACTATTTTCCTCGATGGGCGGAACTTCGAACACAAAAGCCTTCCTAATGGCAATTGGGTGGCCCCGACAATAATCTCTGATGTGAACCCATCGATGCAATGTTATAAAGAAGAAATCTTTGGGCCTGTTCTTGTTTGTATACATGCAAACTCGCTAGACGAGGCCATTGGTCTCGTGAATGCGAACCCGTACGGAAACGGAACAGCAATATTTACATCCTCGGGTGTCTCCGCTGAGAGATTCCGAAAAAATATAGAAGCAGGTCAAGTGGGTGTCAATGTGCCTATTCCTGTCCCGCTACCCATGTTTTCGTTCACTGGGAACAAACGGAGTGTGGCAGGAGGGGGTGCAAATACTTTCTATGGAAAGCCTGGAGTCAATTTCTACACACAGTTAAAGACTGTAACATCAAAATGGAGTGCCAGAGAGGGTCAAGCCGAAAAGCTATCACTTTCTATGCCGACCAACACCTAGTCACTCCAGACTCATTAGTGATGAGGCCAGGAAATTGTTTGGCAAAACTTCAAGTGGTTTCAAACCCCTATGAATATATTATAATTTGTTCCAACTTATTTTAACTCGGGGCATTTGTAGAGTAAATTTGTATCTAACCCGAGGCGCAACTCCGCAAATTCCGATTGAAATTTCACGGCGTAAATATTCGAGGTACTGATATGTTAGACCCATCCAGGCCATAAGACATGCACTTTTTCCTATCCGCTCTGAGAACCTCTAAGAGTTGTTCGACATTGAGCTGCGACGAGCTCTCAAGTTGTACATAATTTTGGCAGCACAGCATAATTTAGTTCGGATTGGACTTGAAGTGGATTAATAGCTCAAATGATATGACCAAAGTGGCAAGAAGTTCTAATGCTACCTAACAACAGAAACAGTTCCGTTAGTCTTGACGAATTTCACGAAGACTATCATATGATATGAGATACACCGAGGGTGGAATCACCGATGGGACGTTGTGGAACTGCTAGAAAGGTGTAATATTCTGCGTGGTGTACTAAAACAAAGTCCCATCCCCCTGGATGACAATAGGACTTGACTTAGTTTCAGGTCGATACTCAGCGGCCAGTTCTCTGCCTCCCTTCCATGTTCCAGCTTCCAACATCTGTGTCATGCTCAGATGGATGCCCTTTTCCGCATAGCGAGAAGCAATTAGCTTATGAAGAGTGTCCAGTAAGGCAACAGTCATTGCTCGCCACTCAACAATCACATCGCTAGTGGCGTCAAAGCTTGGGGTTTCTTGCTGTGAGTTTCTCTGTCCTTCTTTCAAAACTTCATCCTTCAGCTTCAATACACCCAAATCGACAAACAAACCACCGTTTCGGTATTCAGGAAGTCCAGTTCCCAGGTCGATCTTGTCCCAATCCAATCCAAGAACGCGGATAAAAGGGACCGAGAGGGAATAGGCAAGCCACTGAGTCAACTTGTGAAAAGGTTGAATATTTTTTGTTTCATCCCCAGTTTCGGCTCCGTATTCTAGCCTCTCCAGCGTCCTGAGAGGCCATGCATCTCCTATTGGTACGCCTCTGATATGAGTCCTGTTCTTGGGCCAAGCTGGGAGAAGCGTCCTTTGTAGCACCGTCCATAAAATTTCATAATCTAGGTTTTCTCCATTCTTTCTATTTGACAGCAAATAGTCTACAATAAAGAATTAGCAACGACCCACCTCAAGAATGGCACTGACGCTTACCAACAAGATTTCCGGGCCGACCACTATCGCCGAAAATTTCTGGCAAATTTATGAGTGACTCTCCAACGCTCTTCAAAAGACCAAGGCGAGATGTGTCGCCAATGATCTCGTTTCCTGAAGAAATTTGAAAGTGCTCCCTGAATACTGCGATATCAAGTGAGAGTAGACCGTGGCCTAGCCGAAGGTGATTAGCTTAATAGGATTTGCATAAAATGATTAACCTACCATCGACAGATTCACTGTTATTCCCTTTCCCAGAATCCGAAAAAATGCCAGCCTTGAACATATACAAAGCCGCCACCGCGATTCCCTCACTTCGCCCATATGTATTTCCTGACTCCGGCTCAGTGAATTTCCAAACGTCACCGGCTCCTGCGTCAAGGAGAACAGCAACGAAAAATAGATCGACTAGACGCCGAGTGATCTCTGTCTCATCTTGACCCGCCGATTGCCATGCTTTGATTAAGTTGTCCACCCGTGGAACACCACCGATGTCAAAGTGCTGCCATCGACCGTGCGGGGGAATTTCGTGAAAGCGATTGGGACCGAAGTCTCTCTAGGAACCATTAGTTAAATATTAATGCGTTAAGAAACTTGAAGCGTAGCACACACGTTGATAATACCAGACACATAGTCTGCAGCCTTGGGCATGGAGTCCGGAAAGTAGGAGAAATGAGTTAGATTACCCTGTTCGGCAGCTTTCAAAACAAGATGAGCTCTCTCACGAACGGCTTTTAGCCCTTTGAGATACTCAATTTCCGCCATTCCCGTTGCTGTCGCGTGTATATCCGTGTTTGAAGTGAAAGATCGATCCCTCGTGCCGTTTTAACGATACAAATGATGTGATCTGTAGTGATAAACGAAAATCGGACGCGAAAAACGGACTGAATATATAGGTACAAGGTACGGAGTAGGTAGATAGATAGCAACGTGGGGATAGTCGAGCGGTCACCCCCGCCCAGTGGGGTTGGTTGCATCGCCTGTTCCCGCAGGAGAAGAGAGGCGGGGGTATCCCAGATCCAACTTTGCCAAGATTGGGTCACCAATAACACTAGTATTTGTAGTACAGTACGTATTAATATGGTATCGAAAGATAGTCGAATTAAAGGTGAGGTTCATGGTGATTAACCCTGATAATGGTTACCATAGACATCTTATACCCTAAGGCATGATGTTATAGTAGTGTCACTATTGGCTGTTATCAACTCGAATCTCCGATAAGCCATGGATACACAACCCTTGAGATTGGGAATCATAGAAAAAAAGACCCCTCGATATATGTACAGCCCATGTGTTTGATGTATCGAAATCTCCCAAAAGTATTCAAGCGCGTGTAAGACCTTGCATACCTATTGAAAATGCTGGCTTCTCGCTCAGTGGCTATGCTTGACTAATTGATTCGGGAGCTGCAGATTAGCCCCTCAATACCAAACTTGCACTCGTAACACGATAGCTTGAAATTACTCAACGTATTATATACCACAGGGCCAATCAGCATGTCACAAAGCTGTTCTTATAAATAGTGTCAACATGCTCCACAAGTACCGTCGGGGCTCTCCATACCGTTTTTAGACAACTGCACTCCAACTCTTCTGACATTAGAAGCTGCTGATCCACGGTGTTTTTCAAAGTCGAGAAGCCATTAATAGGAGCTAAGAATAAAATTGGAATGCCTACTTTGTATTATATGTGGGTTGCTGGAAAGGACCAGGCTGGAAATGAAGACTTGTACGTGTTTTGTGTCTCGACTTGAGAGGTGCTGCTATATTCTGACATTTCTGACGCAGAATATCTATCGACAATCCAGCTACTGGAGAAATTTTTGCCGAGTGAGATTTACTAGATGCTCAACTATTCATGCTTTTCCCTAACTCGGTTAGATGCCACGCAGCTTCTGAAGATGATGTTTATGCCGCGATTCGCACCGCCCATGCCGCGTATGAATCCGGTATATGGTCGCGCGCATCTCGACACCAAAGGGCCGAAGTTCTTGAAAGATGTGCCGTTTTGTTAAACGAAGCCCTGCCGGAACTTATCGAGCTTGAGGTTAAGCAAACCGGCCGTGTGATCCGCGAAATGAAAGCCCAAGTTCCGTCGCTGGTGCGATGGTTCCGGTACTACGCTTCTATCTTACGTATAGAAGAGCGCTCTGTGCTTCCAACTACTGGAAAGCTGCATAACTTTACTGAAAGATTGCCCCTGGGAGTTGTTGTACAGATAACCTCGTTCAACCATCCTCTTTTGATCGCGGTGAAGAAGCTAGCACCTGCTCTAGCAGCTGGAAACAGTGTCATAACAAAACCTAGTGAAGCCACTCCCCTGACGACTCTTCTTTTGGGGAAAATACTTCAGCAGGCAGGGATTCCTGATGGGGTCTTTTCTGTTCTTCCTGGATACGGGGCAAAAACAGGCAAATACTTGGTTTCGCACCATCTGGTCCGCAAGGTAGATATGACTGGTAGTACGAATGCAGGGAGAGTGATTGGAGCATTGACCGGGGTAAATCTGTGTCGATATACAGCAGAACTTGGAGGAAAGGCGCCTCTAATAATTTTCGATGACGCCGATATCGATGTAGCAGTCAATGGTATTGCTTTCGGGAGTTTTATCGCTAGCGGGCAGACGTGCGTGGCAAGTACAAGAATCATTGTTCAAAATAACGTTTTGGACCAAGTGATTCAAAAGTTGAAAGCAAAGGTGCACAGTATAACTGTTCGGATCGGGAAACCTAGCAATGAAAATTCAATGATGGGGCCGCTCATATCAGAACAGCAGTTGAAAAAGGTCCAAGCCCTTATTGACGAGGTGGTTAAACACGGCGCCGCAACTACTCTTGTTGGGGGACAACGCATGCTCGGAAAGAGCCCCTTGGATGGATCTGACTTTTCCAAGGGATACTTCTTTGAGCCAACTGTGCTGTTATGTAGTCAAGAAAACCTTACTGCGGCACCCATTTGGCGTCGTGAGGCATTTGGTCCTGTCGTGGTTGTTGTTGGATTTGACACAGAAAGAGAAGGTATCGATCTGGCAAACGATACCGAATTTGGACTCGGAGCTAGTATATGGACCAAAGATCTTTCGCGCGCCTTTCGAGTTTCTGAAATGATCCAAGCCGGGATTATCTGGGTTAACACCCACCATCGGAATGACCCAAGTAGCCCATGGGGAGGGTCAAAAGCTGCGAGTGGAGTTGGAAGTGAGAATGGGGTTGATGCTTATAATTCGTATACGTCAACGAGGAGCACAATAATTAATTTCGCTGCGCCGGAGGAATCATTGGATGTAGATGACTGGTTTGGGGAAGATTCCCAGGGTGTTCGGTACGGATAGATCAGGCTTGGGTAACTTTGATCTGTATGCGTTAATTGTCTGTTTATGTAAAGTCTGTTATTGTCATAGGAAGTGAATGTTATCGATGCTGCAGTGCGTGTTAAGGCACCCATAGCAGCCTTAGGCATATTGTTCACCATCCTTTACTCGTCCACGCCTATGTTATTATTTTCTCTCTTACTAGTAGTTACCATGAATCGATAAGTCATACGCTGATCACATATTACAAAAGTTTGAATGTTGATTGAAATTAGGTGTGAACCTGGAGACCGAAAGTCTATCTATTTTTTAAGAAGTGCGCAAATATTCCTTAACGTCTGCAATACACAAAGATCCAAAAGAAGGCTCCCATATAAAGCCAAAAGGAAAACTGTGAAAGATCATTAAGCGATCCTGCTCCAGAAAACTGGATCCGCCTGTCCGAAAATATCATGCCGTATTTATCATGACCATATGTCGAATTCAAAGTTACCGGCGCGGATATGGAACCATCTTCAAGTCGGATCCAAGTTTCCACCTGGCTTTCCAAGCAAGATTCGTTCAGAAGAATCTGTCGGGCACCGCGGGCGACATCGCTGTATCCCCCATATCCAGTGTGCCTTCCATAGCACATGTTCAGGCCGTTGCCTGTGATATTTTGATCGATTGTATTATTATCCCATTTAAAACACCTATACAAGTTAGAAATTAACAATACTTCATGACAGCCCAATGATAATTTACCAATCGTTCTCGTGATCATGCCCACTAAATGTCGCTAGCAAGCCAGTCGTATTTAAAAGAGCCTGCATAAATTTGGAATCTTGGCCGGTATATCTGGTATCGCCAGATCCCTGAGAAACGACAGTCTCGCCGTTGATTCCGGGGGTTCTCTTCGTGTCAACGCCTTGTTCCTGATGCTTGAACATTGCATGGGCAGGAATATGATAAAATGCGAGAGACGGGATTGCACGGCCAAATTGGGATGTCAAATTGGCATTTGTCTCAATATACCATTCAATAACCTTCCGAATCGTTAGCTCCCATCATAATTCCATGTCACGCAGATAGTCGCTTTTACCGATTGATCGACCCAGTCTCCTCGTACGCCTGGAGTTGCCCCAGTATCCCGATTAGATGCATTGCGTCCACCACGAGAGTCAAAAAACCATAGAAGGAGCGCGGGAGGGCCATCTGAGTTATTATGAGGGTAGACAGTTAGATAATAATTGGTGATGCCTGCCCGAGTGCCCGAAATATCACTTCGGGTCAAACTTGTAGAATACTGCTTTTCCTGCTCATAAATATCTTTTAATGGATCCAGGTTATCCTGACAGTCGTGATTTCCGTAGGTCGTAGCCCATGACTGATTTATCTCCACTAAAGGTTCTACAACTTCGTGGAGATATTCGCTAGAATCAGAGTCATGTATGGCGTCGCCCGAAATGAGATCACCATTCAGTACGACCAACTGAGCATTTTCATCAGAAAGAATTGATCTCATAACTTGTTTTGTCTTTGCATCGTAAGTGGCATCTGGTAATAGATGTGTTAGAATGGCATCGTCGGATAGCTCGGGAGCGATAGCAATTACTTTCGGCAAAATGCAAATCTTCAAATACAGATATTTGAAATGTGCCATTTTCAGAAAATTGAAGTGGTGGAGTTTGAGACTTGCGTATCGATGGACGTTTCATGATATGTTGAGATTGTGTTGTGATTTCCATGTAGATTTATTTGCAAAATTGTTGAGATGTGCATAAGAAGACATTGGCTGCTATTTGTGGTGCAGAAGTACGCGGAAGTTTCATGGCACTCAATAATCCCAAAATTTATCTTTTCTAGTCACCCACGTCATGAAAACCAAGCTGCCTAGCACTTACCAATTGCCCAGTGGACTGACTCGCCGAAAACAGGTAACCCATTGGCGCCAAGAACCATTGCCAAGCTTGCTGGTCATCGACATTGGAGATACCGGAGATAAGTACCCGATGACCGAACGATTCCCCGATTATGATCGGACCGAACTGACAGAGATGTACTATTCAGGACAGGTTCCTTCATTTTTTGTCATCTCTAGCTACCTTATCCACCTTTTAAAATGTGGGGTTTAGTTCGGAGTCAGCAATTCCTACCTTTTTCCCACTTTTTGCTGAGCGGAGTCTGACAGTTTTACTCCAGGATCGGCCAGTTAGCATCCGATCTTGGCAGTCATGTAGCAAAGGGATTCCTACATGTGGCTTTGCGTGGCGAGGCAGCTCCGCCACCTAGTTGCATGAGATTTGCCGAAGATCTCCCTAAACATTTCTGTAATGGAACTGCTTGAATATTATTAATATCAACTTGGGCGAAGTGCAAAGACTTGGCAGCCACTGATAGTAGATATTGACAAAGAATGAGAAAGACAAGTTAAAGAAGACCAAACTGAAAACCCTCAATAGTGCGAATTTCAACAAAGCTATACCTTAGAGTCCGATTTTTCTGGAGAAGAATTTGGAGGGAAATAAATTCACCCACACCGTAGTACGGAGTACCCCGTAGAATATGCTGGGGGTACGTAGCACTACATGCAGTGGATCTCTAGTGTCAGCTACTTGCATGCATATAAGTCCAATTTACAATACGCCTATTGCACGGGTGGGTCCCTGCTCGGGCCGAATAAATAATATGGCAGGGACAGTGACCTGAGTGGTGAATTAGATAGGCTGTAGTCACGTTCAAAGAAACTGAATTTATTCTGAAAAACAGGCAATAAGAAAATGAATACTATAGTATTAGATAATATGACGCCCAGCTGGCACTAGGGTTTCGGGATGTTGGACGAATACTCCGGGGTCGTCTTAGAAGGCTTCTGCCCGACCGAGCTATTTCCCAACGGTCCATGTTCAACATCGAGGAAATCAAAAGCTGGTAGATTTTCCGCTTCCTTCAGCTGTAGCGGGATAGTCTCTTCAGTACCCTCTGCTCTACGATGTTCGGGAATGAAGATATTGTAATACCGAGGTAAAACGACACCGAGGAGGATCAAAAGAAGACAAAAGTGGGCTAAAATGAAGCCAGCAATCATCATCGGGTCGTAACGAAGAGTATAGAACTCTGGGTAAGCGAAACTGAAAACAATAGCCAGGATGGGTGCACTGGCGTATCGTAATAAAATTGGCCAGAAGCGGGGAATATTCCAGTTTCCATTCCCCCCAACCACCCTGTTTAAGTCACGTCTCAGTTGATTCCCCTGCAATTGTTAGCTATCTGTTCCAAGTTTATGATTATCAAAAGAAGCCGGGCATACTGAATAGAATGCCAAATACCAGAATCGACTCAATATCGATTTCCGACCCCAGAAATTTGGGGCTTTGATAGTTGGAGTAGTCGACAGGAGAACAGCAAGCAAGGAGCACAGGATATAGAAACCGAAGCCTGCCCCTGCGCCAGCTGATGGATTAGAAATTCCATGCGCGACAGAAACTCCAATTATCTGACCGCCAAAGTATCCAATGTTGTATAAAGCAAAGGCTAGCAACCCTGTTTGATCAGCAACATCATGCCAGCGATAAACCGTTGTCGCACCGACAAGCTCGGACCAGACAACAAATATCAATGCCACATTGTTGATCCACCGATCGATTCCATCTAGAAGATAGAATCCAAACTCAGTACAATACGGCAAACACATCAGAAATGATATGATGGTAAGCCCGGTGACAATCGTCGGTCGGGAAAATTTCATGCCCGCATCCACGGCCAATGTAGCCGCGGCATCGAGCATCACAAAGGCCGAACTGAACCCCAGGACCACGAGAGTGAAGAACAGGAGAATTGCCCACCAGTTCGCACCAGGCATGTGGAGAACTGCTTCTGGTAAGGTTAAGAAACCGACAACAAAGGCGCCTAGTCTCTCCCCGTCCTGTGGCCAACGCTGAAGATAGCCAACCACACCAAAGACAGCGAAAGCTGCAAAATTCTCAAATAAGACATTGCTTCCACATATAAGAATCGCATCCATGACTGCGTTCGAGTGTTTCGAGTTGTAAGAGGCATATGAAGTAAAATAGCCAAAGCCAATTCCGGTCGAAAAAAACACTTGTCCGACAGCAGTTTGCCAGACCGTCCCTGATGCCAATTGGTCACTTCTCCATGTTGCCCAAAGAAGTCGAATACCTTCGCGTGCATTATCTAAGGAACAAGACCGCCCGACAATGATGATGGTTGTGACAATGGGGAGACCCATAGTCCAGTATACAACGCGTCCAGTTAAGCCAACACCCCGAAAGATTGAAATCCAAATCAAAAACCATATGAATGCACTCCAGCCAACCGTTTCACCGATAAGCGCAACGCCAGGATAAACAGTATATTTCAAGACGGCACCATTCCCCTCGGTGAGATTTCCCAGCACAGGGTCAACGTTAGCAACCACATCACCCATGTAGAACTCCTCTATTCTGTTTTCCCAAGGAAGCGGACTGTGAAAGGAATTTCGGAAGTAATTCATAATCCAGGCAAGATTGACTGTGAAATACTGGACGACTATGAAGCTGACCAGAATAGGGCCTAAACCCACGCCCTTGAGACGATGATTGATGTTGTTGAATGCAATGGCCGTTCCGCCGCGATATGCTTGTCCAATAGATATTTCGAGTATGAGTGCAGGAATAGCCACAACGAACACGGCCAATAGATATGGTATGAACCATTGAAGACCATAATTGTTGTAAACAACCGAGGGATATCGTAAGAGATTGCCCTGACCAGCGCAGCCTCCCATGGCAGCTAAAAGGAAGGCGGCTCTAGACGGCCACTGATCGCGCCCATCTTCTGATTTCTGAGGTGGAGGGGCAATCCAGCCAACAACTTCTTTCACATATGGGTTGATCCAATGTACCAGCTTCATAAGATACTGGGCAATTACCATTTTGCTGGTAATGAGAGTGGGTTTGGAAGGGCCTGGAGCAGTATGGTTTCATGCAAGGCAAAACGCGAGACTCGAAACAGACAAGTCATAAAGGATGAAAAGCTCCCAAGCATCCCCCTTGCCATCCCCGCAAAGAGTTCGGCTTATGAATAATCTTGGACAAGTGCCAAGGAAGCTGCCAGCCCTGCTATCCTGTTGCGCCATAAAGCCTGACCCATGCCAAGAGTTCCAAGGATGAGTTTTGTTCTTTTATCCTCAATTTTATGATAGATGTGGTAGAGATTCTACGCCAAGAGTCTTGGTAGAATCCTACTGCGACGCCGGGCTGAATTTGTTTAATGAAAAGGACAAGAATTCCGTCAGCTGCCAAGGTTGCGGCTCTTGGTATTTCATGGCACTGATTGCGACAGAGCTAGGCACTGGCCTTTAATTTTTGAACATCTTTTCTGCCTATCGAACTGCGTTTCCATCAGATGATCACTATTTTATCTGCCATTTCAATAGTGGAATCTTTTTTAGCTGTCAGGTTTATAGAAGCTGGATCAATATGATATTGAATATTCTCATATGGAGGGCCATCCGCAATTGCAGCAAAATTCGGTTAGCAACTAAACGCTACGTATAAGCCTCTTGATTCATAATTGAAAATGCATAACAATTTAAAATATATAATATCCACCTGTTAAACTACAATTATATACCTATCTATCTGGGGAGAAGTCGGAATAATGTAATCACGCAATAGCAGTACTATTGTAGTACAGGCGTAGTGGTGCAATGCTGTACTGTCGTATTAGTAACTGGGTGGGAGATACTTTTGGGATCTACACAGCCTGGTTAAATTGAGTGAAAGCACCAAATATCTCAAATTGTTAACTCTCCGCTGTATAATTTGGTAGTTTCTCTCCTTACATCGGCTCCGCATCGCTAGATATCGGCTTTCCCTATTGGGAGGGCGACTAGATCAAATAGGGAAGGTCTTGGCGGGGAGTCATCGCTGTGACATTTAGATAGCAAACAACTTCACTCTTCTACTCTTACATGTTTGGCCCAACTATAAACATGTCCGGATTTCACCAAATCCTGAATCAACAGCGACCTACGCTTTAGCAACAAGTTTAGGCTCGTTCTTGAGTGTTTCCACCTCAAAGTTCTATTCCCATGTATTTGGTCACAGCTTTTGCATAGTTACCTGGCAACAGACCAAGTCCTTGAATGCAAAGTCGTGCTGGCCTCAGGAGATATAGTTATAGCCAACGAATGTCAAAATGTTGATCTTTTTACTGCTTTGAGGGGCGGAGGTGGAGGTACATATGGCGTTGTGATATCGGCCACTGTTAAGACACATCCTACTCGCCCAACGCTCTATCATGATCTTACTGTTGTGAGTCTGAATCACAACAGTTCGGCAATTCTTGAAGCGACAGCCCGCATGGCCTCAAAATATCCTGAAATCGTTGATGAAGGTTTCACCGGGACTGCCTCTCTCAGTAAGAAGTATGGACCGTGGGTGTACAACGCTCCATTCATCAAGTTCCTGTCAAACGACTCAATCGAGGCGATAAATCATGCAAAAGATGTCATGCACAGAGAGATCATTCGAGATTTACTCGATGGCAATGGAACAGATTACTTGGTCACATCTAAGTGGTCTACCCATCCTTCATGGGCCGCCTGGTACGCCTCAACACACCACACGTCTGCAGGCAATAACCAGCCACTCATGGCGTCGAGATTCTTCAAAAGAGATCACTTGTCTGGAAGAAAGCAAGAACTGCTCGAGCTTATTCGAATCCCGACAAACCAGATTGGGACTGCTAAAGAGGTTCATGTCAAAAGCAGCACCGTGCTTTTCAATATCGTTGCAGGTGGAAAGGTTCTGACCCAAGTTCCACATACTTCTGTCAATACTGCATGGCGTGAAACATATCTTCTCCTACAAGGAATTGATATGTGGCCAGAAAATGCAAATCAGGAGGAGGTTCACAAGGTGAAACAGGAGCTCACTCGAAGAAAGTTGGGATCTATGAAGATCTTAGCTCCTGGGACAGGCACCTACGCAAATGAGGCTGATCCGTATGACCCGCAATGGAGACAGGACTGGTTTGGTGACAGGTATGATCAACTGGCCTCGATAAAGCAGAAGTATGACCCAGAAGGTGTATTTTGGTGCTGGCGATGTGTGGGGAATGAGGATTGGGAAGAGATGACCGGGGGTGGGTTGTTTGGTCCCCTGTGTCAAGCAAACTAAAAACCCATTTCACAAGGTCTACATGTACTCCGTAAGTATCAATTGGACAAATAAGTAATATGTTATTCAATTTGATTGCTACAATGCCAACATGACCTATGCTATGACTTCTCATCCTACACATCAGAGTAGTATGATTGTAATATATGGATATACTACAGCCTACTGAAACCTAAGTTTAAGATACCCGAAAGAAGGGTATGGATCACGCATTCACATATTCCTTGGCTAGCGACCTGAATAGTCTATGTGCTCTTCCACCATATATTCTGATCTTGGCCATATCCACCAGGGACCCAAGAATCAACAAAATATTTCTGCAGAACAGTTTGCTCGTAATCCCTATCATCGACACAGTAATTACCTCCAGATGGTCCGATATGAGAGCAGTGGACATCTGGGCGAAGTGGTACCATGTGCTCATGAACTTCCCTGCAGAGAAGGGTATTACGACCGAGCTCATAGCTCTTTCCGAATCGGATAGATTGAGTAAGGTACTCATAACATGCCGTCTCATTTACATATTGTTTGTTTGATCCGGTGCAATTCTTCTCATGTGTCGCGCATATAGTCTTCGCCAAGATGTCAGAGACATACTTGACAGCTTGGTCTGCCGAAGTTGCATTGATTTTTGCAGCAGTCTCTTCCAGAAGAAAATCGAGAAGGAACTCGAACCACCGGAACACAGCATCGTATTGCGCAATTTTGCCGTTTTCGTTGAATTTAATCCATGTATCTATAGTCACAGGCACTAAAACGCCGAACGTCGTAGCGTTAAACGTGACGACCGTTGTTGCAGAGGCAATATTATCGTATGCAGTAAACTGGGTGATGCTGTAGTTGACAGGGACTCCGACTAGACTGGGGTGATTGGGATCCGCGAAAAGGCCAAAAATGTATTCTCTGTTAAGTTCATCTCCGTCAAATGTTCGGGTTATGTCGACACGGCCTTGAACCTGGATGTTTCTTCATGGTCAGATTTTGCGTATAGAGAATACGTGAGAGATATGCAAATACCCACATCAGGTGTAAAAACAGTGGATGAGTTCCCTTCGATTTGTTTCTTATTTTGTGGGTAGAGGAAGGCGTCCCAAAAAGCGGTTTCGAGCTCCCACAACTTCTCAAAAGTGAACATTGGCTCAAGATCATGAGCTCGGGGGTACTGGGTAGTCTCGGCATTTCCAGGCTGCAAACCTTTGGAAATAAATAGCAGCGCGACCAAGATAATTGAAGGAACAGAAGGTCTTAGCATGTTGGCTACGAAGAATAGTTGTGACTAGGGGCTATGAAAAAAGGGACTATGAGCTAGTTAAGTTCGGTTGACGGGGCCATCCCTTGAATGGAAATTTTTGTTTCTTCTCATCTACCCCCAAGTGCAGAATGTCTAGCCAATCTCCAGGAATGTTCACGTTTGTGGCTGCATACACGGCCCTGTCAGTTGCATTTATTGGAACGCCTGAAAGTAACATCCAGGAGGCTCGATTCAGAATTACTTTTCGATCGGAGATTCAACAAAGATCTAACCTCCATGGCCTGCAATATATCCTCGCCCCTAGGAGGCGGATTGAAATATGACCCGGGGGAAAGTAGAATCCTAAAGTTGTTTTGCCATGGAACTGTCGAATACAAAGACTTAACGTAAGTCTTCCGGCTCTGTGTTTCCGCCAACTTGTGTTTTCTTGTGAGATTCCACACAGAAGTTCAAAGTAAGCCACATTTCGTGCTCCAATTAAAAACGATAAAAATTTGAGAACAAAGTTCTCTTTCAAATTTATATCGTGATGACAGGTACTGTGCGGAGGGGCACCAAATGTGATGTTCGAGTGATGGCTACGGACGACTCGTCCGTAGCCATTTTGCAGCTTATATCTGTGTGTGATAGCTTCGACCGGTGGACCTCGCAATTAATTGAAAGTCATTGTTCGACAACATTGGTCTACTTATCGCCTAATCACAGCATTTAATTTGCTGATATGATTGCTGGTGAATAACTCCAGGTAATACACATGGTCAACAGGAAAGGACCTCTGTCTTGCCCTCTCTCGCTTTTCTCTGCAACTGTAAACCAATGGAAATGGCGGTTCGCAGCGATGGCTGTGAAAAGATCGAGCAGGAGAGGGTGAATGGGCTGGAATGACTACTTAGAACGCAGTGTCCACTGAAATCTTTCCATTGGGAGACTGAGGAAGATAACGAAAACGGGATTCATCCCTCCAAGTTCGTGGAGAAAATCATACAGGCCATGGAATTTCGCGATGGCGATAGGAAAGTATATTCTAAGACCAGCTAGTATTTTGAGGCATTTTGAATTTGTAAAGAAGTTTCATTTGATACTATGTTCGCGTGTTGGCTGAGAAACCCGAAGCAAAAGACCGTGCCAAGTCAACAGACACCCAGCGCCGGAATGAATATTCATTTCTACGGCGGAACAAGTCCCATAACATTCAAGATTCATGGATAGATATTTTGCATCATAAGGCTTCCTCCTCCATTTTTCGAACATTTTGAACCTCATAGTCACATGCCCACTGAATTTAAGAACCACATCCAATGCTTGTATATTTCTTCATTGTCGACTGGGTCCACAATAGATGGCAGGTATTTGGTGTTCCATTCTTCTTCCAAATCATCCCCCCAAATTTCCATATTTGGAGACCTCACGGTATGCGACTTGCAATACTCCCAGTAGATAGGATACCAGCCCGACTGTCCTCAGTCAATGATGGCAGCTACTACTGGATCCTTCCCAGACGATAAAATGATATTTGGGGGCACAAGGTCAGCATGCGTGAAGACTGTGGGGACATCGCCATCAATATCCATATCACAGCACCTGGCACCTGTGAAAATTGCGGACAGCGTCCTCACTGTAGAATGGACCGGCCAAGTGTGGAGTCATGCAGAGAAAGATGTCGTTAAGAGGTTGACCATCTAGACTACCTAGGGGGTTCTTCAGCATGGCTCTGCCCTAGCACCTCAATGAAGAAAGAGCCACTTACCCACGTAATTGAAAGGGTGGGGATGCCTGAGCGATCTCCAGGACTTAACCATGCCTCGAAGCTGTTTGAAGATAACCCTTCTCTGCTCATCGGTCAAATCACCCCATCTTTGCTCCAAAGTGTCGCCCCTGATCAAAGACATGTAGACGAGCAGCTGGCCACCGTCTTTAGTCCACCCATAGACCTCCGGAGCTGGTACCTTGCCTTTCAACATTCTGTATACCATGTGTTGAGTCGCCGCCTCTGTAGTGGTTACTTGGCCTCCATATTTGACAATGAGGCCCAAGGACGGAAACTTGACAGGAGGGGGTCGTCCGAAATCTGTTCCACGCATTCCGCCAGATTTTTTGTTGGTGGCTCTAACCTCGGCTGGGCTAGGGAGCGTAGAGCCGGGATTCTCCCTGAAAAAAATTTGGAGTCGAAAAATGTCCTCGTGGTGTTGTGACTGTGCCCGTAGAAATCGACCTCGATTTTAGCATCATAAGACGGCATATTAGAGATACCCGCCACGGGGTTGAGAAAATCAGTGTATCGCCTGGTTGTGTAAAAGATATAGTATAATCTCGAGGTGTGACTAATATAGAAGTAAAATAAAAGTCAAGATATCAAATTAGCTCGTCATTCATAGATCAATGCCACGTGACAAGACCACACTGTACGGTAACCTATAGCTTCCTTTTAGTTAACTAGTTACAATATCTAGTCTACCTGTGTTTATTAGCAATTTCTAAGCTTTTTTTTACGGTCGGATCTCTTACGATACCGATCAAAATGCCCATGAAGATGCTCAGATTCCCAGATTTCCATGAAGATTCCCATGAGAACTGAACGAGGTGAAAATTATTAGTATATGACTGTAGTACTATATGCTTACCGCTCTTAAAGGTGGACTGGCAGAATAGCTTCAATTTCTACAGACAGCAGTAAGTGACAGGCCCAGAGACTTAGTGAATAATAATTTCAGACACTTGTTCACATCAAGTTGATGTGCAGGCAGCCTCCAGAGCGGTCAACCTGATTGGTCCTGACTCATTTGACTACTTTCTTTCCTCCCTCCGCCGTCCACCAAAGGAGCGACGGCCCGTCGATCCACACTTCCACACCTCCACACCTCCTTACGAACCTCCTGTCCAATCGCACTTCTTTTCATTGTGAGGCACGACACCACAACATATGGATCCCCCTCCAAAGACTTCAAACACCAGCGACCGTTCTCATCCCCCGACAGTTCCCCAAATAGGACCTCCTGGGGCCTTCTTGGTTGAACTGCTGATCTATAGTGGTTGGCCTTTCAAAAACCACTGGGCCTATTTCGTTCGCTCCCACCATGACCCCAACATCGGTGTCCTCGTGAATGCCGTTGGCAGTGTAATGGATGGGTTTGAGCTTGAAATAGAACGTAGTCATGACCTCGGTTCGACATCGCAACCGCCAATTCACAAAATACCCTTGCAGTGGGTTTCACAGGAGTTCTTTGACGAACAGAAAATGTTGAACTTTGGCGAATACCAAGTCGCACAAACCCCTCTTTGTGACTTTGAAGAGAGTGCAGCCAAGGTGGAACCTCCAGGGAAGTCTTTGAGGGATGTTACCGACAAGGTAAGAAATGAAATCATCCATCCGAACTGTCTTGATATATATCTACTGAGCAGCAAACTCATCTAGCCGTGGGGCTGTATCGCTGGTGTTCTATACCTATCAGTAGGTACTGATTCGCTCTGACTATGACATCTTTAGATAACCACGCCGCCTCGCAGGGTTGTACAAAAGAATTGCCAGACTTGGATCATTGAATCGGCTCATCAACTCGCGAGGGACAACATTTTTCATCCGGAAGTTGCCGTATATCTACAGTCAATTGAAGATGAAACCTAGTTCAGCTGATCGAGGAAATGATACGAATATGTCTGGGGTTTTCTGGAGGTATGGAACATTTTCTGATAAGGGGGTTTTGACAGACCGGAGGATTCTACTCAAGTCGATGTGATTCTCAGGGAGATTCGCGAATTGATTGCCATCGAGTACTCTGTTCGAGATGACTTCAGCTATTCTCCTTGGTTAAACAATACTTAAGACAAATAATACCACAATTACTGGATTTGTAATTTTTGATCTATTGCAAAGATTTTAGCTAATTTCATAAGCTAAAGCTTTATATGGTTGTGTTTGGTTTCCTTTTTTGCTAGTTCTTCTCGCGGAGTACAGTTCTAGGAACTATGTGTCCTCGGATTTTTTTCAACACACCCTAAAACTTACTTCTTTCGAATTCTATTCATTAATAATATTTTATGTATTTTTATAAAATAAACTATATAATAGATGAAGTAATAGTGATATTAATTTGGTTTGTACTTATTTTATGGATTCATTGTAATTCAATATTTCTATTTTATTTTGAAAGAAAAAGTGCAGTTGTTCTATCTTTAAAGAAAGTTTGATTATTTATCTATTACTAGCAGGTTTTCTTTAATTCCTTTCTTACAGAAAAAAACTTTTTTCTTCTTTGCTTATGCTTCTTTGATTCTTTTTTCAGTCTTTTATTCTTATTTTTTATTATCATATCTATCGATTGAATAGAATTCTTTATTTAAAGGTATTTTTTTTTGTTGTAAAATTCTACTTATATTTTACTTTTCAAATGATGTATGGTTGAAAAAGAGGTCTGAGAAACAGGATCCGCGGGAACCTTATTCCTAGGACAGGTAGAAGGACTTACGTATAACCTTTAGACTTGTTATTGCATTAATAAGCTGCTTAATATAAGCAGCTGGCTTTGTACTATAAGCCTAGTACTATAAGACTATTAAGTACTTATATTAATATTAAGTCTTATTTTATTACTATTTTATCGAATTTATATTAATATTAATTTTCTTATTAATATTTTATCTCTATTTTATTTGATATAATTATGACTATAGTAGATAATAGTAATAGTAGTAATGGTGCTGGTAGAATGAACGCTTATACAGGTGTCGCGCTAACCGTCACTTTGTTAAATACAGTATACATGTGATCCCAGCCTCATTATTATCTCAGCAACCAGGGTATTTCAATAGGATGACCACTCTGGACGGCAGTTCAAGTGTGGTTGATGGCCAAAAAGTATGTTCATTTCCATCAGTATAATAACTTAATTAATTATGTCCAACGGTGTTTATTTCTACTCAGCCTAGAGTCGTCAAATGCTGTTGGTCTTTAATGGTGAAAACACTCGTTATCTGACTATGTGGATATAGTATTAATCTTAAGAGTTATCATTTTGTTCTTATTATAACAGAATATGTAAAAACTATGATCGCAGGATTTAGTCCTCTTTGGCCGTGTAACTGTCAAAATGTGATCTTTTGGCTGGTGAATGATGACGACTCACTAATTCACTACTACTAACAGACTTGCAAGTTTCACGTCTAATAGTAAAAGCGCAGCAATTAATTGAGTCAGGAACGACACTGACATTTATTAAGATTGAGCGGGTTGGCAGATGCCCAAGATGGTGATGGTGGTGTGGAGATTCAAGGAATTTTAATACCAATTGGTAGTATATCCACAAGATTGTGATGACGGCATTGGGTCTGGCTAGTGATTTGTTTTTAAAGAACTTCATCTACAACTAGTAAAGAATTCAAAAAACAAACCATTCTAGCATAGATAAAGTGATTTGGAACTCACGTTAGGTGGTAACGCACCAAACCACTCAGATGCGAATCGTCAATACTGCAGGTGCCTGGCCTGTAGCACGTAATTATGTAGATGGAATTTCTCTGCCCAATCTGCTAATCTGGATCAGTCTCGATCGGCTTTTATAAGTGGTCTCGTCGTCACCATCATGTATCAAAAGAAATAGTTGATGTCACAGCCGGACTCGGCTAGCAGGAAATATGATCGTACTGGGTGTACTAAAAGAGACGGCGGGGTCTGGGAGGAGTCCTTCACAGATACTTGGATCTGTCAGGACTCTGCCACGTCGTGATGGCATCCATGACATATTGCTGTTGCATTTGAGTCAGTTGAATGCTGGCATGCCCAGACGCCGAATACATGAAGAGCATCTACCATATGCGCGGAGAGAGAAAGAACTCTATTTTGCCTTGCGTGGTTGGAGGGGGAAAAGAAATGGACTAAGCTAGCACGAAGTGCTGCAAGTGAGAAAAGAACACAAACAAAAAGCTACTGTCATTTACAAATAATACAGCCTGTATCACAACAGAGCTGAATGAGCGTAATCTCAAGGAAGTAGCTCATATTGGGCTTTCTTATTGCTGGATTTTAGCATAGACGTGAAAGAAACTGCTAAGTCAACCACATTCAATCCCGCCAATGGACCAAGAGACCCAGCGAATCAGGCGATTGTGTGCACCTCTGGTTTCTCGTACGACATCGACTCGGTCTGGCCTACATCAAGCCCTTCGCTCTTGTTGACTTTGTGTTCCACCAAGACATCACCATGAAGTTTATAAGCCTGCTCCATCTTCCAGTAGAAGGGACTAGAGGTTGAAAACAGTGCTTCGATGGATTCCAAGGAGCGGTCCCGGGTTTCAGGATAGACTATAACGATGATTAGTCCTGGTCCATCTATATTCTTTGTCTTAGCATCAACGTACAGAGGTAAATGATGGGGATCCAAATCAAGTTGAGAGCAGCGAAGAGGAAGTAGGTGCGGCTCTGTGCGATAGAGGTTAGCTTAGTCTTACAGTATCACCTATGCAGCTTACCCTCATGGTTGCGAACATAATAGGATTGACCAGGGTGGTCATGCCCACACCGATAGCCCACCCAGTAATACCAAATCCATTACCCTGAGCACGCAAGTCGCTGGGAAATATCTCCGTGGGCAACAAGAATGCGACAGTACCCCACGTTGCAGCGTAACTAAAGAGGCCCAGAGTTAGCATAGCTGGACAGCTGATTTTGAACTGGTCGCCTTACACAATATTAAACAAGAACAACATGGTGATGGCCCCGGGCGCATACTGCGCAGCCTTATTAGGATTATGCAAAGAGCCTTCGTAGACAGCTCCAGCCTGGCGGACAGTTAGAGACAGATATCACAATTGCCATATAAGTAGAGACGTACAATTAGATTGACAGCAAATAGCATCGCGGAACCACCCATTAGACAGACACGGCGACCTAGGCGATCAACAATCTGAGCGCTTATTATGGTACCGATGATGCCAACCGTGTTGAGTCCCCCGGCTAGACCGTTTTGCTTGATAGTGCTATATCCGGCCTGGTGCAAGAGAACTGGAGAATACGCAGTGACAGCCTGTATTCAAAACTTAGAAATAATAGAAAGGTTGACTGGGATGTACCTACTGTAATTCCTGTCCAGGAGGCCATGATTTGAAGCCAGATACACAACCAAGCTCGTCTGCCTAAATTCGGATGCCGCTTTCCACCTTTCCCGAGTAAGACTTTTGCAAATTGGATTGGTGAGCTTGTCCCGCTTCCTTCCGAAAGGGTAACAATCTCCAAGTACTCCCGGCCAATTTCCTCTGGGCTGGCCCTATCCTTACGAAGGCGCTCCAATAGTTCACGTGCCTCTTCATTCCGACCAACTGAAGCGAGATACCTGGGACTATCCGGCAGCATCTTGATGCCGCAGACGAGTATCAACGCTGGGAAACATTGGAAGGCAAGTAAGAACCGCCATCGCACGTCCGAGTATCCGCTATTGATGAAAGCAAGACCAAATGAAATCCAATAAGCGATTGATATCCCGAGATCTCGAAGTGATCTGTTAGCAAGTCATGTAAGAATGCTTTAGGAGGTCTCCTACAGTTGGCAATAAACACGTATCCCAGAAATCCGCCACGGTGACTCGCAGAAGAAGTTTCCGATACTAAAACAGGGGTAATGCCAGTCAAGGCTGATATCATCATGAGTTAGAACAAGATTGAACAACCTGCTGCTATATAAAGTACTCACCTCCGGTACCAATGCCCGTTATTACTCGAGCACAGATCATGAAGTCCGAATTCTGAGCGGCAGCCTGTAATGCGCCGCCGACCAAGGCAAACAATGCTCCCATCAGCAGACCATTGATTCGTCCCACTCGGTCAGCCAACCACCCTCCAGCAAAGCAGCCGAAGATAGCACCCAGGTAGTACACGCTCACGATTCCACCCTGGTGAGTCGTGTTTGTCACAGTACCGTCCGGCTTCCCAATGCCGACTTCAATCACGTACTTGGGTGCTGCATTGACGCCGCCCATGACGCCTTGGTCATAGCCTTCGAAGAAGATGGAGATGAGAGAGAAAAACTGGATAGTTAGATTCAGCTGCCACGGCGAGAGCCGCCGCCAAATCGTCGTATAGCCCATCTTTTTCCCTTGTCTCTCTGCCTTTAGTTCAGACGCATTTGAATTATCGAGGGCTCACGAGCCCTTATAAGGTGGAGCATCCACCCCAAGGATCTTCCCCGGACGATCGGAATGGAGTTCATTCTGGAGAAGCCCGGGGTTGATGAATATTCGACTTTCGTTTAGACATGTAGCCGTTTATCAGCATCTGCCGAAATTTTGAACTTGTTTCTCTATACTCTATACTCGGCCTTGGCAGGTGGCGGTGGCATTGGCAGTGGCAGTGACGATGTAAATTGGTTGATAATCGTTTTGCCGTTTAACAGTTAGCCATTGCCACAACCGTTTAGCAGTGTTGCCGTTAAGGTTAATTGCAAATCCAATGTGAATCGCGCTAGCCATGTGTTCTCCACAATGTACCTATAGGCCATAAGCTGTCCAATAAATACGGCCTAGTCCTCGTTAACTGCTCTCTGCGTACGATCCCACCGAAATATCAGACACTCCTACGTGAATCAAAACTATGGGCTCGAATGAGGTCAATGGCAATGCTAGCCATGCCTTGGACCTGACTGTCCTCGGCTTGAATAGCGGGACGTCGATGGTGAGTGCTCTAGCCTAATTATCATAAGACGAAACTTACGGGTAATGAAGGATGGCATCGACTGTGCCCTTTGCCGTTTCCGGCAGGAGACCCCCGAGTCGCCTTTGCACTTTGAGCTGCTTAAGGTAAGATAGATACTTCATCATCCATGCGAAAAACAAACTGACGCTGTATACAGTATGGAGAGATCCCGCTGGAGGTGGAAATCAAGAAACGGGTTATGAACATGATCCTGCACAACAAAACCTCTCCGTCTGAGTTGTCAGAAGTCAACGTCATCCTAGGCGAGACGTTTGCGTCGGCAGTGCACCGGTTCTGCAAGGACTTTGAGGTCGATATTGACTCGATTGATCTCTTGGGATCCCACGGCCAGACGATCTGGCTACTCTCTATGCCTGAGCCAGGCGAGACTCGAAGCGCATTGACGATGGCTGAGGGAACATTCCTGGCCTCACGCACCGGTATCACCACAGTGACAGACTTCCGTGTGAGCGATCAAGCTGCTGGACGCCAGGGTGCTCCACTGATTGCATTTTTTGACGCGTTATTACTACACCACCCGACTAAATTACGTGCCTGCCAGAACATCGGCGGCATCGCGAACGTGTGCTTTGTCCCGCCAGACACCCACGGCGGCGTCAACGAATGCTACGACTTTGATACTGGCCCAGGCAATGTTTTTATCGATGCCGTAGTGCGCCATTACACTAACGGAGAGTGCGAATATGATAAAGACGGCGAGATGGGCGCGCGTGGTATCGTTGACCAGGAGCTCGTGGACGACTTCTTACGCCACCCGTACTTTTCCCTCGATCCACCCAAAACTACAGGCCGCGAGATTTTTCGGGACACGCTCGCGTATGATCTTATCGCCAAAGCGGAGACAAAGGGTCTTAGTCCTGATGACGTTGTTGCCACTATCACCCGTATCACAAGCCAGGCTATCGTGGACCATTACCGTCGCTATGCCCCTAAAGACCTTGAGATTGCTGAGATTTTCATGTGCGGCGGGGGCGCGTATAACCCTAATATCATATCATTTATCCAGAAGCACTATCCCGACACTCGCATCATGATGCTCGACGAGGCTGGGATTCCCGCTGGTGCCAAAGAGGCCATCACCTTCGCCTGGCAGGGTATGGAGGCTGTGGTGGGCCGTTCCATTCCTGTTCCCACGCGCGTCGAAAATCGTCAAGAATATGTGCTCGGAAAGGTGTCTCCGGGCAAGAACTATCGCAAAGTCATGCGCCAAGGTATGCTTTTCGGTGCTGGTCGCGATCATCTCTCCCCGGTGAAGGAGCTGGTCAACTATGTCGATGACAAGGTCTTCAACAACAAATGTTAAATACAGATCTCTTGCCAGGGGGAAGAAATTTACCTGTAATGACTGCTAATTGCGAGCACGATAAAAAGGCAAAATACATTGTATTGAGAGTGTGTATAGGCTACATATCATATTCATAGATACACGAGCCGTTGAATGCTTTTGCAGGTCTCGTCTATTTATCGTAATAAAGACATATTCCTCCAAACAAAGTTTAGGGCATTTAGAAAGTATTCTAGTAGAAGCACTGCTCACCTCATTGAATCCGAGCAGATTCTTTTACCTTCAGCTGTATTGGCAATCCGGGAAAAGTAGACAATGTTGAACCTACCGCCGGTATGTTTGTGCCCTTCCAGGATATGGCAGGATATTGCTTCTGTTGGAAATTTGGAGATGTCGCCTGGAGCCAGTCTGGAGCAACCCATGATGCCGCCTGAGGTGTACATCAATTTCCTCTTCTTCTGCTTGACAGAAGTCATTTAGGTTTGTCACCAAGCCGGTTATCAGGTGGTTCGTACTAGTATTTCTGGGTATTTATCACCCCCTCTTGGAAATAATCGATTGATATGATCCTGGCGGATTCATGGAAAGACTCAAAGTCAAGAAGGGAATGATCCGGAGTGGACTGTGTCTGTAACCAAGCCCAGGGGACAATCTCCTTTTGGCGGGTATTGCATAGGGAATAATTTTTCACCATGCGCCTAAGTCAGTCGCCCTCGCCACCCAGAATGAAACTACTCGAAGGCCAAAGGCAGGAATCCCTCCGTATTGTAAGAATCCAACGGCCATGGCCAATCTGTGAGCAGTTCTGGTGGCAACTGAAACTCTGACATCTGGTCGACGCCAGCACCAAGCGCGGTCCCGACTACGGAGGAGTTCTGTGCATACGCTGAAGGAGCAGCAGCTTCTGTTGGTGCGTTGATGACTCGCATTGCGTTATTTGGTGCGGACATGTCTAGGAGAAGTGATGTACGCATGTAACCGTCTATTCGATCAACCTGGGCCCGCAGTTGTTCACCGGCGTCGGAGGCACTTTGTGAGCCCGTTTGGAGACGTTGTAAGAGATCGGCCATTTCAAGTCTATAGGAGAAATAAGAAATCAGCTAGGACTCACGATATCATGTGACTTCTGCTGCATCGTTTTTTAACGTACAGTAACGTGCGAACTCGTGTGTAGGATGCTTCAGACAAAGTCCCTTCTATGACAGAGCCGAGGATGTAGCCAATTCCGCCAAGGTGATGGAGCTGGGACTGATCAGTACATACACAACGAGAAGCATGGATACTGCACATACCAAAGGGGAGCTGATCGCTCTCAAGTACTCTATGGGCACATTCGAAAACACGTTAAGCACTTCACCCGCGACATCACATTTTCGCTCCACCCCAATTTCCTCAGCAGACAAAAGCACCATTCGAAGGAGTTGTAACGTCGCCTGAATGTTGGCTGACTGGAACCCGAAGAAGTCCTTAGACATGTCTCCTGTCATTGGCGGCGTCTCGCGAAACTGTGATGGGAGTGCGGAGTACATAGTCAAGACTCGATCCATCACTGCCGGCTCTGATATGGTTAATGGATCAAATAGTGACCACACTTGTGTCGTCCCATTAGCTGACGAGAAGCAACCCCTATTGCCATCGACAACATGCTCAAGAATACGGTAGAGGTCTGTGGTGAAGTTCCAACCACGCAGCCAGGATACAGGCTGGCGAGAGACGATGGTCACGTTGTTGGGAGAAAGCGAATTCGTTTCCGGTGATAGATTCGGCACGCCATAGCCGTAAATTGTGATAAATTCGTCGTCCACTTCAGTAGGATAGCGCACTAAGGAATGAGCCTCGCGGTATCGAGTAACGCCTCCCCACACGACAGTCGAATATATGTCTAGCGTGTAGATAGACCAAAACTAAAGATGCAGTCAGTCAGGCGGTAATAGATAAAGGGTGTATTCCGTACAAGTCGCCGCCGCTCCTCTACCTCAATCGGACTCAAGTTCTTTGGCCAGAGCTTTTCGTCGTAGAGGCCATCCATAGAAATCAAGGTATGGTATAAGCCGGAATATTTCTGCATATTTTTAATCTGGCCGTTTTGGATACTCGCTATAGCAAGTATAGCACACGTGCGCATATAGTGAATACCTTTGGCTGCAATAAGGTCCCGAGGAATCGAGTCTCGAGCGGCAGCAAAGAAAGCCTCGGAGGGCGGATCTATTAGATCTTCTCGTTGCCACCGATTACAGTACAACGCACCGTCACGGGCACGACCGGAGGCCAGAGAGCAAACGGCCATCGTGGACGCAAAGAGCCCTTGGTTGCGGAGGTGCTCCTTGTTGTTGATGCGCTCAATGAAAGATGGCATGTGGAACAAGGGAAATCTAGACATGGTAATTTCAGTCAAAACAGTCACCTAGAGATAACAGGGATCCATCATACATTGGATAGACGGTCTCGAGATAAACCTGGACTAAACTTTTTATTCGGCGGTCACAAGCAATGGCAAATGCTTTCCAAGAATTGTGCAGCGTCACATTGCCGTTATCACTCTCGGCTGTGGGCCAGCCATGGTTAAAGGTAGACCAGGGATCGCCGGAGATCGATGGACGATACGAACTGCGAGAATTCAACGAGCCAGAGGCTCTTTCGCCACTCATAGTCACTGCAGGCGCGGGAATACCGTGGTCTCCTGATACCCTCTCATACTGAGTATCGTGACCACTCACTAGAGACCCAGCCTTGACGCCCCGGCGTTTTGCGGGGCGATCAAAGGTGCATGGCACATCAAAGTCCGCGCAGTTCTGGCAGCGATGTAGCGGATCCTCGCTTTGGCGGCATTTGATGCCGCGTCTGTTGCAAAAGTCGCCTGTATCGAGTTGCATGTATTAGCGAATGCCGGGCTTACGTCTCTTGGGATGAGCCCCTCAGTAGAGAAGTCCAGGTCAATCAAATAGCAGGCTGGAGGACCTACATGCTCTGGAGATGCGCTGAAGCTTTCGCGGTTTCTGCGACATATATTCATCAGATCATTCCAGCAGAGGTAGTGCGTGGTATAGGAGCCAAGGCTTGGAGCTTTGGCAGGTTGCACAGAGCTTGAAGGTGAAGTCCGCTTGGTGCAGATGACCCCGAGCAGGATAATCGTGGTGAAAGTCAAAAGAGGGGTGGGACAGAAGCTCGTCGTATAAGCTGTTCGAGAATCGGCACTTGATTATCTCTAAGGTCATCACCAGTGTAACAGAGACGCGGCAATCCCGAAAGTTCTCTGTGCTCGTGATATATGAGTCAGCGAAAATGGGGATCATGTGACTCTACACAACCGACCTGCTAGTCCTCGTATAACAGGGTCAGGTTAGACAATCAGCTAGCACTAATAGGTTAGGCAGATAGCAAGATAGTAAGGAGACTATTTATAGAGAGAATATAGTAGTAGTAATAAAGATAAGTATTCAATTAATTAATAAGAATAATAGTAGCTATTATAAAAGAGTATAACTATGTCACAGGGATTCCTTTCGGGGACCATACACAAAGAGATCATTCCTGAAACGTCCCCGATCCTTTGTCGTTTCGCTTATGAGTCCTTAGCGACCTACCTTAGCCCTCAGTATTTAGAACTATATAATAAATTCTATAATTCTTAATCGCTTTAAGAATTAGTCTTTATACTAACTATACTAAATACTTCTAATTATATTTTATACTATTCTTATCCTTATCTAGTTATAGATCTCTAGTCTAATAACTTAGTCTTATTATAATTCTAATTCTTAAAATATTAACTACTTAAAGATTAAGATAGTAACTTCTATTTAATAGACCTCTATAATCTACTAAAATACTACCTCTATCGAATTGTCTATAATTTAGATATATAGTACTACTATATTAGCTTTATCTCTACCTAAAGCTAAGTTAGACTCTATATCTAAACTTAATTTAGAGCTATAAATTAGAGAATATACTATATATACTACTAAAGTCTCTAGTAAAGATAAATCTCTTAGTAATCTAGAGATACTTAAGAAGAATAAAGAGAGACTTAAATATATTATAAAATAGATTATAATCTAATATAAGATCTAAGAACTCGAGAATAACTTATACTTAAATCCTATCTAAATTAAGTAGAGACTCTATTAAAAAATAGAAAGATTTAAGATTATAAAGTTTGAAAAGTCTTTTTCTCTCTAGAAGTAAAACTACTAGTTTATATAGTTCGACTATACTTTCTAAAGAAATCCTATCTCTTTTAAAGATAATAAGTCTAAGATTATTAGAGTAGTATAATATCTAGATATTAACTATATTAATAAATAGATAGAAGAAGAAAGAGAGCTTTAAGAGAGCTAGAGTCTAAACTATTTTAGCTAAGAGTATTTTAAATAATAGATAATAAGTCTCTTATATAATAAGTATACTCTTTAAGAGGAAATTTTTAACTAATTAGAGAGAAGTTATTAATAAAAAGAGAAAGAACTAAAGCTATTTTATAGCTAACTTACTAATTTTAAGAGATATATTCTATTTATAATAAGAGAAGAGAAAGCCTAATAATTTATATCTAAACTACTACTATAGATTACTTTTAATATCTATAGATATTAGAACTCTCTCTCTAAAATATAAAAAGAATAGATTAATATAGTCTAAGCTATATAAGATTTCTATTAAGCTAGTAAGTACCTATATAACTAAGTTAATTATAAATTAAAACCTAAGTAACTTCTAAATAGAGATATCTTAATAAGAAATTAAGTAAGAGAATATTATAAGCTAAACTATTCTTTATCTTCTCTAAAGTTAAGAATATCTGCTCTATAATAACTTTTCTAAAGTCTATCTTATTTTAATCTAAATCTAAGATAAAATAATCTAAATTATATTCTAATTAGATCTACTATAGATTAATATATCTCTATTATAGAAGTATACTATAACTATAGTATTCTAGAATATTTTACTAGTACTTATAGAAAACTAAAAGGCTATACTATTAGGATCTAAAAAGCCTATATAAAATATTAATAAAATAGTTACTCTTTAGAAACTACTTAGCTAGGAAATAAGAATAGGTTAAACTAAGTCTTATAAGTACTAACTTTTAGTTTCTAATAGAAGTTTTATACTATCTTTATATACTAATTTATATATAAGATATACTTAAAATATATATAGATCTTAATATAGGAGCTAAAATAGATCTTATTAGCTTTAAGTTTATTAAAAAGTATTAATTTAAATAAGTAAAATATATTATACTAATTATTAAGACTATTAATAAAATAATAGTCTTCTTTTATAGTATTTAGAGAATCCTAATTACTATATATAACTCTTAAAGTACTATAAGATATCTAGTATATAATTATATTATAATTAGTAGAGATCTAAAACTAGAAGAATCTCTAGTCTTACTCTTAATAGTTATACTAGAACAGAAATAAATTATTTTTATATCTTAGAGAAAATAGTAGTAGTTTAAGTATAGAAAGAAAGTACTTAAACTATTATTCTCTTATAAGTTTATAAAGATATATCGAAATTATACTATTATATTTATAGTATTTACTATATCTAAGAAAATCTATCTTCTACTAGAAAAGAATAATTTAGATATAAATTAAGATATAGTCTCTTATAAAGTAGTAGATATCTATAAAGTATTTAATACTAAGAATTTAAAAATTATATCTCTAAGAAAAGCTACTAATTATATAATTAAGCTAAAAAAAGATAAGGTCTCTCTATATAGCTTAATTTACTCTCTTTCTTCTTCTAAATTAGTAGTATTATATTAATATATTAATAAAAATATTATAAATAGTTAAATCTACTTATTAAAGAGTCCTATTAGTATCTCTATTCTGTTTATACTAAAAAAAGATAGAGGACTATAACTTTATATAGATTATTATAGTCTTAATAAGATTTTAGTAAAGAATTACTACTTATTACTTCTTATTTTAGAGATTCTTAACTACTTTTCTAGTACTAAATTTCTTAGTAAACTTAATATCTAGAATACTTATTATTATATCTAAATCTATAAGAGAGAAGAATAGAAAACTATATTTTAAATCTACTATAGTTATTTTAAATATATAGTAATACTATTTAGATTAACTAATATATCTATAATATTTTAGAACTATATCTATACTACTCTCTATAGTCTCTTTAATATTATCTATATTACTTACCTAGATAATATTCTAATCTTCTTAAAGACTTATAATAAGTATATAAAATACTTCTAACTTATACTTAAAAGATTATAGAATATATAACTATATATTAAACTATCTAAATATAAGTTCTATTAAATAGAAATCGATTTCTTAGGCTTTATTATTAGTAGAAAAAGTATATCTATAGATCTAGAGTAAATTAAGACTATTTAGGAATAGAATAAACTAAAAATCTTCTAAGATATCTAAGTTTTTTTAGGATTTTATAACTTTTATTAAAGATTTATTAAAAAATACTTAATTATTATATTCTCTCTAACTAAACTCTTTAAGAGGAGTTAAGATAGAAAGAAACCTAGTAAGATTATATTAAATAAAGCTAAGTTATAGATATTCTAGATCCTAATTAGTATCTTTTTAAAAACCTCTCTATTCTATTTCTTTAATTTTAAGAAATCTTTATAAGTTAAGACTAATATATTAAATACTAGTATAGCTAGTATTCTATTCTAACTAGATAGTAAAAATATCTAGTACTCTATTATATTCTAGTTAAAAAAGTTCTTATTAGTAGAATAGAATTATAGTACTACTAATTAAGAGATATTTATAATTATATACTTATTTAAATAGTAGTAATAATACTTTAAAAGTAGCTAGTTTTAGACTAAAGTCTTTACTAATTATTATAATCTAAAGATATTTATAAACTAATCTAAGATTAATAAGAGATAAATATAATAGTATCTATATTTAATACTATTCGATTTTATAATATACTACTATTTAGAAAAGACTAATTCTACTAATAGATTATTTTATATATCTAGTATAGAAAAGGCCTTATTAGTTAAAAAGATTTTGTCTCTAATTTAAGAGTAAATTATAGCTAAAACTATTATAAAAATATAATAATTAAAGATATAAGAGATTAAAATACCTCTAGTAGATAAATAAGAATACTTTAGGAAAGATTCTATAGAGAAATATAATACTAATAAAGTACTAGAAGAATTAGTTTATATAAAGTTTATACTATCTTAAATTATTACTAATATAATAGTAAATAAGAAGTCTCTAGATATAGAGCTAAATATAGATATATTATTCTTAATCTAAAAATTATAGAGTAAAGACTCTATAATTTAAGAGTAAATCGAGTATATTACTATAGAGAACTAAGAGGATTTATCTTAGACTATTAGTCCTAATAGGTTACTATACTATAAGAAATACTTATATATTCTCTCTATAGAAAATCTAAAATATAAGCTAATTAAGATCTATTATAATAAACTACTAGCTAGCTATTTTAGATATACTAGGACTTAAGAACTTCTAACTAGAAAATATTAGTAGTAGTACCTACTAAAAGATATATAAAACTATATCGAATTATATATAATTTATTAGAGAACTAAGATACTATAGTATAAATCTTATAGTAAGTTATAATTATTTTCTATTCTAAATTAACTCTTTACTAAACTAAGTATAGACTTTATTACTAGACTCCTAATTATAGACTTTAAAAGAAAAGATATTAATATAATCTTAGTTATTATATATAGATTTATAAAGTTTATATAATTCCTATCTATTATAACTATAATAACTATAAGAGATCTTATAGAACTCTTCTTTAATAAAATTAAGCTTAAATATAGTAATCCTAAGAGAATTATTACTAACTAAAGATTACTCTTTACTAGTAAATTTTAGTCCTAACTCTACTACTATTTAAAGATTAAGCTATATTATACTATAGTCTTCTATTTCTAGACTAATAGACAGATAAAATAAATAAATTAAGTCTTTAAAGATTATCTTTAATATTTTATAGATAAATAATAGTTAAATTAGGTCTAACTCTTTAAGATAGTATAATTTATAAATAATAATATTATTAATATATTTATAAGTAAGATACTATTTAAAATACTTATAGAGTTTAATCTAGAACTAAAGCTCTAAAGAAAATCTTAGAAAAGAAGTACTTACTACTAAAGAATATATTATTTATCTTTAAAATATCTATAAATCTACTATAAATAAGATCTAAAATATATAAAAAGTATAGTAGAAGTCCTATAATAAAAAATATAAGTCTAAATTTTTTAAGAAAAGAGACCTTATTTTACTCTTAATAAAGAATCTATATTTTAAAGTAAAAGAATATAAGCTATCTCTATATCGAATTAGACTCTTCTATATTCTAAATCGAATTAGTAAGTAAGTATATTAAATTATATTTCTAGAATTATATAATCGACTATATAATATTTTCTTAGTCTCTCTTCTTAAACTCTAGATATTATAAAATAGAGATAAATTATTAATATCTCTTTTAGAACTCAAAAATAAAGAAGAGTAGGAAGTTAAAGAGATCTAAAATAAGAAATATTTTAATAGTAAGCTATATTACTATATTAAATAGAAAAGATAGCTATTAGAATATAATTAATAGGAGTCTAAGATTTATTTAGAAAATACTAAAGGAGCTCTAGTAGACTACTAGAGAAGAAGAAAGAAATATTACTAATCTATAGATACTTTAAGAGGTATTAGTTATTAAATTATTAAAGAAAGAGATTAACTTAGTAATCGATTAAGAGATTTAGCTCTCTAGAAATTTTAAAAAACTCTTCTATCTAATAAAGATAGTAAATACTTTTAATAAATATAGCTTTAGCTATAAACTACTAGATATATTCTAGATCTCTAGTCTCTAACTAAAAAAGAGAAGACTAATATAGCTTAAAACTCTCTATCTATATATACTACTTATATAGGATACTATAGAGATTACTAGATAGGTATATTTTATAAACTTAAATTAATACTTCTATATTAATCTTTAAAGAGTTAATTATAGTTTTTACTATATTAAAAGCTAAAAAGAGTATATATAAAAGTTAATATATTTCCTAGATAAATCTAGACTAAAGATATAATAATCTATTACTATTCTAAGTAAAGATTAGATATACCTATTACTAAAAGAGACTATAATTAAACTAGTTACTAAAAAAGAGAAGTAGTAAAGAGTTATATCTCTCTCTTATATATAAATTATAATAGTAATAGTAAATAAATATTATTAGTAAGTTACTTATAGTTAACTTTAGAAAAGACTCTAGAATTAATATTAAACTCTATAGGAAGCTTTTTAATCTATAGGTTAATATAGCTAGAGTATAAAGTAATAAATCTATACTAATCTAAATCTTTTAAGAGATAGTTATACTTATTTTTAAGAGATATAAAAAAAGACTATAAAAATAGTTTAACTTTAGAGATACTTTAGTTCTAATAAAGAAGAGATTTACTAGTAAAGAGATAATAAGATAGTAGAATATTAAATTAATTAATATTAATTATAGATATAGTATTTAAGCCTATACTTTAGTCTTATAAATACTTAGAGTATAGTTTAGATATCTCTATATTAGAGATAGTATTAAACTCTAAAGAATAATAGATAGAAGGATTATTAATATTCTATAATTTATTAATAATTATATAAGAATCTATCTCTAAATAAAGAACTCTTATATCTTAAACTAAAAGTAGATACTTTTATAAAGCTATAGTAAATAATATAACTAGAAATAAGTTATATTTTAAGAAAGAAGAGTAGCTAGTATAGAATAATAAAAATATTATAGAAAATAAAGTTAAAGATAAGTAGAGTAAGGAGTTAAGAAAAGAAAGAAGTAAAAATAAGTAAAAATAATATAAATACTATAGTACTTATATAGAATCTAGTATTTTAGATATAAATATTATCTAATTCTATATTAAACTAGAGATCTCTAGATAATAAATAGAGATTCTTATATTATCTAATAATCTACTACTCTACTATAAGACTTAGCTTACTATATTATATAACTCTAGCTAAGATATCTAGCTTCTAAAAAAGAGGATAATTATAAGAAAAATATTAATTTACTAATAATATAAAAAATTTACTATAAATAAGAAAAGTAATATAATATAATAGAACCCTCTTTAAAGACTTAATAAAATAAATATAATTTACTATTTATTTTTATAAACTCTTAATAAAGCCCTAATTATATAAATACTATTCTAATTATACTACTTATAGCTCTAATATAATTCTATAAGACTATTAAAAAAACTCTTAATTATACTCTTCTATATATTAAAACTAGTATTATAATACTTAATCTATAATAAATAATTAGGAAATTTATAGTCTATAATAGTAGTAATTTAAGAAGTAATCTACTCTTAATATTAAATCCTAGTAATATATCTTATATCTATATCTATAGTATTTAGTTAAAAGGAATAACTATATAATATATATAGTTTTAAGAAGCTTTAAATTAAGTAAACAGAATTATTAGTAACTATATCTATATTCTACTAGTTCTATAGAAGAGAGAGATTATTCTTAGCTAATCTAAGAACTAACTAATCCTAATTTATATATATATTACTATTAATTATACTTTAAATAAACTCTAAGATTACTATAAGTATATATACTTCTCTTAAGATATTTATAGGAATCTATATTAAGTCAGAAAAGATTTAATCTTAAAATAAGCTTAAAAACTTATAGAATTATAATTAATATTTTATATTTAGTAGTAAGTATATTTATTAGTCTAGGAATAATCTTACTTATAGTAAATTTAGAGAAGCTAATTTTAAAGAATTTAATAAATCGACTCTTTAATATATTTAAAATAGAAGTAAAAGTTAGAGTAATCTAGAGAATATTACTAATAATCTATATTCTAATTATCTAGAATACTATCCTTTTCTCTATTAGAATCTAATAGTAAATTATTACTATTACTACTACTATTACTACTAATAGAAGAAAGAAATAGTAATATTAGCTAGAGAGTAGAAGTTATTTTTAGAACTATCTTTTATATAGTTACTACTTTCCTAGTCTTTATCTTTACTACTACTACTTTCTTCTACTTTTCTTATATCTAAGAAAATTATAGACCTAAAACCTTATTCTCTTAGTTAAGTAAAACTCTTAGTAATAAATTAGTATAGATTTATATTACTCCTAGAATATCTATACTATTAGCTAGAACCTAAAAATAGCTACTTAATTAGTAAAATAGAAATATATCTAGATAGTTTTAAATCTATATTAATAATAAAACTAATACTTTTTAGCTTTAATTAATAACTTTTACTTATAGAATTAGAGAGTCTATATTTCTAAAGAACTAGCTTAAGATACTTCTTTAACTATTTCTATTTTATATTATATTCTTTCTAAAAATAATCTTTCTTTATAAGCTATATCTTTATATTATATAGAAGAAGATAATCCTAACTAGAGAAGTTATAATTAAGATAATAGAAATACTTATTAATAAGAGTTTTTAGAGTCTTATTATCTTAGATATCTTTAACTATTAATTTAATAATAGTACTTATACTAAATAAGAATAATATATTATTGAAAATAATAGAATTTATTACTAAGAGATAATAGCTATTTTATTTATACTTATAGATAAAGAAACTAGTTTACTTTAATCTACTTTTCTACTATAATTAAGATACTTACTCTTTAAAAGAGGAGGATAGTTATTATAGAGATTTCTTTTAGAGACTATATATAAAGAGATTATTTCTAAAATATCTCTAATCCTTTATTATTTTACTTATAAGTCTTTAGTAACCTACCTTAGCTCTTAGTATTTAGAACTATATAATAAATTCTATAATTCTTAGGGGTTTAGGGTTTAGGGTTTAGGGTTTAGGGTTTAGGGTTTAGGGTTTAGGGTTTAGGGTTTAGGGTTTAGGGTTTA